>CM030893.1:4670987-5116691 GCA_018136845.1 Heterotis niloticus
GCCAACATACAACTGTCCAGCACGCCCACATTTACAGTCTTACCAGTAAAGGTTGAAAAACCCAATAAAGAAGATTATCTGTTTGCGCAGGCAGTTTTGACAAGTGGAGTACTATGTCCTTCAAGTGGCCTTCTACAGAGGGCCTCCAAGTTCCTACAACAGACATTCCATTATGTATTTTGAATTCTTGAAATTGCTGCCGCTTTCTCTCCCTCATTCCCCACTTTCTGCCATTTTCTGTGCTTTAAACTGCACATTCTGCAAGAAACACCCTGAAAAATAACTGGTATGAAATATGCCACTGCCAGGGCCTGTGTTGTAACAAAATGCTGTATGGGGAAAATTACAGAAAGGACCCCAGCACTTTGCTAGAATGTTCCTCCTTCACTATCACCAAGCCAGTCTAAAGCAGAGTCTTCATAAAGCATCTATAATGATGTGCTTTTAAGCCGCACTTTGATATGCTGTTTTGAAGACGTGGCAGACACAGCAATGTGCTATATGGAGGGCACCTTTGACCTTCTGAACTCGTTTACTGTGTTTTTGCCAACAGGCCCCTTTCAGGCAGGGTAAAAGGCACTGCTGTACTCCCGTTGCCAACCAAGTGGAGCAAGCAATGCCTCATGCTGTTGTTTTTTCGTCTTTTTGTTTGTTTTCTAGGAGTCAGCCTCCTCATCCCGCCAGAAGCTATTCCCAGAGGGAAAATATATGAGATTTATCTGACTGTTCAGAGGAAGGAAGATGTACGGTATGTCCATTCCCTTTTCTCTTAGTCTGTTTATTGTGGTATAAACAAATGATTGCAAGTAGCGCACATCACATTGCATTAGCTCAGTCCAATTCTGTCCAAAATTGGAGATAGCAGTCTCGTGTACACGGTGATGTTTGAGAAAAACTTGGCAAATCATATTACACCCATTTTTTTTGTTTGTGTTTCACTGTTTATACATCCTTAACTGGATTTGTTGCTCAGTCCCTGAGTTTTAGGTGCCAGACGCATGTGACAGGAGACGTGCAGCCGTGAAGGAAGTAGTGACATTCACACGTGCCTAAGAACTGCAGATGTTTCCAGCTGTGGCCCAACAATGCGGCAGCCCTTTTAAAACCCATATACTCCTTCCTTGCATGCCAGGTTACCCTTGGCGGGGTGCCAGACGCTGCTGAGTCCTATTGTGAGCTGCGGCCCACCAGGCGTTGTGTTGACCCGGCCCGTTATCCTCAGCATGGACCACTGCTCTGATGCCAGCCCTGAGAACTGGGCCATGAGGCTGAAGAAGCAGTCATATGAGGGCACCTGGGAGGTAGGTGTCTGGCATGCTACAGTTCAAACAACCCATATTACATGTATGGAGCAGTATAGCATCTCCCCACTTTAGAAAGGTCATGTGTTCCTGAAAAACCCATATTAATACCCAGTATTACTAATATACTACCGATCGCTATTACGTTTGCATGCGTTCCTGAGCCCAAAAATAGACCCCCATGCAGCGTAGGCTAAAATATTAGAAATCTCATTAATATGGATGGAGTTGCTTCAATACTTAGCATTGTCATAACACAATATAACAAAGCAGTTTCCTTTCATTAGCTGCTCTATAATACTTTACGTCTGTCAGCCCGCACTCGTTCGGCTCTTCCGTACCCATTATGTCCACAAACAAAACACAAATACATAGATGCTCAGCGTGTAAGTATTAATTCATCATTTAATGCAAATAGCAGAACAGCGAAGGCGAAAGAAATCGATGGAAAACAATGCAAATGGATTCGCACTCATAGAAGTGGAAGTTGACATCTAGGCGAGGCCGTGATTACCAAGGTTATAAAAGGTGAAACTGGTAAACAAGGGGTAATGAAGGTTGAGAACTTAATGCAGCACGATTAAATTATAACTGCAGAGAAAACCACATGATGGCTCTGGTCTGTGCCCCTCAGCCTTTGGAGGGACAGGAAGTCCAAATCAGGTCCTGCAAATGTTTACAATTACATTTGTTTTCACAATAATGTAAAAATTATTTAATGAAACTCCTTATAAAAGTGGGAATTTCATACCCCCAAGGGGTGTGTCGCAGGGTGCAACCGTGAAATCGGACCACCAGTTATCAGCTCTGAACTGCAGGTGCTCCACACCTTAAGACCGTTTGAGTTTACAAGCTTTTTCTTGTTAGGAACATGAGAAGTGTTTAGGTTTTGTGAGCTAGCACACAAATTCAAACCGTGCGCTCAACCTCCGTGGATGCATCGGCAGGTGGGGGTCACGAATGGTAAGCGTTATCTTGAGATTTTTTTGAAAGAGTGAAGGTAAGAAAGAAGTAAATGGCACATGAACTGTAGATGTTCTTATGGCTTCTACAGCTACCAGTTTTGAGCTTGTCAGTGAGAGCAGCAGCCTCTTCCTCACCTTCTGCTTCCATCTCTGGCTCCAAAATGATGCACTTGTTGTCTGCATTTAACACTAAATAACACATTTTTTTATGTTATTATTTTTTTTTTATTATTATACTTGTATTGGGCATTAGTGAGTATTGTGATGAGGAGTAAAAGAAGTGATTGAGGAGTGAAAAGTGAGCACTGATGCCCTGCTCTTGTTCTGGTCCACAGCTTTTTATAGGTCTTTGTTATTTACAGAGTTGTAAATACTCCTGACAGAGGAGTCAGAATGACAAGGTGGGAGGAAAAGAAGGGACCGCCTTCCCCCTTTCCGAATGGGAGCGGGGCACGGTCGGCAATAGTTCTCAGCTCCCACCCCAAGGGAACGGTCTGGGTTGCTGGCATTTAGCAGACGCTTTTCTCCAAAGCATCTCACCAACAAGCAGAGATACGGTTACACACGACTGTCAAAGTGCAGTCGCTCAGACCAGTAGCACCTTTTTTCCAGCACAAGTTGGCACGAGCAGCTGAATGCGGAGCTGATGAGGAGCACCTGGTCATTCCATGTCTCTTCGGACTTGTTGACTTCTCAAGTAACAAACCAACTCTCGGCCCCAATGAAGTTTGCGTGTTGTTGGAAGCCAACTGTACAGAATTTATAGCTTTTACCACTTTAATAAGGGTTATTGTAGAAGAAATAATGACTGTAGTTGTAATTACATTAGTGCAGAGGAGTGATTTTGGTGTCACACTAATAAGAAAGTACAGTGTAATACTATATTAATTGGTTTGTACAGAATGAAAGTGCAAATGACGTGTTGCATAGCAACAGGGTTTATTTTCAACGTGCAGCATAGCAGTAAATAACTCGGTTGCTCTACTGAGTGAAGTAATTTCACATATTTATTTATTTTGTATGTGGATTCTGGTTTTGGTCAAACGGTTGCCTTTGAGTAGCAAAGCTGTCTGAATGCTGTGGTGTCCAGGCCGGGATCTGCTCAGTATGCCGTGCTGGAGGTGGATGGGCGCTGAGATCTTCTTTCATGTTAGATATCGTGCATAAATTATTCAGGCCCCTTGGTGTGGCAGTGGCAGGGGGTCTGCACGATGAATTGGCCTGTCTAAGACTGGGGTTAGAGGACCACGTTTAATCATCTCAGACCCAGATATAGCCAGTAGGCCACAGGTTTTAAATGGAGGAGGGTGCCGCAGACATATCAAAGTTTGTCCTGCTGAAGATAGAAAATGGCCCCCCAGCCAAAGTAATTTATTTTACCTGAAAATGCATGTTTTATAAATAGGACCGAGACAGAGAAGAAAGGTGGAGGACCATTGTTTATCCAAATTACAAAAATAACCAGGGTTTTCCAACCAAGTAAATTAATACAGATATTTTTAATCATTATTATGCATATTGTTAATTATCTTATTGATAATATTTATTAATTTAAAAATATTCCTTATTTTTTATTGAAAAACAGTTTGTTTCCAGGCTAAGCCGATTTTTTTTTTTTTTGGTTAGTTGCAGCACAATATATTTTATCTTGGATTGTCATCAGTTGCCCATTGTGGAACCTTGTGGGCTTTTGCTTTGTATGAACCGAGTTGCCTTGAGGCATCAGCAAACAAAGGAACCAATTAATATGAACATTGATTACTGTTTTCCTGTTGAAATGTGTTTTTTAATAGCGAGGGAAATGTTCTGCTGTCAATGGTAGAGAGACCAGTAGCTGAAAAGTGAATGCTTGAACACTCAGCATCACTAATCCACTGGCCTTCACCTACTAGGACCTAGAACATTAATCCAGAACAGTGGACTTCTACAGCCCATTGCTGTTAGCAGCAATGTCTTACATTCCAGCCTTAGTTCCATGCATTTAAATCTGTACAATTTTAGGTTGTCTTGCCTAAAATGCTCTTGAACGTACTAAAGAAAAAGCCTTTAATACTGAATACTGTTGTAGACTGTGCAGTTTTGTAATGAAAGAAAGAAGTGAAACAGCCAGTTCATCACAATTTACTGCTGCTTCTGCTGAATCTACTTTGCTCTATAATTCTTCCAGTTTTAATTGTGTAAAATTTTCCTCACACACAGGCATGGCTGCACACACACGCACCCGCAACGTCAAATATGGATTAATAAATGTCATATGCAGCCATACGCCTGTAATGAGACTTAGTGGACCAAGAGCAGCCTGGGTTTAAAGACAGTTTGTTAATGTGAACTGCATCTACGCGCAGACATCAGCAAACGATTTATAAGGCTTCGAGTTTATATTTCATTTCCTCGGAAACGGTGCTCACTGCATCCTAACGCTGCAGTGCCCCTGGCTTGCCAGTCACAGACTTAGTAATATGTTGTTTATACCAATAGATATTTAAGCAATAATTACTTTTATTCAAAGCCAAAATGCATGCGTTAACTGCAAACTGATGAAGTTATTTAACTTGTTGAAGAGTTCAATCCCAAGCCTGCACTATTTTAGTGTCTGTTCTGCATGGTCTGTTCACATTTACATTTATTCATTTCGCAACTCATAGTAAACAAAAGTGCATTTAGTGAGAACTGAAAAGTTATGGATGCCGATGAAATGGGTATAAGCACAGTTAGTTTGTCCAGTATAGCGCTTTTTTGCTGGTTCATGTTACACAAGGAGCTGCATATAGAACTGATAGGGGTTAAAAGGGAGATCTTGACAGATGGCATGGTGTAAGTTTAGAAGTCAGGAGAGAAGTAGGTCTGAAAGAGGTGCATTTTGAGACCCTTGTGGATTCAGCAGTTCTCAGGGACAGGGGGAGGTCGTTCCATCGGCGAACACACCCGAGATCTACAGGCTTTCAGTTCTGTCTCTCTTGTGTGGGACCATCAAGTGCACAGATGTGGAGGGAGCACAGCGCTCTTGCTGGGGTGGGTGCACGGCAACACTTTGGAAGGACAAACGCAGCTTGCACCACATCGTTGTGGAAAGTGTAAATTGGCGCACATTGCTCTTCATTCATATTCAGCTCTCATTGCGCTGTGTGATTCCTTCAAGACGTTGCATGGGAAAACACTGAAGTGCTCAGCAGCTCATTAGTGTGGTGCTTATCCAGTGAGCCAGTGTGTGTTCTCTCCTCCTATGACTTGAAGGCCTCAGCAGAACATGAATGTGACACAGATATTGATGTTCCGTTGCTCTTTTTCTCCTCTCTTCTTAGAATTATTTACCTGTTTATAAAGTTGGTCAATTTTTACTAGAGCAGGTCAGTGTAACTACCGTAATGCAGGGCACTGCAGCAGGATTAGGGTTCAAACTCAGGTTTTATTGCAAGGTGACAGCTGTACCCGCTGACCCATTTGTTTTCCATTCATCTGATGCCTTTGTTGAAATTATTTTAGACAAATGCTTTTTACAAAGGCAGTTCAGCAATGGCTTATAAGAATCCCAAGACACGATTCAGTTTTTAATATTAATTTTGAAATAATGTGTAGGAAACACACCTGTTACCTAATAATTGAATATTTAGCAGATACACAACCAGAGAAATGCCGCTTTAGTTCAGGTACAGTGAGACTGATGGAGCAATGCACATGGGCATTGTAGGTGGATGTGTACCTGGGGTGGGGTGGATAATCCACACATATTGTCAGGCTGATGATTCATTTCACCATGAATTATGGAGGAAGTGGACTCATGTGGGGGGAGATCTGTCCACCACTGTCAAAAGTTATATTCAATATTAAATTATTATGAAGTAATGTACAAGTTTGCATTTGTTGTACCATTACTCAGGTTAAGGCCTCTGAAAAATACAGCTTCTATTTGGGGACGTTGCTGACGTTATTCTCATATTTACAAAGCATGTGCGGTCAGATGGCATTCTAATGAGTATCAGACCATCAAAATGCTATTTTTGACCATACATGAATAATATGAGGTCCAGTGATATAAAGTAAGTGCAATGCGCTGCTGCAAAGCTCTGGTTGTCATCACTGGCATGTAAACGGGCTTGCAAAAGATTAAAAAAGGCAAGATGCAGTTTCCCTCATATATGCAAAGTGTATTTGTAGGACATTTTTATTAATGCAGCTGAGACTTCAGTTCAAAGGAACTCAAAAGATTTGTGCGTTAAACTACGATTATTAACCAACTTATTCAACTTGGGAATGAAACTACTAACAATTCCTTTTTTTCCCCTACAACTGGTAAATTTTGATGCTGAAGCAATTTTAAACGAATAATTGTGGGAGGAATTAGTTTTGGAAATTCACTCATTTTGTATCAACAACCACTTGTACTAAATTCAGGGTCATAGCATCACTGGGCACCAGGACAGGACATCATATATTTTCATATATTTACATATATTCACACTCTGCAAGCAGCCCACCTGAAACCACATTCTTGCACTATGGAACCGGAGAACTTGATATTGCTGTTAGATGAAGTCTTCTATGCGCCTCTAACGTTCACCTTATTACGGCACATAGCCAAATGTCCCGGTCAAACTGCAAATATAAATCTTGTGTAATGGAATGCATTTTATTTGCCGTTTTCAGTTTCTTCTGGCTGCTTCTCCTAGTGAAGTTTGTGGTGGTATCAGGCTGCGCAGGCAGACCCAAACCTTTCTTTCCCCAATCACAGTCTCCAGCGCTGCCTGGGCCATCCCCAGGTGTTCCCAGGCCAGCTGAGAGATATAATCTCTCCATTATTTGCTGGGTCCGCCCCTGGGTCTCCTGCCAGAGGGACACGGCTGTTATAACTCGAGCAGGAGCCGACCAGGTGGCATTTTTATGATATTCCCCCACCGCCTCAACCGACTCCTCTCCATTTGGAGAAGCAGTAACCCTGCACGGAACACTGAACTCCTCACCCCGTCTTGGTGAGTGACCCCAGCAATCCCGCGGAGATATCTCATTTAGGCTAGTTGTTGTCTATGATTTTATTTTTCAGTCATTACCCAAAGCTCATGAGCATAAAGATCGAGATGGAGGTGGAGATGAGATAGGACAGGAGAGGATAGGACTCTATTGATCCCCACAGGGAAGTTCGCTGTACCACAGCTGGACAGAACACACAACTTGAGACAATCATTAGACACATGGCAAAGTGCAAAATAAATAAATAATAAAAAAAGAAGCAAATAGCCAATGTATAACAGAATTCCCACAAATGAGGTAGAAACAAACTGTTGATGGGTTCTTGTTTGTAATTATGGAGGCAGGTGGCTGTTGGTGAAAAGGACCCCCAGAAGCACTTGTCGAAGTTGAGTAACTTGGTGGCAAAAAGATGCACGCTGAGCAGTTACCCAAGATCATTGTGCAAAGACTCAGCTCCCATTTCACCACCACCACAGATCATTTCAGCGCCCACACTGCCTCAGATCAGCTGCCAAGCCCTCGTTCCTCTATTCCACCACTCATGAACAAGACAACAAGATGGTCAAACTCCTCCACCTGGAGGCAGTTGTTCGCCTGTCACCTGGAGAGAGAGGGTTTCCGGGAAAAGGCCCTAACCTCAGATGCGGAGATGCTCTCTTTCATACCGATCGTGTCACACACTGCGAACCGCTGAAGTGCACGTCGAAGGTCACATTCAGAACACATTTAAATCTTCTTTCCGACTTACTTTTCCACTTTAATTCTAAAAGGGCAATAAAATCCTGGATTGTTCACGGACTGCATTTATGTTTTATATCGAATTGAATCATTAGCCAATTTATATTCATATTGATGTGACTGCAGTGTTAGGAATGGTTTACCGAAAGCTACTGAAGGCAGAGAAAGAGTGCTTGAATATTGGGGGGAACTTAATTTTCCTGTTCATGTTCTAGTTACATGTGGTAAAGTGGTAAATAATGATGTTTAATGCACATTTTATTTTAACCTTAATTTTTGTTTTCTGATCCTTCCAGCCACCCATCAATCAATCAGTTATAAATGCAAGTAATACTTTTATTGACATGTAAACCACTGTTTTAAAAAAAAAAGAAAAAAATCAATGAAAATGTGGAGAAGCGGATAGTTGAGCGAGTTTGCCTGCAGTAAATAGAGCTACGTGATAAAGTAATATTTAGCCTGGTTATGACATATGAGTACTAACTACAGCTCAGAAGACCTCACCTTTGAGGCACCAGCAACACAAATTGTGTGTTTTAGTTAAATATGTAATTTACCACCTTTTGTTTTTGTTAACTTTCTATGTTGTTTTCTCTCTTCTGGAAATCTGTGGAAATCAAGCAACTTTGCAGCTCAAAAGCACAAAAATATAGCTACAGTATATGCCTGATAGGAGATTGTTGCTATAGTAGTTACTAGGGAGTGGTGTGGAGTTTTTGTTTTCATGCACTATTAAAAACACATTACAAACTGTTTTCATTGTTAAGGGTTGTTACATTTTTAAGGTATAAACCCTACACAGTCTGACATGATGCCTTTGACCTTGTTTAAGATTAAGCAGTCAGGAATAATGGATGGATGGCCCATGTGATGGATGGCCCATGTGAAATTGTAATGTTGTTTTGCTAAGTCCGTTTTTTTTTTCCAACAAATTTAGCACAATACACCTCACTACAACCCAGATGTGGTGATATATGGGCTGGGAAAGTGTTGATGGGACATATTTTCCCTCTTGCTCGGATTGTAAAAGTATTAAATTGATGGAATAGCAAAAAAATCACCCTCCAGTGCTTCACTATTATTGCATATTCATTCTTTCCCGAGATTCAGGATCTGCACATGCTGACCCACGGTGTACTTTTTACAGTGTAACAACATTTTCAAAACCCGTACACAAATTGCTCCCATTTAGACACCTTTTCAAACACTCGATTCCAGCAATATGCCCTGATGCTTGATCTGCCTATTGTTCTGCTTGTTGTTCAGTGCTTCCTCACCTTTCTCCCTCCCCTCCTGGCTTGCGGACCCACAATGCATTTCTTCCGACTTACAATATCTTGCAAAGAAATGCTTCCTAATGCAGAGTAATTGCCTTAAATACTGTGCTAACAGGGTTCCAGCAAATTGAGTAACTGGCTCAGAGAGTAATATATGTGCTCTATCTCTAAAGGCTTTAGAAAAAGGTTGGTTCCTTCTTTTGTTGTCTTTGAGTGTCGTTCCACAAACTGGCACCTTAATCCACAAAATCATTCACTGGTTAATGGGTAAATGTACAGGAGCTGCTCTTGATAAACAAACCCAAGCAGTTTTATATGAATAAATAAAAGAGAAGATTAAATTGTAATATAACACACACATACATGCGAACAAGGGAAGACCAGGGTAAGCGCTTATTATATTATATTTATGTGTATTGTATGAATATTGCGGTTCTTATGTTACCTATCCATCCATCCATTCTCAACAACTGCTGTATGCTGGTCAGGGTCATGGTGGACCCCACAGCCTGTCCCAGCCTGCACAACAACCCCTGAAAGGGACATCAGTTCATCATAGGATGATCACACACATTTACGCACTATGGGCAAATTACAATGACCAGTTAACCTGCCGCACACATCTTTGGACTGTGGGAAGAAACTGGAGGAAACCCACGCAGACATGGCTAGAACATACAAACCCCACACACAAACAGCCCAGGCACTGTGCAAGTATTTTTACTTTTTTTTTTTTTTTTTTATTTAATTTTTTTAAAATATATATTTAAATGTGTAAATTAAATACAGCTAAACCACCCTGGAAATGCCCACTCTTGTCTGATCTTGGCTACTAAGCAGGGTTAGGCCTGGTCAGTACTTGGATGGGAGACTACCTAGGAATACCAGGTGCTATAAGTCTAAATCTAACCACAAGGGGCTGCACAAACTAATGCATTTCTCTGTGCTGGTCCCAAGCCCAGACAACTGGTGAGGGTTGTGTCAGGAAGGGCATCCAGTGTAAAAATTTGCCAGAACCAAATATGCAGACAATCAGCTGTGGCAACCCCTAATGGGAGCAGCTAACAGTCCTCATCATCATTTAAATTTGCAATCTATTTGTATAAACATGCTTTATTCATTTTTGTGTAAGTTTACTCCAAGATACACATGTATGCAGTCAACTTATTCTGTGAGTGTGAATTCTTTTGCATTTCATCGTGCATTTGATTTTTTTTTGTTTTTTTACTTTAAGGCTGAGTTCACACACAAGCACGGAGTATGATGCACCGTATGTATGTTTTGTTTTGAGTGTTAAAGTGTGTCATATGTAACAACTGACAACTGAACAGGCGTAGCTACACAGACATTCAGTAGTAAGAGATTTATTAAAGGGAAACTGTCTTGTGTTTTGTTATGATACCTGCAGTTAACTATGGAAGTAATATGAGCATGAGTTTTGGGGCTCAGAAACATAAAACTTTTTACTGCTGACACTAATGGTAGCCATGTCTCCCAGTATGAAAAGTTTCTGAGGAGCACGTTACCCTTGTGAAACTAGGGGACACTATTGTAGTTATGAGTACTGATGGGGTGAATGAACATGGTTGTGGATTTTCTGATGTACAGTTTATTAGGATGCAAGGCAACTGGAGGGAAACCCCAAAGCAACCTACCTACCTCAAGGTGCAGTAGGTACCTACCGCTTGACTGCTGCCCCCACCATACCCTCCTCAGAACCTTAACCCTATGGTTAAAGCTTGTAGACCCTGGATCTATATATTGCCCTTGGCCTGACTAACAGGAGTTCCATTAGATCCAAACCCATTTGCTGTTCCTCACCACCCCTGATTTTTTTTCTTTGATTTTTGACTTTTAAGATGTGAATTTCAAGGAGGTGAATTCAGTGCCTTTTTCAATCCAATTTTGGTTAGGTAGATGCGATGCCATAGATTCATCCCATAAATGTTTGTCAGTATCCAATCATTTTCAGTTTGCAGTCAAAAAAGGATGATTATAGACTTGCATCTCTTTTTATTTGCCAGGTACAGTAGTTTCTGTAAAAGTCTTGGATACAGCAATAATAACTGAGAAATTGTAATGGATGAAATCAGTTTGGCAGCTTCTATTCTGAGTGTGTTTTGTTGCCATCTATTGGTGCAAAACAGAAATGCAGGCAATTTTTGGCTCTTTTAAAAGATTTTAGAAATTAGACTAGTGACGATGAAATGCCATTAAAAGCAGAAAAAAATGAAATGTTAAATGTTTGTGTGTACAGTAATTTGTAACTCAGATGTTTGCAACATGAGATACAAGTTTACTATGATTGTTATAGAACAGTGGGGTTCAGGGTGGTAGTGCTACTTGTAACGAAGGTTGTTGGATGGCTTGATGTTTAAAGGAGATGCAGCAGCTGGCAGTGGTGGTTGGGTCCACAGAAGAAATGAGATGTATTCAGGGAGAAATGCAGAGCATCATACACAAGGCAGCAGCATGAGGATACACAACTTTCATAACAATGTTTCTCTCCTATCGTCTGCAGGATGTGCTGCAGGTTGGAGAAGAGCTGCCCTCTGACCCTTATTACTGTCAGCTAGAGACGGAGACCTGCCGCATCTTCACCGAGCAGTTAGGCCGCTTTGCTCTGGTAGGAGAGTCACTCAGCATGGCTGCCGCCAAGCGCCTCAAGCTGGTCCTCTTCGCCCCTATTTACTGCACCACACTGGAGTACAGCATCCGCGTCTACTGCATGGATGACACTCAGGATGTGCTGAAGGTGAGGCGCCCTCCTCTGAGGAACCTACTTTGATGCTTTTCACCATACAACCTGTAAGATTTAAAATGCTTTACATTAGCGTCACATATTTATATGCTTGACTGATATTAGTGGAGGTGGGTCCTTGATGCTCATCTGGAGCCCTCTTGAAAGATGGTTAGTTGCTAATGCAAAATTTCAACCTCCGAGAACCTGAGCAGCACGTGAAGATCTCATCTGAATGGGTAATTAGTAGCAAGGGAACCTGGCTGAGTGCTGCTCAGTACTTCCCTTTCACTCCACTTTAGTAGCAGCGGCACAGAGAAACCTACAAGCGCTTTGTCTTTGAGAGACCTCACGACTCCACTTCACAAGAATCAGCCCGAGAGGTGGTTCTTTGAGGAAGGGCATGGATGGTGGCAGAGTTGAGAACAAGTTCTACGTAAAGACACTGTCCTTGAGAGACAGAGCGCCCAAACGGAATGGCACGCGCGCACACTTCTCAGTGCAGCGCGCTGTTCAAGGCAGAAAGAGCCAAGATCAAAATGAATTACCTTCCGACCTCCCTAAGTATTCCAGAAGTGTTTGACAACAGGGCTGTTGACATTCGAATTTCACAGAAAGGGCACGAAAGCATCAATTTGTTAAAAGGTCACCCTCATTCTTGTTACAGGGAAACTTTTTTTTTGTCGTCTGTCCATACATAGTGACAAGTGTGTTAAAATACCAACAACTTTGACTGACTGAGATTCCACGTATAACCGTCATCTTGCCGTACAAGCAAACACTCGCAAGAAAGACCTCCTGCACGACACTATCAGCCCCGATAAAACCTGGTGAACATTGCAGTTGTCCATTTCAGCAGAGTTTTGTCTGTGTGTTGGAGAAGCCAGTTTTGTGTATTATCTTTAAATCTTATTTAATATCTTTGATGCAACTTTTCATAAAGTTACTGTTTTCCCCTGACCGCTTGTGTTTTAAACTGCAGTTCTCGTCGGATATAAATGCTTTATCCACGAGCACTTTCTGTTTTCGTTCTCGGATTAAACACATTTTTATTATAATGTGCCTTCTCTCCAGCTGGGATGGGGCAGCGTATTTGTGCATTAGTTTATTTAGTTTTGTTTTTAAAAGCCATCCACTGCGAAGGAGGTGTTTGTTAGCTGAAGAACAATATTGCAAACATTCTCAGGAGAGGAAACAGACAGAAGCTCTCTTACCTGTTTTTAAAGGTGGCACTTTCCATTTTAACCACGTTGTTACTGGGCTGTACCAGTTTGCAGACCACCTGAACACCACACAGCAGCTGTGCTGTTCACGGAATCACTTGTTTCGTTTTTTAATTCTCAAATTGACTGAAATAAATACTGTATGGGCGACTGGCTTGCTTTTATTAATCATTTTTATTGCTGAGACTTTTTGTCTCCTTTATTGAACTGTTTTGCACCACTTACCTGTAAGCTGCACAGGAACGGCGCTGCCCTGGAACTGAATCGTTCCTCTTAAAAACCCAACAGGGTTTGAAATAACACGGCGGCAGAGGCGGCTGTCGTTCCTATATGGTAGCAACTCTTTTTCCACTTACTGTCAAAGTGAAATGAGCGCGTGATGAACCAGAATGTCGCCGTACTGAATCGTAAGCCTGTTATGCAAACAAACAGCATACATTTTTACTGGCTCTTATAGCAGTTTTTGTTGTTTTATGACAGCCGAGTGTCTGCACGTTCTCCACATTTTAATGCTTCATTTGGTTATAAAATCCATGCTGTTGGGAACTTGGAGACATCTTTACAGCGGAGATTTTGTGTTGCTTTTTAAAGCCGCTTTTGCTTGATGTCGTGACTGATGCCCCGTGTTCCTAGAGCAGGCCTCAATCCAGAGGAAGCCATTTTGCGTTCTTCATTCCACTGAATTTCATTTCAGCCAACAGTAATGCATTCAAGAAGATATCAGTGCCATTCATTGTGTTGGGGCGCTCTGGGGCGGTAAGGGAGCAAAAATCTGCTCGGGTATTCTTATACCTTTATTAACTCCTACACATAGTTTCACAGTATAATGACCCGAATGAATATGAGTTTAAATTGAGAAGGAATTCTTTGTAGTTTTTTTTTTTTTTTTTTTTTTTTTTTGCATAAATAAACAATATCCTAACAGTGTGGTTGGTTTAACTTGGTGTTTTCTCCCCTAGGCCTCACTTCCAAAGCCAAAGTTTAAATCCACGTTTCGTGCTGTGGGAGAGATTTTAAGAGGGCGGGAATGCTCTTTTGTTAAATTTTACTGAGGAGAAGTTCACCTGCAGGTGTTGGGTAAAACACACTAAGATAATGTGGTTTCTCCTTTTTTCCTGAAAAACACACGCTGTCAGGAAAACCTAATTATAGATAATAAACAGTCATTTATTTGCCAAAGTGTGATTAAAATTGTTTCTATTTGTGTTCACAGGGTTTGTAGAAATGGTCTTCCTAAATGTTAATGTTTGCTGCGATTGTAAAACATATTAATAATACAAGTTCGGATTAATTACAGCAGCGATCATACCTGTGAATTATGTTCTTTATGCACAAAATCGCGTTTCTCACTTCCTGCGCTCTGGGTTCAGCCTGCTTGTCTTTTGTTCATATTATTGGAGACTCAATAATATGTTAGTGGTTAAAAAATGGAAATGAAAAGCCTTCCCAGCAGTTAATTGACAGATGCACTCCTCAGCCATCATTTAGTAAACGCCAAGTTTCATCTTTACGTTCGGATTTAGTCGATGGATTTATCTTAGAACTGAAAAGCACTCTGAAGTTTAAATATTATTCAGGAGTATTTTGGGGAAACTCGTAGCATGTTACGTGAATCTAGATGAAATTCATTCTTTCGCTTAAATAATCCTCCCTTTTTGTTGTTCTGTTATTTTTGGTCAAAATGATTTGGTGAGTTTTTGCTAGCATGTTTGAATTCTGGAGATAACGGCATTATTTTTGTTATTCATAGCAGACTTTTTAGTATGACTAACTGAATTTAAACCTATAGGAAGAAACTAAGTTGCATCACTGCTGTAGAGGGTTACACTTTTCGATCTGCACACGACTGCTGCTACTTGGTCGCCCTCACACAGCTCTTCATCCTTCTTTAAGGCTTTTTGTATCATTTTCTCCAGCACTGTAGCCAGAAAGGTAAACCTTTATAGAGAGAAACAATATACCATGGGGATTTACACTGCACCATTTTTCCCTGTCACCTTATTACAGCCGAATGTGAAATAGAAGTGTCTGTGTGTGGATGGGTTCTTGGCATCCGGTATGCTGTAGAGGGTATCTGGCTGGTCCCCCGTGCTTGCTGCAGGTGGTCATAGGTGGCAACTCTGCATGAACTCAATGGCCATGAAATGCGCCTTGCATTCATCTCCCACTTAAACCTGATAGCCAAAAATATCACCGTCTTTGATCGTGAGGTCGATACCAGCGACTCTATAGATTTTCTGCTTTATGCTACATGGGTGTGTGCAAGTTTTTTGATGCATAATGGCATGAATATTTATGTTAGGATTTTTGTTAACCAAATCTTGTAAAACTTTGAATGTTTAAACAATACCCATCATTTTGGCTCCCGGTAACTGGTTTAAATGTACACATTCGTTTTGATAATTCAGATCCTCTCCATAGGTTTCGTATTAAATGCTATCGCTATACAGCAATACCTCGGACTGAAAAACAGTTTGTCACCTGAAAATGAATAAATTGGAAACTTTAAGCCCATTAACATCAGCAGTAATTATTGCTTACGGGTTCTGATGACCCAGGAAATGACCATGGAAAATACAACATGCCGACAGCAGAGCCCACCGAGCACCACGACCCTGATGCTCTCAACACACCGAGCATCATCATAGCAAACATTTGTCATGTAACCCCCTACAAGCATTAAATAACTATTTGCATAGATTTGTTTTCCTCTAAACAGATCGGTATGGACATACCAAGATACAAAAGTCACATCACAACCTGTCCAACATGATAGCTCTCCATTCATCACCGTGGTCTGTACTTAAAACTCATTTAAAACCAATAACAATGACTATTTGCACACATCTACAACATCAAGATGGTACAGGAAAGCTTGGTGACCAGAAATGTTTATGGTGATAGAACATTACAAGTCCATCCAGGGTGCTGGACCCTTCCCATCATCCTTTGCTGTTTTGGTGTATTGTGCCAAGGCTGTGTGATGTTACTTATGGTTTAATAACTGGGGTGGGATATTGCGTTTGTAAAGTGTTTGCTCACCCATAGTATAGCCTTTGCTGTCCTCCGTGCCTTTGTGGTGCAGCACTAAAAGATGTGTGAACACCAAATGGAGAACATTGTCGTTTGGTTTGCGTTAGCTGTTCGTAACTGTGGAAAAGCCTTAGTGAATCTAAATAGCAGAGCTAAGTGAAAGGGTTAGTTAAAGCAAGTTTTGACTATTTTCTTAAGGCGGCTGTGAATTTAACATGGTGACACCAAAGATGTTGTTAGAACCCTGCAAAGCATGCTGGAAACATTTTTGTCCTAAACTAAGTCTAAATAGGTGTGGTGTGTTGCTCACTGAACTGCGTCGATCGTAACGCAGAAATAATTCAAATTGTTTCAGCTTCAATCCCTCCTGGACCACAGAACTGTGTTGGTCATAAAGGACTGGTAAAGCTAACATTTCTATTTCTACACTGTTGAAAAGAGACTAAAAAAAAAATATATGGGAGAAAAAGTGACAATTTGAGTCGAAATTGACTTATCAGTCATTTGGTCCTGTTTAGAAAGGATAAGCATTTCTCCATAAGCAAATGGTTCTGGGAGAAACTGTGTTGCAAAATGTGTTGCATGGGAACAGATTCCAGTTAAAATAAATGCTGCCATGTTGCCTTTACAGTGAAGCCTTTATTTACAGATAGACAGGAGATTTAAAATTTTGTTGCATTTATCATGTTTTTAATGGGGGAGCCTTGCTTTAACCTAGCAGAGCAACGTGACAGGTTAAACCAATAGCTTTGTACCTTGGCCGCATTCAAAAACATCCATTGAAATACTCCAGCATTTTAAAAAGCTTCACAGTGTTATCTGTGACATTCTGGAACCAGCTACACATGACAGCCATCCTCATTTGTTAGGGAGGAAAAAAATCCACACCATTTCACACTGGCTTCTTGTGTAAATATAGCATTTCTGGAAACGTCAAGCATAGAGATGGTGACACTGCTTTAGAATGGAACATGCAAAAAAAAATTACATGTATTATTTTGCAGAGTTGTATCTGAAGATGTCCAGTGACTCTGTGTGTAAGGATAGTTTCGGTATATAATCCATTTTCTCTTTCTATTCTATTCTGTTTCCTCTTAGTATTTTGTAGAACGTATAATCACAGCCTTCCAGAGGGAAAGATTAACCGAAATGGACATATTGTACCTGGGGATACGAACCGCAAGTTACCACTGAGTAATCTGAGATGCTCTGAAGAAGTTCTGTGTCCCCAAGTAGCTCTGGGACAAGCTGATGTTCCTCTGATAAATCCAGGCGCATTAAAGCAGTTTGTTTTTCCGTTCCCACCGAAATGTAGAACTTTGGTGCCTCAAAGGAGGGGTTTTTGGGTTGGAATATTTTTCACGGAGGGAAACGTTTTCCGAATTTGCCGTGTCAGTTGTCACTGTCTCCAGGAGTGATTTAACATAATGAGAAAAATATGATACTGTTATATTTTAAGCATTTGACTGCGTGTGCTTTTGGACTTGGCTTTACACCACCATCATACACTGCTGAAAACAGGTTAAATATTTTTAGCGAGGAAAATGTTGGCATTGCAGTTGTGCGGCGTCTTCTCGGGTTGTGCCGGGTGCTGCGTGAGAAGTGTGTGTTTCATAAGCGGGACTGCAGGAAAAGTGCGCGGGAACCCCGGCCGTGCATGCCGGAGCTGTGCTGCCACTAATCCTGTTATCTGTGCCTCTAAAGCTGGGCCCCCTTGTGACTTGGACACAGGAATTTTAAGCCGCTTCTGTTTCTTTCTTCTCTTTCTCACGCCTCCTGCTCTGCCCCCTTCAGCAAGCTGAGGGACTTAAAGGGTGGTCTTGGCACAGCCCGCCGCCGAACCGGGTGTGTCAGCGTCCACTGCATCTTTCCTCTTCCCCAAGATCAAAACACTTACAGTCCCCAGCCTGTCCGCTTGAGCTGACAACAGTCCTACAACTGTGTGTGTTTTAACACCACCATGCAGTAGGCTTTGCTTTGCGTGTCCTTAAATTATGTAGGTCCAACAGAAGGACGCGTTTCAGTTCTCTATGTAATATGTGGGTTAACATAAGCTTTACAAACCTAATTCATTTGTGGCAATCTGCTTGTTAAGCACAAATTTGTAATTCAAAATAATGAATTTCATTATTTCTTTTCTATTTTCTTCCTGTTTTCTATTACTTCTCTGCTCCTGAGCTGTTATTAAACAGTTACAAATACAGGTATCCATTGCTATCAAAATCTATCCATATATACTATCCAATACAAAAAAAAAAAAAATTCTAACCAAAATTCATAATCTGAACCAAAAAAAATCACTGTAAAGAATCAGCATTTGAGAAAAAATGTGTGCATTAGCAGAACACGTTTAGGGTGGCGAGTAAAGATTTAGTATTTTAAGAATGTGCAAGTTCTGGCCATTTTCACGCTGTAGTCATATCTCAGCTGTTCTTGTGCTTGTGTTTAAATGCATTGTGCATTATTGCTGTTACCTTCCCTATATTAAGTTTAAATTTTATCTAAGTGGAAAGCCTGTGAAAAAATCCTTGATGAACTGTTTGAGCTTTATAGGAATATTTAGGAAAAACTGGTTGGGATGGGCCTGGAATGCATTATGATTTTGCATTTTATGTAAGGGTGTATTGACTCCCCTTTTCCAACTGTTCACTATCTGAAGTATTTCAGGAATAGATTACCAGTATATCTGGATAATAGAGGCATGCCTGTACTGTAAGGAACCAGCACCGTACACAAGTATTTATCTATATATGTGCATGTGTGTCTTCACCGTTTAGGACAGTGTGCGTACTTTTGCTTTTATACTATGCGCGTCTGTAGTGAAGCGAGAACAAGGAATATAAGAAAAAATAAAACTGGGAAAGATTAACAGTCAAGTTGAGGTAGTGAAAAGTGAAAGACAAGAAGGTGATTAAACTAGTGATCATATAGGAGTCTGATTTTTGATGCCCAGCAGAAGGATGTACAAACTATTGTGGACTACGCTGTGCCAATTTAATACACGTGTGTTGAAATGTCCCTCATATAATAATAGAGATGTATTTAACTGCAAAAAATGTTGGTGGTGAATTAGACTTAAGAGTATAAATTCAGATGAACGCAGAAGTGAAAATGTGTTATTTGAACATTCAGAAATGAAGTATGTATTTTCTGTCTCTGACCAGGGAGACGAAATGTTCCTCGGGATTTTTATTTTGCACCTGTTTGCTTCATCCCATAGTGACTGCGAAAAGATAGCGAGCCATAAATTGAGCAGTTACCCACAAGGCCTCGAGCATATGCCAAAATCATAGAGAATTTGGTTTAGTCGTGAAGAATGGAGTTGAGCTTAGCTTTGGTACCTCGTTCGGTGTTGCTGATGCGAAAGGCTAGTGAGGCACCGGTTGCTGATTCTAATTCTGTGTATTTAATAATATGGATAATTGACAGCCCCCTCCCCGCCAGCAAGCCCCGACCTCTATTATCGGCACCCCAGTCGGATCTGCGGCCAGGGTCAGGAATGAGTCTTAAGTCCACTGGCATCAATTTGCAATGCTAATAATATCATCGCCGCTGAAGAATAATTGGCGCCCAAGAACCGTGTTAAATGGACCTCTTTGTGGCGTCCATAAATTACCCTTTTTGTCTTTGTAAAAGACACTTTAGAAGAGCTTGTAAAGCTCTTCAAAGTTTACTGCCCTTCAGTGTGGACTGGCAAAGCCTACCGGGTAAAATTAGGCCCCGTCCGACTTTCAGTGCCGTTACAAGCTGGTGGTCAGAGAGGACGTGACTCTTGACCCTTGCAACACTCCAGAGCTACATAGACAGCATTGTCAACTCTTCGCCTTATCAAAAAGCTCTTGACTCTCTTACCTCGAGGTCTGTTATCCATCTATCCTTGTTCATTAGCTGTTGGGTCAAAAGGTGGCGTTTGGTCTAGATTAAGGTGAACCTGACCGACTGCCAACACTTATGCAAAACATGGTCTGCAGATGTATAAAATACCACTGCTATGAAGCCATTAATTTATGAATTCAGCAAAGTAGAACAAGGGTTTTTAAGATTGTAATCATTCCATACCTTCAGTACAAAAGGTTCAGGTCCATCATCAGCACTAATAAAAGGTATAATAATATAATAAAATGTATAATATAATATGTAGGGTGGCACAGTGGCTCAGTGAGCAGTGCTGTTGCCTCAGAGCACCTGGGCAGGTCAGGTGTGATTTCAAATCCAGCTCAGTCTGTGTGGAGTCCACATGTTCACCCCATGTCTGTGTAGGTTTCCTCCCACTGTCCAAAGGCATGTATTTCAACTTAACTGATCTCTCTGAATTGCCCATGGTGTACGAATGGGTGTGTGGTCAACCTGCGGTGGACTGGCTACTCATCCGGGGGCAGCTTTTGCAGCCTAGCACCTACTGCCTCCGGGATAGACTTTGGACTGCTGTGGCCCTGCTCAGGATAAGCGTTTGACAAAAATTCATGGAATGGTAATATAATATGATGCGTTGTAAAATGATGAAAGAATCTTAAAAACAAATGAAAGAAGAAAAAACGTTGCAAACTGTTCCTATTTCTCAATTTCCTTGTGTAATGGTGGGAATGATGTATAAACACGGACGTTTAAAGCTCTCCGGCAGCACGGTTACATCATGTAACAGAGGTCCCCCCAAAACAGGCGAAAGAGAGCATCAAATTGAATCATTGCTGTGCAACTAAAAACCTCTGAGATTCTCAATTACTTGTGTTCTAAAATGAGATCATCTGTGTTTTTGTTCACACGAGGTCTTAAACTTGTGAGAATTCTGCGTGGAAGCATCAGCGTTAGGCATTCGTGTTGTTTGCTTTCTGTAGCATTTTTGTTGTGTCAGACCAGCACCGAGAATGCCTTTTTATTTATTCTAAAATAGCTCATACAGCGATCGATTTGCAAACGCAAGGCCGCTCATAAGCCATACGTTTGTAAATAGAAAATGCAAATCCCATTAAATTTAGTGGTGATTATTTTTAAAGGTCCTGGGAGGTGAGAATGTGGGAACACAAACTTTATTGCTTCACATCATGTCTGACACAGCAGCAGCCGCCGAGCACCTCGACAATCCATCAGGGCCAACATCTCTCTGTTAACCCCCCCCTCCACACACATTCGTATCAGTTAAACAATTATTTACACACATCTGCAACAGCAAAGCATGATGGGAAAGGCACAGCTCTGTCATTTTTGCAGTGAATGGCCGAATTCCCCATAACCCCTATGGTGGTGATGCAGAGTGTATTGAGATGGCAACTAAGTGGTAACGGTAGAGTAAAAATGAGTAAAGACGAACATGCTTTTATACGCATGTGTTGCGTACGTTGTGTTTCACAAGTGTTTTTTTTTTTTTTTTTTTTTTGGTCTTGTGTGGTCTTCACTGAGGGGGCGGGTTATTGTATTTGTGTATTTGCAATATTTGGTTGTCAGTATGGCTTTTGTTGTTTGTGTCCTACATGCATTTGTGTGTTCAGGGCACAACTGACAGTTTTTGTCTGCGCTGTGCTAGATGGTGCATAAATAAAATTCAAGCATGAGCACAGCGTAGGTAATATACCACACTGGGGTTTATGCTCAAGTCAGCTGTTATTACAGGGAAAACATCCGCAAATAGAAATGGCTGTACTGAATGAGATTGTTCTTTATAGGTCGTGTTTGTAAATTTGAGAGTTCATAAATCAAGTGATGACTGTATTGTCATGTATGAATAAAAATAATGAAAGCATTGTTTACATCTGAAAAGCAAATGGATATGAGTTTTAGTTTAACTGCTTCGGTGTCGGAGCGGACGGCCATGAGTTTGAACCCGGCTCAGTCTCTTTGCAGTCTCATTTGGGTGCTCTGGTTTCCTCCCACTCCCGAAAGACTTGTGTTTCAGGTTAGTTGGTCTCTGTCAGGTTAATTGTCTATTGTCTGTGTGTCTCTGTGTGTGGTCACCCTGCAATGTACTGGCATTTCGTGCACAGCCAGTTTCATAGCCTAGTGCTTTCGGCTTCCAGAATAGTCTCTGGACCACCAGAACCCTGCTCAGGATGAGCGGTTACCAGAAGTCCATGGATCGATGTTCTGAAGGTTGTTTAACTCTTTCAAGGCTGGTTTTGTTAAATGTTTAGGAAAGGCTGAATATTTTTCAGTAAAAGTCACATTCTGAGAAAGTTGTAAAATATCCTTTTTAATTCATGAAATTGCAACAAATGTCATGATAATGTTTGAAAATAAAAAAATTCTGTAAAATATACAAAAAACTTTTAAACCTGTACATACTGTAACGCTCAATAGGCATGAGAACTATAATTTTTGGTTTTGGTAATTAAAGTAACATTATTTTGGGGTAATTCACTATAAATAAAACAAGGTAATGTGCTGAGACTTTAAGCAGAGTGAGTGTGCAATTCTGTTTGGGACTCTGTGCCGTTCTGTTTGTACATCTGACACGCTGGGCCCTTTCTGCCCGCTATTGACGACAGGTAGCGGCGACTGCAGCAGCTCAGTGCTCACCCATCTGGTGGTTAAACCAAAATACACTTTTTCATTGACTTTTATTGCTGCTTAACATTGATTATAGCCCTCAACTTTTGTCAGCAACCGCCTCGAATGTGTTAATCTGGAACACTGGGTCTCTAACAACACCCATCAGAGCAAATTGTGTAACAATAAATTTCCCATATTTCTAAACACAGGAAAGTGAAAAAATAGACAAAGGAGTTTTAGGTATGAACCTGTTCGCCTGTTAAAGACAGGATCGTCCGTGTCTGTAAGCCCTGCCCCTGTGTCTGAGCCGTGTCCTCACCCTGCTGCAGGAGGTGATGCAGATGGAGAAGCAGCTGGGCGGTCGGCTAATCGACGAGCCGCAGGTCCTGCTCTTCAAAGACAGCTACCACAACCTGCGACTGTCCATCCATGACATGCCCAGGGCCCACTGGAGAAGCAAGCTGCTGGCCGCGTACCAGGTGACTCTCACATGCGCAGGCGCACGCAGTCTAGTCTCTGTTTCATTTCCAACATAGCAGTCGAAATTGTCACATAATGCTGTATAACTGACATTTGACTCCATGAATGCTAATTTTACAATGACTGTTTTAAAAAGATCCGAAGCCCGATGTGTAATTCATTTGACAGTGTCAGGAATAAAATGTTGGCCAAGAAACAAAAGACTCCAAATTGACCGGGCCTGACAGTGTATCCAGGACATGGCTAGAGGGAATGCTTGAGAAAACAGAGGTGAAATTTTTTTTTTAAATTGTCAGTTTTCTTTCACTCAGTCAATAAGCACTTATCCAAGGCGACGTTGCAGTGATCTCAGAGGTGGAGGGTGTGACACGGTACATCCTGCATGGGGGAGCCAGTCCATTGCAGGGTAAAACGGGCATATTGCATGTAATTCGCGTACAGGAGAGTATAGAACGCTCTTTAGTTTTCTATTCATTGGTTCTTAGGGTCATTTTCAGAATTAGAAACATGCACACTGAAAGGCAGGAGTGGGCAGGAAGACTTGAGGAGGAAACACGTGGGATGGCGCCTGGCGTGATCGGGAAGCGCTGTAATCCCCCCCCCCCCTCGGAGGCAGTGCCAGAGCACAGGGCAGCCGCAAAACCTCCCGCATGCTGAGCGTCCCTCTGGAAGTGTCATTTCCTTCTTAGTGCCTCCAAACAAACAAAGCTACTCCTCCCCAAGCTACTGCTGGCGCGTGGCCTATGTAACAGTGCCCCCTGTTGGACAACCACCACCATCATGGTGCATTATTAGTTTAATAATTTTGCTTTTTTTTCCCCTTCAAGACATCTTAAAGTGCTTGACCCATTTGTACAACTGGCTAATTTTTACTGCATCAAATCCTGGTAAGTTGGATCGAGAGCACAAGGTTAGGATTTGAGCCTGGCTCAAGTGGATAAGGAAGTATAAAGAGAACGGTGCCGTGTCGGGTGTCCTGGGGGGATGCTGCAGAGCTGGGAATGGGTTTGCACCTCTGCTAGCAGCAGAGCCCGTGTGTCTCCTCCTTCACCGAGCCTCTCATCAGGAGGGGCCCATTATCACGCCATCTTATTAATGAAAGTAACGGTGCCATAACTGAAAGCCCTGTTGGCCACTCAAGGTGTCGGCATCCCTCGGTCATGGAAAAGAGACTCATTATTCAGTGGCTATAATGAGCGTGTCAGCCTTTCATGGACCATTCTGTTCACCGTGTGCCCCAGTAATCTTTTCCACTGCGCCGGGGAGGAGGATCTCTCTCTGCATCCCTGTTCTGCTGCTTAGCCGCAGCGTGCACCTGGGTAAAAAAAAAAAAAAAAATACCACAGTTTGACAAATTAGAACAATTGTTAAGTTTGGCTAAATATTCACAAAAATACATTTGTTTAGGCTATTTACAGTCTGCAAGGATTTCCACATCTAAATAACTGCATGTTATTATTAAATTGCAGTTTATTATAAAGGAATCTGTGCATATTTAGTCTTGGAATATCTTCATGCATTGAGTTTCTTTGGCTTTATTTTGTCATTGCTCAGTACTCTTAAGCCAGAGTTAAGTGATGATCATATGATATGGGTAGCCTTCAAAATTTTTCTTTCTTCCTTTATTGGTGTTGTTGCTCCCACTGCTGTTGTTGTTTTGTTGTTATGACAGTAGTGCAGTGGGGAATGCTGCTGCTTCGGTGTCTGGACATTGGTTTGAATGCAGCTTGTGGTGTGGGGTTTTGCAGGTTCTCCTTGTGTCTGTGTGTGTTTCTTCCCACAGTCTAAAGACATATTTCAGGCAACTACAAATTTTGTGTGTGTGTGTGTGTGTGTGTGTGTGTGTGTGTGTGTGTGTGTGTTTGTGTGTGTGTGTGTGTGTGTGTGTGTGTGTGTGTGTGTGTGTGTGTGTGTGTGTGTTTGTGTGTGGGGCGTACTCCTTCTAGCCTTATATGCAGTAATTCCAGCATGGGTTGTGACCCTGATCAAGACAAGTTAATAAAAATGGTTCCGTGATTATAGGTGCTTTAAATGTTGAAAATGTCTAAAAGCCCATCAACTGAATGGGTCAAAAGGTTGTGACAGGATAATTTTGTTGTTTATTTTGTTTTGTTATGTTTGATAGTAAAACTGGTGATGGAAAGGTAAATGTGAACAAGCTGATGGTCCGTCCTCTCCCTGCCCACTCTCCCTAGGAGATCCCATTCTACCACATCTGGAGTGGCTCCCAGCGCAGCCTGCACTGCACCTTCACCCTGGAGCGCCTGAGCTTGAGCACCTGTGAGCTCACCTGCCAGCTGTGTGTGTGGCAGGTGGAGGGCGAGGGCCAGAGCTTCAGCATCGACATCAATATTGCCAAGGTGACTCAAGCAGCCGGTGGCAGCAGGAATGAGGAAATGGCCCACTCTATTGCACTGAAATTATTAATATTATATATTTCATTTTATAATCATTTATATAATTTCACACAAAAGGACCAGGATTGTTTTGCCTTTAACACACAAAGAGGCATCAGTTATACACAGATCGCTTTAATGAAAATGGGCAGCTGGCCGAAAGCCTCTTTACATTTGCTTTCATTTATTTAGCTGATACTTTTCTCCACAGCGTTAAGCTACTTGCAGTTCATACCCCAGCAGGGTAGTGTTTATTTGAGCACTTGAGGCCAAATTCCTTGATCCAGGGCACTACAACAGGTGGGGAATTCAAACCTGGGTCCTTCAAGCTTTAAACCCCAAGTCACCTGCTAGAGTCCACGCATTCCTTTATAATGAAGCGTGCAACAGTCTCATTTGTAAACTTTGGTATACAAGTATTCTCTGTAGATGCTCCACTGCTATTTTAAAGTGCCTAAGTTTGCCTTACTGTCCCACTGCAGCGTGCTGCCACACTGCATGTATTACCAGAGTTGAGAATGTATAGAGCAGCAGCACTGTTTTTTAATTCCACGACAAGCGTAGAGATTTTCACGAACAAGAAAGCCGACTTGTCACTAATGTCAGACTGGTTCACAGCTGAAGAGATTTCTCTTCAAATGAATGGGATTTTGCAGTTTAAAAAATAAGATTTGGGCCATGTTAAGTCAGTTGGCATGGTTACAGGTGATTATGCTTTTCTAAAGCTTCAATCACACTAATAAGTCATACTTTGTTCAGAGGAGACCATCTGCCCATTTTCTCATGCTGTATTACAGTCATGAGCTGCTAACTCTCCACCATACAAAGGTAATATGTTGGTGGGAAACCCTTTGTGAGATAAAATTTCCGTAAGTTAAACACTTAATTATCATTAGTTTCAGTCATTAAATTTTGTATGCATTTCTAAACAATAAAACTGACACAGTTACGCTTACATTTGACCAAATCCCAGTACAACGGGCAAAGTTAATTCAGCAGTTAACATTATTGTAAAACACAAGACCCTTCAGTAATGACTCTGTTTGCCATATGAGCTTTTATATATTGTACGCTCAGCACTCGCATGTGAAACGTATGTACGTACGATACATATTAATTCAACATTTAATGCAAAAACAGAAGAGTAAAGACAAAAGAAGTCTATTTAAACTATGCTAATGCTCAGCCAAAAAGCTCACTTTTTTGAAAAGTCCAAACTTTGCCAACAAGCAGCCACGATTACTCATAACAGGTAAAATTGGTAAACAAGGGGTACTGGAGGTTAAAACCTTAACGCAGCACAAGCCAAGCTGTAACTGCGGCGAAGAAGGCATGGTGGCTCTGGTCTCCTAGTTCAGGCCTGGTAAATACAAAGAAAAGCCTTGTGACACAGTGTTAGATGTGTTAGATGAAACTCTTTGTAAAGTTGAATTCTCGCAATCTGAATGGGCCAACCTTTGAGCATGGCTGCAGTTTTATTTGTGCACAGAGGATCCATAGATTGCAACTTTTGACCAACTATGGCATAAAGAGTAATGCACCTGATACTTTAACGTCCCTCACTGGGCGAATGAAATTGTGCTTTGTGGACCTACAGGACAGCCGGCCCCTGGACAGTGATTTCCTAGTCCTGGACAACAGCGCTCCGGCTTTAGCAGGACCCAGTGCGTTCCAGATTCCATATCTGATCCGGCAGAAAATTTGCAGCAGCCTGGACGCGCCCTGTCCCCACGGAGCCGACTGGAGGCTGCTGGCACAGAGACTCAAGCTTGAGCGGTAAGGAAGCCTCGGCGTCGAGTCACTGTTGCCGAGAGCCGGGCTGGGTTCGCAGCGCTCTAGCAAACAACCATTGAGCAAATAATGAAACCTCATGTGGTCTGTTTGGCAGCCTTCCCTGAGAAAGGTTTGGTTATATTCCAGTTTACATCAAATCCCGATTAATAGTAATAATTTAATTAATATACCTCTTAAGCTCAATTTTTTAGTTTGGGTCACTTCTAACATTGATAGGAAAACGTCATTAAAACAGATTCAGTCTGGTGTTTTGTCTGACTGTAAAGTAAAACTGATAATGATGGCAGAATCATGCACTTTGCTGTATTAATAATTAGTTGAATATGTATTATATTAGCTTACGATTGCAAAAGCAAAAGTAGTTTAAATACAAAAATCCAGTGTAGTTATCCTAACGTGTTTAACTTCATAGAAACAAGCTTTATAGAAGCAGTCCAGTGACCATAATGTAGAGAGCTGTCAACTACTTTGAGTTTTCTCACATTTTGTTCTGCCGTGCGTTGAAAGTCAACTCGGCTGAAATATTATTTCCCTTTAGAGCACGGTAAATTCAACATAATTATCAATTTCAAATTTTAAAGAGAAAGCACCTAATTACATACTTTGCAGGCAGACTTTTGGAAGTGTTGGTAGTTCTGTGTTTGTATGGGTACATCTCTGACAAATAAGTACAAGAAGCTATTTTAAGCTGATCCTACATTTTTGTTGTTTGAACTCTGGCTTTATTTTTCGGCCTCTGTGTGGTTTTGCCCATCTTGGTGTCACCAAGGTTTTCAGTGCCACCATCCTGGTTGATGCTCCTGATGGATGAGGGCTTGTGTTTGGTTTGTGAATATCTGCACGGTCATCCTCTGTCTCATCAGACCGAAATATTTTCTTCCATTATTGCAGCTGACATGCTTGTTTCCTCACTGCTGTTCTTCTCATCTGATGCGCTTAGTTTGGCAGGATAACCAGAAATTGGTTGTGGACTTTTTTAATTTTGAATTGGACAACTATGATTCTTTGGATGGTTGAGTAAGCTTTTTAATAAGCTTTTCCAAATCACTGCGTCCTAAAAAGGTGATTTCTTAGGTGGTTCCCCAGTCTTCATGAGACCTAATAGATTCCATCTACTGTTTCAGCATCAGTAATTTAGTCCTCTTCTCTCAGATCTGAGCACAGAGGCATTACAGATCAATGCAGGAGGACCGCGCTCATATTTTACTGTGATTTCCGAAAATAGTAGACACCTGACCCTATTTACCTTCACTACTACGTTCAGTCATTTGGCAGGTGCGCTTCTTCCAAGCTGTTTATAATTCAGGGCATCCAAACATTTGCATTTAGAAAAATGGGTGAGGAAATTAAAATATGTATTTCTAAAAATGTTTGAAATTGTATGTGGGTTGAAATTGTTTTTGTTAGTTTTTGCATCGTTACAGCATAAGAGTGAAAGAGTACAGTGCCATTTTTTACCACTGTTTACACGAGGTAAATGTGCTTGCTTGTAGTTCCTTGGGTCAAACCCTTTGAGGTTCAAAGTGTGCGTGAATTTGATATCAAAAGCAACTTAAGATGCAGCCAACCTGGCGTTAGCAGGTAGCATGTATTCGAATTGGGCTTTGCTCCAAACATATTCCTGCCAGCGCACAGAGGCAAGGTATACAGTAGGAAACATATGGCCCCTAGGACATCTCTGTTCAAGCACAGGCATTGAATAATTAAGCTGGTTAAGGATTTAAGTGCCATCCTGTGGGAGGACCGTCTCTGAACCCTCGATGTTCCAAGCCGGGTAAGAATTGTATGGCCCTGTTCCATCTGTCAGCAGACCAAAGTTAAATTATTTGCTGTTAACCCATTTCTAAGAAAAACTTATTAGAATGGTATTTATAGGGAAGTAGTATGCAGTATTGTACAGTGGGATGCGGTGGCCCAGCATGTAAAGCTGGAGCCTTACCGCTTCTGGGCTGCGTGCATGGTGTTTGAGTCCAGCTCGGGGTATGAGAAGTTTGCATGGTCCTCCCTGTGTTTGCAGCCCTCATGAAATAGCAGTAATAACATGCATGGAAGAAGGTAGCAGCAAACCACTTTTGTTCCTCCCTTGCCATGGAAACCACGCCAGTGGTTGCTAAGAGGCAGTTTTGACTCGATAGCACATCCAAAAATATGCAATGATACATTGGACACAGCAAATTTTATATAACGGTTTAAGATAAAAATGCTACAAAACTAAAATTTCACAATAGCATATTTAACAGACATAGTTTTCATATTGTTTATTGTTTGAAACACTGTACACATTGTTTATATAGGTACCCCCACCTTTACAAATGTAACGCGTTCCTGAAAATGGGCTCATAAGGTAAAATATCATAAGTCAAACAACTCTTAACTGTAAATGCAAAAATAAGCCTTGTATTTGGTCGCAGCTTGCTCAAGAGTATAAAATAATTTGTGATATTAAAAAAAGCCCAAGACTTGCAACTCAAGGGATACCTGTAAAATATTCAGACAGCAGTGACTGCTTTTCATTTGGCTGTTTTGCAAGGTAACTTAAAATGTAAATTGAATTAAATGCTGATATACAAGCAAAACTGCAAGTGGACCATAATATACCTGAAAAGCAGTTTTAAAACCCCCAAAGCTGCTGTGGGGATCACCTTAGAGATGGGGAGAGGGTGAAACCACACCACAGACCTTGATGAGGTGAATGAATTCAGTAAATTTGCATGACAAATGAGAGCCATCAGTTCTTTCCTCCTCTTTGAGATGCCTATGTGGTCCAATTTCTCCCAGAAAGCACACATTCTCTCAGCTGTTGGTCTGCACTTGTGTAACCTTTTCAGGAGAGCGCTCTGCATGTCAGTGAGTGTTGGTAACCTTGGTAGCTGCAGTCATGGGGTTGTAGGTTTGGGGCAGAAGAGGCAGATGATGAAGTAAAGATGGTAGCGAAAGCTGGAGGTGACAGGGATGAACGGCACGTGCTGATGGGAAGATTTGGTCTCCAACCGGAATTGAACAGGACTTTGGGGAAAAGGACAGATTTTAATTTTCATTATTTTAAAATTAGATTTAATTTTAATAGATATCAAATACTGGGGGGAATGCGTTTTCAGTTACGCTCTGTGTAAGCAAGGAGCACTGAAGAAATTTTGCTTGAAGGACAAAAATTTCTTAAATGTATTGAGGTGAATGACATAACTATGAACATTCAGAGCTAAAATTGGCTCTCAGTTGCCTACAATGTTTAAGAAAAATGTTTTGGCAATCATAAATAAGTTTTAGTGTTGTTGGATTCAAACTTCAGGTGTAACAGAGAAACAGAGTGGGGATGGAAGATTTTGTTTTTGTGTTCAGGTTGCTGGCAGAGAAATGAAAACTGGCACCTTTGGTCACGTTACACCCTGTGAATTTGTTTCTTAAGCAGAATGGAAAACGTACATTCTCTTAGTAGTGGTTTTTTCACAAGAATGTTTTTTTTTTAAAAAAAAAAAAAAAGCACTTTGCCTCCGACGTGAAGTAGCGTCATTGCACGGAAATACTGTATGTAACATTAATTGGTTGCTTTAAAGCTGAAATGGGGTGGACATCACTCCGGCCTTCACATATAAGATCTTATATTCAGCAGTGTTTTAGGGGAAAGCCCATTTTTAGGAATTATAAAGGTAAAACTTTGAATTCCTTGGATGAATTTCCATACCCTTTTACTTTGATTACAGCAGTAAATCTGTTTTTATGGCTCTATTAAGTCGGTACTCATTTTGTACCATTCACTGCAGAGGAGTTGAGGCTCAGTCCAGGTGTGAGAGGGCTGGCTTTCGATAGCCTTGAGGTCTCAACTGACGGGACCATTAGAGCCCGCTGGTCTTTTTCCAGTCATTCTTTCACTCAACTGATTGTTGACTGGGATTGTTGGGCTGTTGAAAGGTTTTCCTAAACCGGAACTGAGGCCGAAAAAGTTCCACCTTTGTCTCATCAGAGTGTAAAACTTTCTTAGATTTTGGGGTTTGTATCTTGCAAAACTTCTACAGGTTTGGATGCTCATTTTTTTGTAACCCCCCCACCACACAAGTCAAATTTGAGGGCAGGTTGAGGAATGGTTCCTGTATGTTGTGAGAATCCAGATGCTGCTATACAAGCCAGAAGCTCCTTCAGGTTGCTCTTAGTAACTGGCTTCCACTTGTTCACAGGTTGTCTGGTTGCATGCAATGCCTTCAAAATTCATTCATCCCTGTCCTGATTTCTACCATTCAGCAGTAACATCTCAGATTTTTTTTTTTTTGTTCGCTATTTGTGGACCATGTAATCCAGAAACCTTCGGTGAAATCTTACCATAACAGCCGATTTTTTTTTTTTTATATCCACTGAGATTCACTGCAGACAGCAGCTGCGATGACTCAGTGGATATAAAAAAATATATATATTTTTGCATTTGATTTGCTCTATCAAAGGGTGTGCAATTGAATTTGGCCCATATGGGTTTCGATTAATTGGTTCACGTATTGATAGTGAATGGAAATGAGCCACCATTTGGCTTTACATGAAGACTTGCGGTAGCCACTCTGCATTAAACATACACGAGGCAGTCAACGGGTAGGATTGAGCCCTACTGTTTATCCCCTCTCCTCGCCGAGTACTTTTTTTCCTTCAAGATAATATGGGCCACATTTAAGAACACTGAGTTTTTAGTATGTTTGAAGAACAGAAAAATGCCATTAGATCGAAGCAGCCCTTTGTTGAATTTAGTCCGGAAGCCTCCTCAGGTACCACAGTGAGCACAGCTTCTGCAGCATCAAATGTGCTGCCAGTGGGGGTTACTGCTTTATTGCTATTGATCAGGTTTGATCTGGCAGGTTCCGGTAGATAGAAAAAGGTCACATCCTATCTGAATATCTCTGCTAGAGAGATACAGGGCTTACGGCAGTTTGTGTACCTTCTCTAGGCAAAGGAATTGTTTAATCCTTCTTGGTAAACAACGCCCTTCCTTTGTATTCCTGTAAACATTGCAATGTCATCACGCCTTGACTGAATAATCTCTTAAGCAAATAAACACAAAAGTTTCTCATTTTAATCACTATAACAGTCTTACAAATGTCATTTTTATTCTAGCATTTAGCAAACAGCCGCTGACTTTGAATTGGCACATTTTGTACATCTAAGGTCCTAGACTGAAGTTCTGAAAAGTTGTGCACAAAACCAGCATGGTGCTGCCCGTGATGCAGTCTTTGTCTCTCTTGCCCAGGCACCTCAGCTTCTTCGCATCCAAAGCCAGCCCCACTTCGGTGATCTTGGACTTGTGGGAGGCCCAGCATTTCCACAGCGGCAATCTGAACCAGCTGGCCGCCGTCATGGCCGAGATTGGCAAGCAGGAGGCCATGATCTTCCTGGTGACAGATGGAGAGTGCTAACCCAAGCAGGAGAGGAGGAGGGGACAGCTGAGTGCAAATGGAGAACATACTGATGGGACAGGGTGAGAGGAGTGGGAGATGAAACCCCCGCCCAATACCGAACAGAAACACAGGGTTCATTTCCCCATTGCCTCTTTACGAAAGAAGTCAACCTAGTCGCTCACCGGTTCCAGCAGTGCCACCTGGGGGTAACAATTTTCACAAGGTGTTGTTATCGAAGCGGAACTTCTTTCAGTGATGCAGCATTTTTGTAAAATTTAGTCAAAAAAAAAAGATATGATATTCTTTCTAATTGAAGACATTGCATATCCATCTTGCTGTTCACTAAGATGCAAGACTTGGCTAACAACACCTTGGGGATGTTTCACAGATCCTCACTTGTCGTGCGCAAGATGCGGTCAGGACAGGCGTGAACACTTCCATTGGTTCTTTATGTGTGCAGAAGATCTAAACTATGACCCCATCGTTGTCAGCCTTAGGATAAAATATATAACCTTTAAAGTTGTGCTTTTCACACCAAATCCCAAATAAATACAAATTGTGTTGCCCCAGTTGTAAATTTACACTGAAATTAGAACAACCCATGAACTACAGTACACAATGACAAAATATAGGACTCTAATATGGCTGTGAAAACAGCCAGAATGTTTAAGTAATGTGAATGTTAAATGAAATTAAGTGGATTTAAATACCGACTACAATTTGGTTTTACAACAGGAAATATAGCTCTTACCCACCTTTGTACTGGAGCCAGAACAACAAGTAGAGTACAAGGTAGAGCGACCCAGCTGCATTTAGAGCGAAGTTTGTTCAGTAATAAACATCTAAATAATGGAGTAACTGTGCTCACAGTGAGCAGTAAAGCAAGAGGGTCAACCAGGGGTCCAGCGGCACCAAGTTGAGCTATAAAAACAAGCTCAGCCTCCAGTCAGATAAACTTCCACCAGCAAAAAAAAAAAAAAGGAAGGGCTTCGTACCACCGTAAATTTCAGTGTTAAAACTGTTTGGTGGGGTTGTACAGTAAATCAGTGAAGTGATCCTTGAGGTAGGATCAGCTGCCTGTTCCTCACACACCTGAGAGACATGTTAGTTTGCAGCATGCAAAGTATAAAAAGGGGTAATTTCTTACATTCCTACAACATATAAATAATTATTCCTTCATGTAATACTTCTAGAGGAGGCTCCTTAACAGACAGTATTTAGTAACTGCAAATAAAACTTTGCAAGAGAAATTGACATTTGCCAGGTCTACCAAAAAAATGACTGCATTTTTGCCTTTTTAAAAAAAAAAAACCTAGAACTTAATATGCGATGTCTGCCAATGTTATAATTTCTGTCATCGTGCACAGGAGACGTATTTGACATTTGTTTCTGTCATTTTACTGTTGAAAAAGTAGAGCCCACACGTTATTCCCATGAAGACGTAGGTTGTACAAATGATGCACAAGTCCAACTTTGAATAAATAGCACCCTGCTAGAAAAGATTGGCTGCCGTTTTGCAGTTGAATAGTAAAGCATCGATTGAACGTACGCTGTGCTATTTAGCCGTAACATCTGCACCTCCAAACTTGTACTTGCGTGACATTCGGATTAAAGCGCGTAATAAGATGATTGCTGAAGCAGATATGAACGTTCTGTCAACTTCCGGCAGTTATAATTAGCAATTTTATTTTAAAAATAGGCCCATAATTCTCGTCTAATAAAAAAGTGCCCTCCAGTTAATACACTGTGTGATCCCGATTGTTTTAAGACAAATGGTGCCGATACAAAAACGCCATCCGTTTGCATTATTAAATGGATTAGCTAGCATATGCAAATGGCCCAACATGTGGGCCTTGAATGACCTTTCGAAGATGAAAAGGGTCTGTGAAATATTCCTCCATTTTTCAAGCTTTACCCAGTGGCCCATAATGCACGCGTTTGTTAGTAATGTGCGTCTTTAGGTTGAAAAATATCGAACCGACAGTGCATCCAGAGACTCGACTTTGTGTTTTTATTAAACATACAGCCAGCATTCGCCTGTGGCATTTTTATTTCTCGCTCTCACAACTGTAAAGATTGTTAAAGCCTTTTATATCGTCTTTCCTCCCGTTACAGGAATATTTATAGCAAAATTAACTCTTACAATACTTTTAACATCAGAATGGTGTCCTCATGTTTATTTTCCTCCATTATTTAGCGAAAGGAAAACACGTGACGCTACTTTCAAAGAGCAAAGTTCTCTTTCCAATGCACTGGGAGAAGCCATTTTGAATTTGTCAAGTGCATTGTTTTTCATTTTCTGTATTTAAAAAAAAAAAAAAAAAACTTGCTTTCTAATGTGGCCACTTTAGGACATCCATCACTCTTACTCAAGTCCAAGTATCAACACATTTCTTATGAATTTTCCTTTTGATTGCATCATTTCTTCAGGGACAGTGTATTATTCAGCAACACAGCCAAATGGAAGGAGGACCATAGATTCTTGTCTTAGAGTTCATTATCAATAATTCATAGTAATACACAGCCTGGAAAAATGAAATGCATCATTCTGTGCATGCATCTCTGCACCATCATGGACCAGTGCATTTCTTTCATTATACCATGGTATTAAGTGTAAATCTCAGCTTTGCAGTTATCCTTTATTCCAAAGGTGAGGTTCCTGTTTCATGGCTGTTGACTGGGATGTAAACACCTGTGTATTTGTTACAGTTCATGAAAATTAGGAACAAATGAAGATCAATACTTTACCTTCATGATTTTAGGTGGTATATGTTGTTTATTCGTTTTGCTCACCTGTCCTCATGTGGCTTTGGTAGTTGTTACGGTGGACTTGTGTGCTTTCTGAATGTGACATTGAAAAATTCAGGTAAAAATGTCAAACTTTGACTACATTTTGTGTCAGTAATATTGGGAGAATGTCTTTCTGTCGCTACTTTTGAAAGGTAATATTGCTTAAAGTGAGTGGAATACAGTTGAATTATAAGAGCAAAGTACAAGTTTGGTATCTTTAGCTGGTTTGGGTGTAGCTGAACATTAATCAGATTTTATTTTAAATGCATTTCATTGTGCAAAGTAACCGCCTGAAGGATTGAAGCAACACTTTCGTTTGGATGCAATGTTTGCATTTTGGTTTAGGTCCTCCATTATGCTCACTGCTCATAAGCAAAAATGTGTGGGAACAAATAGCCAGATGACTCAGTAACAATATTTAGCATTCACTCCTGCACATCTTAAGATTGTTCTCAGCAGAACATATTAAAGCATTTCTTTTGCAGATCTATGTAAATAAAAACTCCGTCAAAAACCACAGGATGCCCTCACCAAACATTTCTACACAGCGTCGGTAACCAAAGTTCTATTCAGCAACATCCATCTTGTAGGTCAGCTTAGAGAAGTCTCCTGGTCATCGTGTAGCGCAATGATGTTCTTAGGATCACTAAGCAAATCTGAGAATAAGCACCTATGCGACGCACCTGCCACTTCATTCCTGCACACCAATGCGTCATCTTTCAAATCTGTCAACTTTGTGGGTTGCAGCTTATTCACATTATTTTCAATTCAGCCCTTTCATATCCATCTTTTTACCAATATAAGACCTTAAATGTTATCTTTGTAAAGACATGTAAATGCTATTTTATTAGAAAGTCGTAACCAAAAAAATTTAAAAAAACAAAAAACTGGTACAGTGTTTGTCAAAGCATAACCTGTGAAGTATTTGCCTACTGTTCATTGGAGAAATGCTGTTTTTTGTTTTTTTTTAATTTTTATTATTTCTGCTGTGTTAAGGGTTAATGCCGTTCTGACAGGATCTTGTGTACCTTTGTTTTGTATTATGGTCAACCACATAACTGTTAACCTGACAAATACTACTTACTTACAGGTGAATTAATTAAATGACGTAAACCACAGATTTCTCCTCCTCTTCTACCCGGGGAATGCTTAAGCCATAGAAATAAAATCAGCTTAAAAACAAGAAAAAAAGAAAAAAAAAGGTCATGTGTGTCAACAGCATCAGTGGAAATGTGCAAATACAGAAATGCATAACAAATTAACATTAGCAACAATGCTATTAAACCTATTATTCCAAAGCAAATTTTAAAGTTATAACTTTTGGTTTTTCATTAAAATGCTAAACAAAAAAAAGTCTTAATACGCACCCATTTAATTTTTTTAGATAGCTCAAAATACGCATATTTGTCGGAACCTGGCGGCTGCATTCCACACCTGCGCCGCAGCTACGTAGAAAAATGGCTTCAAGACGAAACGCATTCTTTCATAAACCACACTTTAGCCACTGATAATGCACAGTTGATTTCCACAATTGTACATTTACTCAGCATCATCCATAGTTGATCTGTGAAAAGAATGTGTGATTTTTTTTTTATTTGACCAATTGCTATTTTTTCTGAACTGAGAGTAAGTTCTGTATTTGTGAATGTTTTCTTAAAATCAGAATTTTTCTTGCCTTTCTGTAAGTCAAAAATGCTGTATTTATTACATGCCACAGCTTATGCAATTGTACTACTTTTATTTTTTACTTCCCTCTTCTGAAAATGTAAATTACATGTCGTAAAAAGTTACGTGCAAGTGGAAAATCATCTGTCAAAAGGAGGTTTTCTGTACTTTTTTTTTGGACAATACTATGGATTTGTTGGTAGAATTTTGAAAATTCGTTTCTAAGTGCATTCAAGATTTTACTTGGCCTTATGTATATATATGAAATTTCAGAAAGGTATGTATAGTAATTCAACTTGAAATTGATGTAAATAAATTATATATTGTTAAAAAAATGTTACTTTGTTCCGTTTTTGCGGTGCACCACACCCACAGGTAACAACAACAACAACAACAAAGACCATTCTGGCTTCGGGTCACTTTGAAACTTCCCAGTAAGTCAGAAGAGGCTTAGCTGATGTCATATCAAGGAACCGCAAATAAACTTGACAAAATATAACTAATTTGGATTTTATCATCTTCAGACCCGTGTTTTAGTTTTTTCCACATTTGGCATATTCAAAAGTTGAACAAACTCCTGTTTTTATCTGTCGCCAAAGAAATAAAACAGCCATCTTTTCCCCCACCACCTCTCCTGCAACAAACCACCATACATTCACACTGAAAGAAACAGCTTTAGAGCCACCAAGGCCTCTTTTCCTATTCCCAACAAAAGTTAAGCGAATTCTGTAATAAAGCACAGCCCTGTTCATATTTACAAATAACCCTGCACAAAGGTGGATGCATGATGAACAGAGAGGAACATTAACCACCGATTCCCAGTTATCGTAACCGAGGCAAAAAGATGACTGGGCTGCCAAATGATACAGATGTTTGATCTTTCACTTTAAATAGCAGCAATGCTCATCACAAGCAGCCCCCTGGGGGAATACCCACAATGCTCAGCATCAGATGGATGTAAACATATGAACTCCTATGGCGCCAGATCAAAATGGGGTGTTGAAGGAAAAAAAGAAAAAGAAAAATGCAATTGAACATTAACCATAAATCTGAACTGCAGGTAGAAATTCAACAGGTCCTAAAAAATAAAAATTCCAACATCTCCAAATTAACAGGTGTATTTTAGAGATTTAAAATTTGCACATGTAACTAAGCTGTTATGCTGGATACACAGGGGCTTTGGCAGCAACACAAATCATTTTCTATCCCAGGAAGGATCTCACTTCACACAAACAGTTGTGTGAAACTGTGACTCGAGCAGTGCTCAGTTTGCAACACTTTGCTGTGTCCCCTCTCAAATATTCAACGCCTTGAGAAGGTACCCAGCCCCCATAACTGTAGTTTGTTACAAACTCACCTACTTTGTTGGTAGTCTTGGACTGCAAAATGCTGCACAAAAAAAGGTCTTTACAGAAAAGTAGCTGAGAAGAAGTCTTAAATGAAAAAAGGACACAATTCTCAATTACAATTACCTGAGCACAGGTGATCTCCCCTCTCCAGTTCTCACACAGGTGGAGACCATCAGCAAATTAGATGAGTAGGTAACAAAGTCCACCTGAGCAAAGTCAGCCTCATATCTGCAAATGGAGTGAACATTTTTTTAAATCTCACAATTGAGATTTTTACCTTTTAAGCCCACAGTTGAAAGATCTTCAATTTATTTCTTTTGATTTGGCCCAACGTGCACTATTTTGTAGATGAGCTGCAAAAGTTATTTTCTTTAGTATTTATTGAAAGTCTGGAATGTGAGACAAACTGCAGAAACACTTTGGGGGCTGAATGCTTCCTCAAGGCACCGTACCTTTGCCCACCCTGGTTAAAGCACAGAAGACAAGCACACTTGACAAATAAACGTGTCGTCAAAAAGGAAAAAGAATGGCAATGCATTCAGTTGCACAAGTACTTCTGTCAGATGTTCACATTTTCTACAATCCTCCCAAGGAGGAAAAATGGAGAAATGTTCACATATCCTCAAACTGAGGAAAATAAAATTAAAATTAATCCACCTCACCTGCATGGACTGGATCCTGACAGACAGCAAAAAAACGCAAGCAGTTGTTTATCATTACAAAATTGTTTATTAACTAATAACAAATATGACTTCCTTTATATCACGTTTGTCTAAAGCATTTCTCCTCCAACATTTCAAACCAAATGAATACAGCAGGTTTTTTTTTCCTCCCCAACTGTTTAACGGTAAAATGCTTACAAAGGCACTTAAAACTTAATAGTTGCATACAGAGTAAATAAAACTAAAACAAATACATTTTGGACGCATGCTGTGCGAGGAAATAGTACTACAAAGTCCTGATGGTGTTCGTGATGATAATTGGCAGAACAGGGGTGTCAATCTCCCACCCAGCATTTTTCTCCTCCAACCCTTTTGTTTTATTTGGTCCAATTACATCCTGAAATACGACAACCACTTATTTTAGGCCACTGAGAAAAGCCTGACTATTCAGAGCGGTTGTTCTGTGCACCGAGCCTCACGGGTTGAGAAGCCTGATTGCTTCAAAAACAATGACCGCAACTCTGAATGTGAAAACATACAATTCCTACATAAAATCACTACGGATTCCCCTTCCCTGTTTGCACAAATCACCGCACAGCTCTGAAACGGGACTCGGCGGCGTTAAACATTTCGCCCCACTGGCACGGCCGTTCTTTCGCGGACGCTTCCGAAACACAAAAGAACTGAGAGACGCGCGCCGGTCCGACGTCCATTCCCATCTCCGCAGACTATATGGTAATGATGCGCGTCCTCAGCCTCGGAGGGGACAACGCAGTCAGTTATCTGCTCGCTTTACAGCTCACGGTGACATCTCTCCTGGGCGCTTGGGTCCATGTCAACACCCATCAACACGAGGAACAACACTGTCCCAAGATGCAAGCAGACAACAACAGAAAACTTCATACAACATCGTGCGGCTTTAAAAAAAAAAAAAAAAAATTTAGGTGGATCAAATAACAATGTAAATACACCTGAAAGTGTAATTAAAACTATTAATGGGGGGGGGAAGGATACATACAAACAAAAAAACAGATTCATTACAGCTGCAAATATTGGGGTGAATGGGACAGAAAACACTGTCTGTTCCAATGATAATGCAGTTTAAAACAGTGTGGAAGCTAAGTGACCCTTCAAATCCATTTGACTTACAGCAGTGAGCGCGCAGGACACCATGCTCACCTGTCCCCGTGCTTAACAAGCTCATTCCTGATGTTCAGTATCTGGGACAAGAGCACCTCATTGCACGACTTACTGTAAAAACTCATCATTTCATCGCTAATGAAACGGCTCTTCTGGGTCCATTTTAACTCTTTGGGATCCCATTACCACAAGTGTATAACTACTGTTATTCAGAACATAACAAAATGGGACGTACAATCTCAGAACAGCAACAAAAAACTACTAAATAGAATTAGTTTAGTCTCTCTATATACAGCGTGATGTATTAGTGGACAAGTACGCAAACAGCAGTAATGTTATATAAAGTGATAGCAGGTGAAGGACGCTGTGACAATGGCTGTTGGAAACGTTCGATGGCATTGGTTGAGGTGCCACTTTAAGCATAAGAATTTAAAATAAAATAAAAAAAGGCATCAGCTTAAATTATTCCCAATATCCAGTCCAGAATTTAATTTAAAAAGGTTCACTGGAAACTACAGTAGAATGCAAGTCTACTGTCAAACGTGATACATTTCCCCCATGTGTTATTAACATTAGCATCCCGAAATGGTGACGATGGAAACATTTTGGGGTTTACCTATTTTTCACTGCATTTTCACCGCTGAAAGGTTTCTGCTGCAGTGACAATGGGCCGTTTCCATTTGCCGTCATTAGCGGGCGGGAAAACGCACTCACAGAAACTGATGGAACAGAAGCGAACATGTGAAGGACCAATTTTACTCCGTGTATTTGTTCAAATATTTTATTCAACAATTTCTTATCATTATAGCTATATCTGTATATATTTTACAACCTATAGCCAACGAGTAAACGGATGTATTTACTATTACGCTTTTTTGACTGCTCAGGAAAACCAACACCTTTTTTTATATTTGTGTTGAGCAGGACAAACACCTCCTGCACGTACAAGGCAGAACTGCAGAACTTTATACACTTTATACACTGAGCAGGAGGTTGCAGAGATCACATACATTTTGATTTTAGCCATTTTAACGTAGACTTAACCTCAACGTTGTTTCAAATTAATAAAAGATAATAATTCCTCAGCTAACTGGTTTTCTGTCCTGCCTCATGCCTCGTGTTTCAGGGACAGACTCTGGGATGCCGAGACACCATACTGGACGGGCTGTCGACAAATACGGATAAAATAAGTCTTATGGCAAATTAATTACAGCTTTAGCTGTTGGTTTTCGTAAAAGCCAAAGCTGTCAACAAATTGAGGGATGAAGCTGTTTTAAGTTGTTACTAACTAACGTAGTTGAACCTACAAACAAATCGGGTTGCAAACGGACATCCGCTCGGAACTTCGGGTACAAGCGTACAAGGACAGTAGCTGCAAAATGCCCGCGTGAACCAAAAATACAGATGAAGCGTAGTAGAGTGAACATGAAAGCCAAATTGTGATGGACTGAGAATAATTTATAAGATATTAAATGTGATTTTGTCTCAAGGTTAACAGCTTATTTGTGGATAACCACTTTGTTAGAAGGGTAGGTAGCATGCAGTGGTTCTGTCCTACAGTGTAGGGTAGGGTGTGTTGAAGAGGACATTACACCACCTAGCAGCCCCACCACCGTGTGGGATGCGAAGAATGAAGTGATGGAGTTACGAAGAGCTGATGCAACCATGTCGGCAGCATTGTGTAAGGTGTGTGTGTAGGGAGAACGTGATGCTGTGGGCCAAACCTATGCCTCCCCATAGTCCCTTTTGGCCTTACAAGCCTCAAGGGTCTACACAGCAGAAAATGCATGGCCTTTACACAGGGGCTTGTCCTTTTTGGAGTAAAACGTCTTCCCTTCCAAATTGATCTGGCAGACCTGTGAAAATGGTAGGGGGAAAAAAAGAGAAAGAGAGAAATGAGCAAATGAGCAACTGCATGAGAACTCACTGGAGACCTTGCTGAAAAAGTCAACACAGAGGTCAGCGGGGATCATTCGATTTTTGTTTAGTTCTCAGACACGCGTCTCAGAGGAGGGTATGTCCAAGGGCAGAAGTCCGTGGTAATATTTTGGGCCATTTGTGCAAGGAAGACAGGCACAGATGGGGAGAAGCTGCCTCTATGAATCAAAATGACTTACAGCACAGACAAAGCAAGTGTCATGCCAACTGTAGCCAAGAGCTTCTAGAAAACGGTCCCCAGTATCAATCTTGAAGTCACAGCCATGACACTTGGTGCCAAACATCTTCTCATAGTCTGTGGAGCGGAGAGGGGAGAGCAAGTTCACGTTAGAACGGAAGGGAACATTTAACACGGGATATGGTATGAAAAGGCACAAAATAATGGGCAAGAAATGCGCCACAAAACAGCAGTTAAGACTGGGAAGTATCAAGCTTTGGTGGAGCGCTTAAGGCAGCCGATTTAGAGGACAGCCTAGCGACGCTGAGGTTGCAGCGTTTTCATCGAAAACAACAACTGTTGCTTAAAATGAAAGCAGGCGCAGATTCTGCGTGCGCTAAAAGTCCAGTGCGCCTTCACACCAAAGGGAGAGGGAAAACAAGCAGCTGCCGCACAAATCATGTTAGCGTTTGATTTAATAAATGCACCTTGGAAAGAGGGGAAAAAAAAAAAAAAACTCTGAACAATAAAATATCATAAGAGCTGCTTTAAAGCTGTTCAAAACAGAAACGTGCGGGAAGGGTGGAGCTCGGGTGTTTTGTGGCTGTCAGCAGCAGGAGGCAAATGGGGGGGGGGCGCGTGCGGCTTTGCTGTCACCTCTCTCGCAGTACGGCTCTCCCTCCTCCATGTAGAAGGCCTGGTTTCGGATGGGGGCTTTGCAGGCCGCGCACACAAAGCACTGGATGTGGTACGTCATCTTCAGGGCATGCATGATCTCCTGTGGGGCAAAGCACACTTTATGGCATGCACACAACACACACATCGTGCTCACATTTACTACAACACACTTTGCTCTGAAGCACCAATCCCTCCTCGCTGTCCTTCTGGCAGCAGCGACGTGAACAATGAAGTGGATGCAATTGAAAAAATAAAAATTCCTCGTGCACGGAAGTACAGCACATTTTATGACACGTAGCACAGAATTTTTTGGACTAAGGAGGCAGATATTGTTGACCCTACTGTTAAGACTATGTTGCCTCTAACACACACACACGTTACTTATTTCTGGCCCCAGGCCGGCACCCTGTGCTTCCCAGGGAACCTCTGGACTGCTGTGACCCTGACTTGGACAAGTGGTTGCAGTAATTTAGTGTACCAATAAAAACATAAAACCTTCGTAATCCATTTCGTTTTGCATTATTTAAGGCTGAAGGATATTTTTACCTATTAATATGTGCTTATTTAAAATATTCATAGCATAGAGAGTTTAATAGCATCCCTCAGTGACGCTGCATTAAGCGTTTAGCTGAAGCGGCAGCAATGCCGCCCAAGGGCGCTTTCCGCCGACTGGGCAGCACCGTGGATCTCTCACCCCGGTGATCATCTTCTTGCACTTGGCACAGTTTGGTGCGTAACGGTTGTCGTAGCACTTGGTGCAGAAAACGGCACCGCGCTCCTCGAAGAAGCCGCCTTCATCCAGAACCACCTTGCACTGGGAGCAAGTGAATTCCTCCGGGTGCCACGAACGGCCCAGAGCGACCAGGTAGCGGCCCCTGAAGCACACAGAGGCCCGTAAAGAAAAAAACTAAATTAAAAAGGATTAATGCTGCACTCAACCATCAAACCCATGACTTCATCTAACAGACAGCAGTTAAAGCTGAAATACGGATCAATACAGCGACTTAGTTGTGAGCAGTGGTGTGACACAGTGCCCTCAGGCGGTTGCTAGCAGAACAGCACTCCAAATTCACGCACATCAAACGGACCCCCAGCGACAATTTCCTGCAGTTCAAATTGCATTTGGCTCAGTTCCCGTGACAAATCAAACTGGAACAAAATGTAAGTGAACCACTTAAGTATCGCAAGATAAATTATGCCGCTGAAATTGAAAGCTGACCGCTGGTCAGGTCCGTATTCCTCGTGAACCGGCCGCGCTAACTTGCGTGTCCGTGGAGAATGCCGCGCACAGTAAAGCGTGGTGGTGGGCGAACGCGTGCACGGGCCAGCTGAGGCCCACCTGATGACCTTGCTGCAGGCGGCGCACACAGGGGTCCTGCCGCTGTCGGCCGGCGTTTGCTGAGCTGCCTGCAGGATCGAGCTGCGGTTCTGCATCGGGGTCGGCTGGGCTGGCTTGCTGTGCTGAGTCAGCACCGTGCTGGTCTTGTCGGGGCGGTAGCGGTTGGCGAAGCCGGGGTCTGTCACCCAGGGAGGCCGAGAGGAAGGGCCTGTAGTGGGGGTCTCTGGTTTGGGAGCAGATTTAACTGGAAGCACAGTGACAGCGACACTTAGATGTGCAGCAACAACTTCGAAAACCCCAATTCTGCCACAAACTGGAAGCGTCAGAAGTTACAAACCGACGACCATTTCCTCACCCAAACTTCCGTCCAGTTTGTCCCCAGGTGGAGCAACAGGTTTTGACTTCAGAACCTCAACCTCATGGCTGTGGGAGGAAAACATCTTTTGTCAGTTCTAAAGTTTATGGAAACTTCACCATACATAATTTTTTAAGCAGAAATATAACTGTTTATTAATCTTTTTAATAATAAAGACATACATTTACACCAAACATACCAGTTTTGCATATGCACTGAAGATTAAATAATTTTAGTTAGAATTACTTTTACCCCCCTAGCAGATAATGAAGGCCCTTGTACTTCAGTTAACCGTATGAACACAGCAAAATAACATGTTCCACATTTAATCATCATAGCCATTTTAAACTGAAATGTTTAAAAGTGACTGCATTTGGAGACAGAGCTTATTTAAAATAAAAATAAATAAAAATACCAACAAAAGTATTTGGATTTAGACTGCTAGGGCTGTCTGATTTATGTAACCAAGGTAAGAATACAGGGTGACTTTCACCAGTTTATTATTTATATACCAGATGAAAAGTTTCTTCTTAATCTTACAAACACTCAATATACTACATGTTCATATGATGATAATAATAGGAACAAAAGAGTGGGAAAAGTGTTTTCAATTCTTTTTGAATCACCTGATAGTTTATATAACACTAACAGTATAAAATTATCATCATAGTTTCCCAGGAAGCGCTTCCATATGCTTAAAAAATGTCATTTTGACAATTTTAATTATATTTCACTTCAATGGCAGAACAAGGAGGGAGAAAAAGAGGATATTATAATGTCTTATCTTTTGCAAATGTCCACAACAGTGCTGAACATACCGAATCATGAATTCATCTTTAATATGAAAAAAATTTAACCATTTCTTACAGCACTAAATTGCATTTTTTGTTTGAGTCCACCTCCAGTGTAAAGCATATTGTTCCCCTTCAGAACCTGAATTCTTAAGATCATACTTTTATTTGATGCGAGCCTTGTGTGCAATAAAACGGAAGCAAGCATTCGACACACAAAAAAAAAAAAAAAAATCAAACAGAACCAAATTAACTCTATGGTTGATTTCTGCAGTTCAAGGAAACAACCTACAGTACAGGCTTCAGTGCTAGGCTATATCAAAATTTAAACTGTCCAAACGTCCATAAACCATTGAGTGTTGTGCCGATATGAGAAACCTGCTCATGCTCAAAAATCTGGAAATGTTGCAGAATCTAAAGCAGCTCTGCATAGAGGAGCGAGGCCAAAATTCCACCACGTCAGTGCGAAGCCCTGGTAACAGATAGAGGAAGCCTTTAGTTGCAGTCATTGCAGCTAAAGGTGGCAAAATTATTACTGACTGCGAAGGGGCAGCTGCTTCTTCACACCCATAGCTGCACATTTGTTTATGTTCAGCACTAAGGTAAGGACACAATACTGGCGTCGCTTCTTCTAATTCTCCATTCACATACCAGTAGAATTGACAAAAAGATCTGACCAAATAAAATCGTTTTTCCACAGCCCTGCTGTGCCGTTTCTCCGGGATGAGTAGTTTTCCTTTGTTCGCTTTGCACGTTGGCGGGACCAAAGGCACCGCAAGTCCCCAGCAGTTCGATTGGCTCCAGGCATTTCGGTGCGACTGTTTAATTTTTTTTTTTTTTCCAGTAGACAATGGAAAAGTTCAGTCATAACTTCAAGATTAAATCAGTGCTACTTTTTCAAACTAAGGAATTTAATAAATGGATAAAAAAAATATTTAATCAGTGCAACTAGAAATATCATTACATTGGACGAATGACGTTTAATACCATTTCACAAGTGACTGGAGAAGGAACATGTAAGACGCACACTTTGATGAATGGGGTTCGTGAGCGCCAAAACTGACCAAGAAACATTTATACAGTTCCTTCATTTATGCTAAACGCTACATTTGAGATGTATGGTGAAGAACCATGCTTCGCTGCCTAAATGTGCAACTTTTTCTCAACACTTTAATGAGAAATTCATGTTGTATGTCATGCTTGTATTTAAAAAAAAAAAAAAAAACATTAACTCTACCTTTAAATTCTTCGCATCAAGGTATATCTGGTAGCTTCTGTATGTACAAATTTTTGTGTAATTATTTGAGAACTTGGACTTGTACATGGGATCCAGGAGATGCATGAAGGGGTTCATGTTGTTGGCGTTACCCATTTTGCATTTTTAAAATCTGATTTAGATTCATCGATTCGATTCATTCCGCTTTTATCTCAACAGATTTCATAGCACCTACTTGTCCACTTGGTGTTGGCTGTATTAGACCATTGATACCAAATGTTGTGTAATATTGCCCTGAACCACAAAGCCAAAGGTTATTTAATACTTAAAATTCTTTAAAATTGAATGAGGCCTGTACTAATGTATATGTCATTAGCAATCATCTAAGCTGCCGTAGATACTGGGGCCTCAGCTTACAAACACACATTGTGCATTTTGTACAGTGAAACAGTCAGCAACTGTGTGTACCTTCATTCTTTATGCCATACACATCCATAAGCAAAACTATTCCACCATCGCCGTCCACGGTGGACGTTGGCTGGCTGCCGGATACATTCCGGACCTCCACAACCTTGAACTGGATAGCCAGTTATTGATGACAAGATGCAAATAAAGTGTAATATTACATTCTTAGAAATGTAACAAAATACATTGGTAAACTGCAAAGCTTAAATATACCTTTAATTTTGGCATATTAATTCGACTATATTAGCTTTAAGGCCGAGAACCTTTTTTTAAATTATTTTTTCAAGAAAGGGGGAAGAGCTAATTTGCTCAACAGGGTCATTTCACAGAATGAATTAGCCTCATTATGTGAGAAATGGTTGTAGGTCACTTTCAAGAAGCACAATTCCTGGTGGGAGCCCTGTGCTACGAAAGCAAAGAATTCCCAAAAATATCACAGCTGACCGCTGGTCAGCCTCCATACACATCCTTCCATCCCTTCCATACACACACTATGCTCAAACATTGCGAATTCAAGGGCTTTTCCAGAGATCCAAAGCTCCCCCCAGTTTCTGACTGCATTTTGGACTAAAGCGTTCAGCTCTCGAGCGAAGTTCTCACCTAGGTGGCACCAGCAAGGGCAAAGCTAAACTGACAAGGCTTATTATTCATAAAACATCAAAAGTCCTACTGACACATCAGGAGGGACAACACTGCAGTGCCATGGGTTGAGATGAAGGCCTCTGAATGCCTGTTCCTCGCAGTAATGTGGGGAGACAGAAAGGGTGAGGGTACAAACTACAAGGAGGGGGCTGTGTACAGAGAGGGTGGTGACATTATTCACTGCCTGTGAGTCACCTGCTCATGGATGACTGACAAGTAAAACCAAAGCACCTGCTGTTTTGTGAATAATGGATGAGGCAAGGCCTTCGGTTGTGACAGGCCGCCATTCACATGATCATACAGAACCACTTCGCCTCTTCGCGGGAGCCCTCCCGCAGGGAGCCCGGGTTAGAGATGGGGGTCGGCTGCAAGAAACGACATTTCTAATGGGATGGGGAGAGTCGGGAGGAGCTGAGCGTTTTTGTGTGCCAAAAAAGGTCCCACAGGAAGTCATCCACTCATTCCTTTACCTCTCATCTTGAGCTTTGCGTTTAATTCGAAGCCCTCACATCTGTTTGGGTTCCAACAAAAAAAAAAAAAAAAAAAATTTAAATTATGCTGTTCAGGAAAAAGGAAGCATAAACCTGCAGGCCCTGCAAGACTTGAGGCGGCACGTGAGCAGCAGAAGCCTGTTGACAGCAGAGAGCAACGTCTCAAAGCAAATCACACCGCAATTCAACCATTCTCTCAGGAGCCTTATTGTGGGTGGGGGCAAAGTAGAAGTGAAGCTGACAACAGTTCTCGCACAGTTGAACCGCAAACCACTGAAACAGAAACTTGAGAATACATTTGCTTCACGTTCTCCAAATTATTTTGGAATATTGTAATTAAAACACCTCGAACGACCAATTTGTTCAAGAAGCGCTAGGACTGGGACAAACTTTCAGCCTTCGTGACTCAGCATGACTGACGGTGGAGATACAAGTGTGGCCACAGAACCTGAGCACTGACCAGAGGGCAGCTTTCAGTCATGGTGCGGCCTGTCAACACGCTTGCCCTGCTGCCCCAAGGATGGACAACCGCACGTCAAATTGCATCAGCACACGTAAGGATTGAGAGGGCGCGAGGAGACCCCCCGCCCCACACACACACACACACACACACACACACACACACACACACACACACACACACACACACACACACACATATATATTTGGAAAGATACACAACAGGTTCGCTTCGCAGGTTCCCTGATGGATGTGTGACCATTTAACACGCTCAAGGGTCGACTGCCACGTTTGGGTCTGGGTCCTTGCCAGGGTGTGAGAGAGGGTCCCACTACACACACACACCTTTTTGGCTTTTACCCTCTCCAATAAATGAGGCCCTGAAACAGTTGCTTGCCAGTGCAACTGCATTTTATGCTTCACCAACCCTTTCCAAACTTTGCTCACAGACAACTGAAGACAATCTTTGGAATTCAAAATATTCATGAACTTTTAAAACAAGACCATTCATTTGGCTAAAAGAATAGCGTGCGTGCACACGGAGAGAGAAGGAAACAAAAGAGATGAGGAAAGAGACTTTTTCAAGTGTTTTATATATTCATGAAAGCAGAAAACCAGTGTTTTATTTTGCCTTTTTTTGGGAGGGGGAACCTAAAACAAATCTACACATCAGAAAGACGGCAAAAGTGGGAAGAGATCACAAACAGCGGAATCGGAAAAAGGCAGGACATGAAGAAACGAATCCCTACTGCTGAAAACAAGGTCCATAACACTGTCATGCACTGTGTGGCGGGGGACCGTGTCTGTAGGCTCAGGATGCAAAGTCTCCTCTCTGGCTTGTACGCTACAATTCTGCAATTCTTTTTTTTATATATTTATTTCCATTTTAAAGGGTTTTCTTCTCCCCTTCCTTTCTGGCGATCTCTCGAGTCTGTTCAAAAGGTGGATGTGGAACCTCTGGCTGCGTGGGGTGCGTCGGATGGGCCCTGTCACAACCCTGTCATCACCGAACCACCGCGGCTGCTCAGGATTTGATGTTGAGGGCACGAGCAGACCTGTCATGATGCCAGTCCCGGAGCCGGGCATATCGGGGGCTCTGAATCTCAGAGAGGAATTTTTCCCTAACCGGGACAGAGAGAGAGGAACAGCGGGAGACACAAAGAAAAGAGAAAGGAGAAGGAAAGATTCGGGGAAGAAGGTCACAAATGCAGAGTGAGTGTTGTACACGTGCACGACAGCACAAGGACATGCGTGTTTTCGGAACGATTGATGCGCTGTGGCTGAAGTCCTGTCTGTGTGTCATGCACTTTGTTTTTAATAAAAATAAAAATAAAAAAAGGTGGAAACTGCCTTCCATACCTGAACACACACACATACACACACACATACAGGCTTTACCTGGACCTCTTCATGTTCTCATCATCTGGGTCCTGCACTGATAGAGCCGGAAGAAACAAATCAAACTGCTGCAGCTCCCGAATGTGCACATTTCCAAGAGAAACCAGGAGCATAGACCCACACGCTAGACCGTTTCCTCACCCCAGCAAACTATACGCACTTGCTGCCCAGCTGCCGATAACAGCAGGAACCAAAGCACTGCAGAGACTCGTGCCTGTCTGTTAGATAAATTGGATGTGCCATCTTCTAAGATGCCGTGTATCTGGCATCATTTCAGTCAAATGTTTGGGAAATGGCAATAGAGAGCTTCCAAGAATGCAGCACACGTGGCACTTAAGGATATTTTCACACCCAGACTATCGCTTTGACAACTGACATCAGGTAAAGTTAAACTGTCAGAGGCATTTGGAGCAACAAAAGCCTGCGGACTCTGCCTCCTCCCCAAAGCAAGCTGCCCCTAAGGGGACCACAGTTCTCCTTTCCCTGACTTACTGAAGTCAGTGCCTGTCAGTTGGGCCAGGATGCGGAAGGAGCGCGACTGGGTTGTGCCAGTGCGCGGCTGCCAATCCTGCGTGTCCTCAATCAGTCTTTTCTTGCTGCGGTCAATGGGGATGAAGCCAGGGGTGCCTTCCACCCGGAGCCCATGCCTAGAGCTGGGTGTGGAGGGGGGGTGGGATGTTAGCAGGTCGGGATTTACAGGACCAAGAAAGACTCACAACACAGAGCCATCGGAAAATGAAACATTTAGGAAAGGGGGAAAAAAACCTAATTGGGAAAACTATGCAAAATGAAATGTGAAGCACAAACCAGAGGCCCGATAGACAGCCGAATCACAGAACTGCCATGCATTATGCACCCCAAATGAGTCTAAATGGAGATTTATGGGGTTAAAAAAAAAAAAAAAGTCTTCTCTTTATATTTTCACAAAGTCAATGTTTCCTGACTCAGACTAAAGCTTACAAATATGTTTGCTGTGCACTGCATCTGCATAAGGTCCACCCTCGGTGTAGCAGACCTTCATTTTACCCAGTTCAGATTTTAAGAGCCACTGCAATATTTCAGAAAAAATGTGTATTTAATATATATATGCAATAAAAGCAGCAAGTTGACCGAAGACTATTCAGATTAAATATTCCAGCTTTGCTAAAACAATTTATAAAATGAGAGTATTTGTATTTGATGATCATTTTTCTAATGTAATTAATATACAAAGAAGTGCCGCAGTTTTGCAGTTTATACCCTGGCATCACGTTACAGACATTTGGGTTACGGATTTTCAAAAGAACATCTCCCAGTTTGTTTACTTTTAACTGCATTTTTGTCTTTCTGTTTTCTAAAATATCTCTGTTGTGACCTGAAAAATGACCTCTCCTTCCAATTGCCACCATTAGTGTGCAGCAAAATGGAGAGGAAAGAATGTAAAATACTTCACCGGGGACCTGTTTTATTTGGCATTTAAAAAAAATTTCTTAACTCATTATATTAGTATCTGACACTTTTACAAAAACTGCCTAGCTTGAACTTATTGGTGCACATCTTTGGTATATCCATTATGCTTTTTCTATTATATACAAAACGAACAACAGTGAAAGTGCCCAGATTCTGACAAACCCATCCTTGTTGCCAGCTTTGTTCTGTCCTCAGTCCCAAAAGAGAGGCAGTGAGTATTTAAGGCCCAACGGTCGGGTTCGTAATTTGAGATCCGAGTGTATGGGGTAAACACACTGTCAGATCTCAGGGCAAAAAAATGTCTGGCTCACTCAAAGTATTCAGAGTGGCAGCAAGTGACCTCGCCATAAATCTTTGTACTATATTTACTCTTTACATTTAAAAGTACTTGTTCACCTCTTATATTGCAGAAAGTTGAGTTTTTACGCTTGATACTACATAACTAATTTCAGCTATACTGTCTGATATAAGCTTATATTGTAATTGTGGTATTGTTCCACATACATTTGCACAGTTCACTTTTCTTAGTCTTGAGGGTCAAAGTACTCCCATAATAACTGAGCAGCACATATAAAAAATTGATAATTCTTCATTCTTAAGTATGAAATGCACACAAAAGTAGACATTTCTGAATTTAACTTAAGGCTCCTCTCTTGCTCTACACATAAACAAAAAGTTAAAGGTTTTTAATGAAAAGGCTAGGGGTCTGGAGCTTGGAACGGTTGGCAAACCTGTCTTACTATCCTCCCATGTATTGTCATGAACTCGGACAGGGAGCTTCACAAACACCTTACTCTGGGGGGAGGTACTATTATTAAACGTTATGTAATCATTTCTAGCATCGAGTTTCATGACGTCAAGTAAGAGGCTGATACCTAAAAGGAAACCAAACGAAAAATGTCCTGCCGGAACGAAGAGCCACGCCTGAGCAGCCCCGTACGCTTTTATCTGCTGCTCGACTCATAATTCTATTGTTCAGCTGACAAAACCCAAAGTACACAGATTTAAGAAAAGAAAATGACACAGAATTGTAGAAGTTAAGAACAATACAAGTGTTCATGGCAGGAAGTTCCACACCAAGGTGGAGAGAGCAGACTCAACCGTCTTTTCCAAGCAAAAGGACAAACCCATGAAGCAAAAGACTGCTAAATACCGGACGTGAGTCAAAGCAAAGTGAATCGTGCAACTCAGCTTCCGAGTGATGAAAAACATATTTTTTTCTGACTTAAATATAAAGTTGCAATATTTTCAGGAACACCGACAGGCTGCAAAATGTTAAGGTCCGTGCAACAATGCACCCTTGCTCGGTGGGTATAAAAGGTTGAGGTTCACTGTATATAACCCTCACTAAAGGAGTGTCTTGTGCGAGTCGCTGAGTTGAAAGAAGGCAGTAAGGCACACCCAGCCTCTTTGTCTTAATTCAGCTCTCTTCCACAGTGTTTACAGCTTGTGTGCTGTGTTCAGGAGTGCTAGTGAGTTGAACAGCATTAGTAAGAGGTGTACTATTACCACAAAGGCCAGAGGCGATGATGATAAAAAAAGGTGACAAGATGAACTGAGGACATGCTTACAGGATAGCTTATGGGAAAGTTAGTGGAGACTTCTAGCAAGTTCTAGTTTTAACATAGCTCACACAAATTTTTCAGTTATTTGTTTAAGTTCCATCCGGTCTTTTTTTTTTTTTTTTTTAAAACAGAGACCTAACCAGAAAATAAATAATTCTCCACTGCTAACAGTTATTTTATAGCAAAAATCAGCTTTGAAGTTATGAACAAAACAATTTAAAGTACTGCGGCCCCAAATATGTAATTTGAGGAGCCAATGCACTGTACTATGACAGAAATCCAGCAACTGTGCGATGGTGCACTGGACTCGCCAGACAGATGCTAATCCCTGCATCTTTCCCAGAAGCAAACAGTGGGACATGGGGTGGGGAGCAGAGAAGCGTTACATGCGTTAAACCCTTACTTGGTCTCAGGGTACATCTCCTCAATGTACGTTTCACCCCTGTGGAGCAGGCAGTGCATGGAACAAAACAAGAATATGTACAAGTTACATGGGCGGATGTAAGAAAGGCGCAATAAGTAGTCATAAATACATGCGATCTCTTTTTTACTAATTTTACATTAGTCATTTTATATATTAAACTAAACTTTCTGAATACAAGCAAGAATGGTGCAGCTGGTCATCTTTCTTAAAAATGCATACAGAGGGGGGAAGCATTATTAAGTAAAATTAAAAGGACACCTTTAATGTTTCTAAAAATTACATTACAAAAAATGGCTTTTTATTAATAGCATGAAGAAATGCATGCTTTTTTTTGGTGGTGTTCCCCGTAACTAGCACAATAAAAAGAGAACTCGGGCCTCTATACAGAAAGAGAGAAAAGGATTACTGACTTGTCCATAGTTTCCACCTGCAGGATAACAGATGAGAGACAGACAGACACCGACAGACAAACAGACAGATAGACTGAGTCAGGATGAGCAGTAGAGGTCTGAAAGTGGTAGGAATCACACAGCCCTTTGTTGTGGGGGTGCAGAGGAAAGTCGCGCCACACAGCCCACACTGTGACACAGGTGACAGACACATCACACCCCCACAGCCCCGAAACCCAAATTCACACATCTGTGAAGTGTCACAGTGACAAAAACTGCACTTTGTTCCGCCCTCAGTCTCCGCTTTGTGCGCATTTCACCCGAATGATCTGCCTGCTGCAACACAGATGCACCGCTGCCATGTGCACAAAGCAGCTGTCATCGCAGGAAAGGCACTGAAAACCACTCTCTTCCTTTTCAAGTGTCAGGCCACTTTCCTCTTCTGCGTGTTTCAGATGCACTGCAAGCACCAGGACAGCTACGCTTCACACACAGCCAGCGTTTAATAATATTTTGTAGCTCTTATCTGTGCGCCTTCGAGACGCCGGAAGCATTGCGTTCAGGCTGGATAAAAACACACGAAATTGGCTGAAGTTTAGCACTGTCCGCATTCATATGGCGGCAGTCACGGCCAACCCACACGTGCATTCGCTCATGCACACACACGTTCATGCCAGACCACGGACCTTCTTGCTGCTTGCACCTCTTGAAGACATTTTTTGTTCCTGTTTTGGATACGACACCAAATGCTAGTACATTCAAAACAGCTCAGATTTCTATATTTTCAGTAAGGCGGTTCCGCTCCTTTTCAAGTCTTTCTTATGGTCAGATCTTCTCCATGCTACATCACACAGGAAAAATAAGACCTCTGCAACAAGGAAACTAAATTCTAACCCTGCTAGACAAAAAATTAAATAAATAAATAAATCACACAAAACAAAGGCGGGTTTACACACTGAAGCTTCGACCACAGACTGCGCAAACAGATTTAGCCCCCTAGCTGCATGTGAAGTGATCTCTCCAAGTAAGGTGGTTAAGTAATGAAGCGCCTGTCCAGTAAAAGCATGCTGAGAGCTCAGCACATTTTCAGGGAGGGGATCCTGGTCGTCTAAAAACAGCAGGGACCAACGTTAAGCTGTGCCAGAAAGCAAAACCCTTTAACTCCTCACTCCCCCAGCCAGAACAAAACCAGTGGGCTGAACCTGCCTTGGTCTGGATGCTACCAAAAAATAAAAACAGGCATTTTTCTCCCAAGTCAGTAATTGAAAGCTGGCCTTGTTATAACCCTTGCACACACACACGAGGCATTTATCAGCCATGTTCGTGACAAAGGAGAAGTAGACTGGAAACAGCTGAAAAATGTGAAGAACATTTTTGATCAACTCATTTGGAGTCCACCACACCAAAATGATTCTAGAAAAACGACTGCATCTGCATATGAGAGGTCTTAAAAACCTAGGTCCTTAGCCACGTACAATATTTACAAAAAATATTCACCACTTGGACTTTTTCCACATTTCACGGTTTGAAAACACTGACTTGCAGTGCATATATTTTAGAAAAATACTTAATGTCCAATAGAAAAAAAAGTTTCTACAAATCTGAATTACAAACATAAAACAAAACAGTGCTTATGTATTCATCCCTTTGAGTTATTTACAGCCACCTTTTGCAAAAATTACAGCACCTTCTGACATTGCAATTTTTGCCCTTTCCTCTTTGCAAAACTTGAGGTTTTTCTGAGGAGCATAAAGTAAATTGCAGTTTTAATTTCTTGCCACAAGTTCTCTATAGAATTAAGGTGCCAGCTCTGACTTGGGAAGAAATGTATCCCCACAGCATGATGCTGCCACTAGTGCTTTTAGAGCTTTTTCATTGCAGACAAGTTGGTGTAAACCCAGCTTAAATCAAAGACTATGACACTACATTTTTGCATCTTATTGTCAAATTCAAAGGTGCACTGACTTAGGAACAAAACCAACTCTGATGCATGGACAGACATTAAACTACCAAGAAACAATAGTCTACACTGGGCAGCGACACTAAAACGGTGTCCAGGGTGCCAAGGTGTACAAAAATTTATTTTATCATTTATGGACAACTTACAATGTCAAATATCCGTAACCCCCTATTCCACTGTGTTGTGTAAAAAGTCACAGTTTGCTGTAAACAACTCAAGGATGAACAGGAAGTATGACACTGTCACAAAAACAGGCAATCTGCTCCATGTGCTCCGCATGGTGACAGGTTACCTACCCATTGTGTGGCTGCAGCACATTCACCGGTGCCCTTGTGCCTGGGTCAAACTTAGGAGTGTAAGTGATGGGTCTGACAGCTGACTGTGCGCTGGCATTGCTGCCACCAACACTGAACGGTTGTGCCATCTTGTTTAGTGCTGTACTGGGTGCAAAGGAGTACTTGGGCTGACTGGAGGCAGGAACAAACATGTCCTGATGGGGAGAAGGGAGGGAAGGGCAGGAGCAAAGCAGCATCATGCAGTGAGACATTGCACACGCATACACACATTAACACACCTCACAGGTAAGCACAAAGTCCTCAGTCAAAGGAACCGATTCTCACAAGCACATTTCTTTCTGATTTGGTATCAGCTAGGAACATATGCGTCACAACTTCTACAGCATGAATAAAAGAGAAACCACATGTCTTGGGTCCTCATGTTCCAATTACAAACTTACAAATTTTGCCATTTCTTTTTCATTGCTTCCCCCCTCCACTCGTCGGTTCCCAAAAATTTGTCGTCCGTATTTCTGTATCTCACCATTAGTTGGTGGTAAAGAGGACCCAAATACAGAAGTGTGGAACCACCTCCATTCCACTCACCTCTGCTAGGGATGAGTACCAAGATGGCAAACAGTGCACATGCTTATAAAATAAATCAGTCAACAGTTGACATTAAATCCGAATTTCTGGAAATTAGCGCTCGGTTTTAATCGTTTGAAAATTGGTTGCAAAGTAGCTTCAATTTAATAAATATATTGAGTGTTAAAGTGTATTTTTTTAATTGTAGTTAAGGTACCCAGGAAATAAATTGAAATACTCTGTTATTACACTCTTGTTGATTGTATAAATAGTAAAGCATATTGAAATGTTTCAAGTTAAAAGGAACAAAAGTCTTGAAAGGGGCTGATGTCCTATCATCTGTGCTCCCTGCCTCACATCTTGTGCTTGAAGGATAGGCTCTGGAACACATTGGTCTTACATAGGATGAACTGCTGAAGAAAATTGAATAACTATAACTTTTAGTGCAAATGTTTGATCCATCATGTATTTAAGTTTTTTTTAATTTATTTATTTTTTTTTTTAACAGAATGTAGGCCACGAGCACACGAATGAATGTTAGCGTTATTAAGCATTTGTCAATTTTGACGCAGTGGTTGGATTCACCAGCAAATCGAGTGGTGAATCCAACAGTAAGTGGAAGACCCAGGGTGGTAGAGTTCTGTCCTAAGTTAGAGTGCAAAATACATCATTCAAAGGAGAAGTCAATATTAAGTATGGACAGTGGCACCTCCTTGACCTGAATATTGTTCTGTTCTCAGATTTAGTTGCATAAATATTGAAAATCCAATGTATAGTTGCATGTGTAGGCTAAAGAAATGCTTTGGGGTGCTCTGTAAGCACTATTTGGTCAAACATTTTGCTTGGACTGCAGCCAAGGCAGAAACCAGCTGCTGCTGTTAGGGGGGTCTTCCCAAGCTGCCACAACCTATGAGTCCAGCCTCCAAAAACCAAGATTCATTAATTCCCTGGGAACAAAAAAAGGATATGGAGCTTCAAATTTTATTATATCCTGTAGGTAATAGGTATAGCAATATAATGAAAATTAAATACTGTTCATAACTGTTGACGGGTATACTAAGTGTGTAGAAGACAGATTTATTCAACAGGCAAAATTTCTCATGTTATTATCAACAACTTCTTACATGATCACTCATCCCATACATTAATTTTCCCTATAAAAACACAGCAATGTCAGCTGCAGTTCTTTTTCACGCAAGTCGCCATCCAATTGCTGATGTCTGATTTGTACTGCGGATATCCAGCCTTCTGCCAAATCAAAAAGGAAGGTGGCCACACCGTGACAAATATGTGGACAATCGGGCACGGTGGACTGCGGGACTGTGTGCACCGTGTGAAGCGACCCTCGCTGCCATGGGACAAATGCAAACATGGCAGCCACCGGTACTTATAATGGACATGGCATTTGCAGAAACGCCCCATTCATCACACGCACACACAGGTCAACATCGGGTGTGTGGCGCTTTGACAAAGTATGATGTGTTTCAGCAGGAAGGAGGGCCATGAGTCTGGAGTGTTCACCTGACCCACTCCTATAACGTAAGGGTGATGCAGGACTTACAGCGCGACAGATTGGAGAAATAACAGTTGAAAATAAACAAACCGCCATGTATTTGGCTAATTTGTGGTTACAATACTTTTGCCCAATTCTGCATCCTATTCTTGAAGTTCATATTTACGTTGGTTCATTGCACTAATGCTTTTCTCCAAAATGATATACACTGTTGAGATGTCTACGATTACTTGCAATTTAAACAGCAGGGTAGACAGGAATACTACAGCAATAAGTGGGATTCAAACCTTGGTTCTCTCTCATGCATCATATTTAACATATTACTTGAGTTATAAAAAAATATCAGGGTTTAAACACTGAAGCTTTCATCTCACTCTGTGTGTGTGTGTGTGTGTGTGTGTGTGTGTGTGTGTGTGTGTGTGTGTGTGTGTGTGTGTGTGTATAAATCCCCCATATCCCTATTATATATTGTAGTGAAGGACATACTTTGTGAAAGCATCACCAACCCTTTGCCCTTGTTACAGGTTCTCACAAGTGAAGATTAAATTTGCATACATGCACATTCTTACCTTCTTGTCTGCCCCTGCTGCACTGGGAGCTCTAGAAGAGAAAAGGTATTTTAGGTAGGTTAGAGAAACAGATGTTTTCACTATCAACTTGAAATCCGGGTATTACATGTCTTATGAGTGCAAATGAAACTGTAGAGCACAGAAAAATATCTTTAAAATTCTTACTAAGAAAAAGGTTAAACAACTAAAGCACCAAAAGACTGGGGGCTGCAAATGGCAGCAATAAAAATGTACACGTGAGCCGTTTCACTGTTCCACAGTGGTGGACACGGTCATTAATGTAAGGAACATGTGGGAAGAATTTAAGCTGCAGTTGGATTTCCGTGATGTTCTTGCATGACGGTATATATAGCGCTGCTAGCCACTATTGCGTAAACAGCAGTATTTTGAAACGCGATGCCGAAAGCCCAGCCATCCACAGATATTTGCAAAGGGTTGTTTGCACAACCAAGGGGGTCCATTCATACTGGCTGCTTTGTGCTTAAAAACATTTAGATAAGTGGCTCTAGCTTACACCACTTTTTATGCTAAAATGACTGGACATTCATACATGAAGTTATTGACATAATGCAGTACAACACATTCACCCTAAGAGACTCGATGGAGACAAAAACAGGTGAAAAGAAACATGCTGGTGAATTGCAGAAGAAACAGCAGGTACGGGTATAAGAATGACAGGACAATAACAGACAATATTACGCTTCTGATACAATAAAGCAGAGGTGTAGATAAATGCAGCAAAATGTGCATTAGCACCGCCCTTCACAGTTGTGTTAACGTTAACGTACTTTCACTGTGTTATTGAAGAAATGGGTAAAGCAATTCAGAACCCTGCATTACAGTAATAAAAGTTATATTAACAGTAGTCTTAAATATGGCTTTACATGAGACAGGGATGAACACTGGTATGCTGTACATACCTTTACAATTCATAACATACACTGTATAGGCATGTATGTATGTGGACACCTGAGCATCATCCCCAAACATGCTTGTTGAGCTTCCCATTCCAAATCCAAGAGCATTGCAATGGAGTTGTTTCCCCTTTACCACTATAATACTCTCCATCTTTTGGGAAGGCTTTCCAACAGATTTTACCCATTCAACCATAAGAGCATCAGTGAGGTTGAACAAGAAGGCCTAGCTCATGGTCAGCATTTCAGTTCATCCCAAAGGTGTTTGGTGGGGTTGAGGTCAGGGATCTGTGCAGTCACTCAAGTTCTTCCACACCAACCTGGGCAAACCATGTGTTTGTTTATGGAGCTTGCTTTATGTACAGGAGGGCACAGTCATGCTGGAGCAGAAAAGGAGCTTCTTCCTCAAACTGTGGCCACAAAGCTGGAAGCACACAGCTCTCTAAAATGTGTTTGTATGCTGGTTGGGAAACAGCTCAGCCATTGGGGGGGGGGGGGTCCACATACTTTTTATGATACAGTCTACAAAACAGGTTACATAAACAGCCATCTAAACAATGCAATGATTTAGTATAATGAACCATTTTGGGTTGTGCAGTTGCCATAGAACCCACTCTGTCCCCCTTGTACATTACATTTCAATAACTGCACTGCTTGCTGTGGTTTACTTGTCACATAACTCCTCTGGCAGACTAGCATAGAATTCGCCTAACAAAAATTGCTTAAAAAGGGTATAAGGAATGAAAACGTGTCTCCCCCCCAAGAAAAAAAGAAAAAAAGTTAAAAAATAAGAACGATTCCATTTTCTGAATTTGGAAAAAGGAAAAAAAAAAAAAAAAAAGCTGTTTTGAGTGCCGAAACAACAAGCAATCCCAACAAATACAAAATCCTTACATCACACCCTAAGAATGCTGTAAACATCGCAAAGCTAGACAATACTGTGGGAATGTTCTGTGCTGGTCTGCCATAAAACATTTAGGATACTGTAAGCATAAAGGATAAAAGATTAAAAAAGGAGGGAAGGTAAAATGCAATGTACTTAATCCCTTCATTCCTGAATTTGTGCAGGTGATCCCAAACATTTTTCTATATTGTAACTGTCAAAGACATTGTGTTATCATCGTTTACCGTTCGCTGAAGTTAAAACTATTTCCTTTCACGGTTGGGGACAAGACCACAAATGGCAGCAACAAAACTGAAATAGTTAAACATAAAGGTATTTTTCCAGTTCCAACCAAGCAAGATGAGAATTATTTTGTTCCGGGTGAACTTGTGCACATAAACTGTGAAGCACAAAGCGATTTCGCATACACCACTCCCTCGTTTTACAAATGCTCAAGCTACCATTTCAAACACTTTTATATCCATTTTTAATAAATAGAGCAGAAATGTGGCATAGACTTTGTTCAAATCTTTTGCTAAATTTATCGCTCACGTCTGAAAATCAATAAAAAGATGATAAATGCTACACATGTTTAACAGATGAATCAGTCGACTGTCAGTTTGTTTACGCTTTTTTTATTGATTTTCAGTTGTTTAAAGTTCGTGTTAACATAGCTTAAAGTTAAAATAAAGTCTTACAACTGCGAAATCCAAGACTTTTACAGAATCTAACAAAAAAAAAAAAAAAAAAAAAAAAAAACAGATATGTGCATTAAGCTTTTACTATTCGGGCAACTAGTAAACAAAGTATAAAGTGGCCAGAGGAAAACGTTGGACACGGTTACATGAGGAGGTTGCGAAGGTTACTTAGATTTAATTTTCAGTAAAATAACTTAATGCTGTTTAAAATGAATGAAAAATAATAAAGTAAAATTCTTGTAGTTTATTATAGCTTTTGTCAAGGCTTTCACAGACTCCAACCGGAGAATAAATTCAGGAATGCCTTAAGTGACTGTGGACTGTGACTCATCGGTGAATGTGAATGCAGATTTATAAACAAATCGATTTGAGAACAGATTCTCAGTCCCAGATGTGCTTGCAGTTGAGAAATCAGTGTAATAAGGCTCGTGTTGTGTCTCTCCAGTTAAGAGCGAAGAAAGCAACTGCTATACATTCTGTATACTGAGACAAAGATGTGGTTACAAGTGTGCCACTTGGATTGCTTTGTGCAGACAGAGTCCTTGTTGTGCTTGTCATATGGTGTCACCTGTCTGGGTAAAGGACATCTTCAGAATAAGAATCACCAGATCACAACCCCAACCAGCATGCAGTACACATAAAACCCAAAGTTCTCCAAACCTATCTGCCCCTTTAACTATGTAAAGTGCAAATAAACCTCGACTGGTAAAGGCCAGAAGGGGGGCACAGGGTGACAGCGACACCTGGATCTTTGCACTCACACCGGAGCTCAACTTTCAGCCAAACAAAGTCAGAAACGACAAAACAGCTTCACACCTAGAAGCGGCCCTGAGCAACGCTTCTCTCAGGAGTTCCCTACACAACCAAAGGAATAACGGCAGCAACAAGCAACCATCTGGAACGCAGCATCTTCATGCATTCGTTTTTATCTACTCCTTTGTGATCCTGGAAACACAACCAAGCAGAAATGTAACTGAATTGAACATTTAATTTTAGAGTCAATGCCTGCAAATGAATCAAAAGTCTCATGAGACAGCATCGGTATTTCATGATGTGAAATTAAAGAGAAATGCAACTTCTGACCAGAAGAAATATTTTAGAGCCTTTGGAGGAAGGCAGATCCACACTTCTCACATCTCATTCCACAAAAAAATGTCTGTGCACTGCTTTCAGGATGTGATTCATGAACATTACTGAATGCTCTTCTAAACCTTTGTTAGTCTCATTGCTTCCTACAACTGTTCTGACAAAATGTGTTGCGTCTGATACTCACAGCGAAGCATCTCACGCCGGCAAAAATCTGACAGTGCAAAGCTTCAGGAAGACAGGTGCAGAAAATCACAGTACAGAAGCATGGCTTTGGTAAAAGGTCAGGAGTAGTGAGGAAGGCAGCAAAGCCTTTATAATGAGTTTGCTAGGAAAAGTGCTGGGTCTTCTACAGAATTGCTGTCCTCCAGGTGATGGGAAGCTTATCAAGGAGAGCCCTCTGTTCCTACACTGGCGCTTTCTCACATGGGAATTACATTGCCATTTCTTCAAAGGTTTTGCTCACACAACTTCTGCAAGGTTTTTTTTATATATATATATATATATATATATATATATATATATATATATATATAATATATATATATATATATATCCCCCCCCCTTTGTAGCAACTACTCTTCCAGTTTACTTAGCATCTTACTTACATTTCCTAAGTAAATTTAATTGCTCATATATGACCATTTTATTAAATTGCATATATTATTAATTATGCCCTCAATATTAACTTCTCCAGAAAATTTAATCAGCATCATAAAGGTTTTATTTTGGTCTTTGTATATTTGAAAAAAGCAAAGCCAAAGATGCATCTGATAGAGGCCTGGGGGGTGTTCGGGGGCTGGTTTCATTGCTCTGTTGTGGAGTTAAAAAATAAGACTGCATATGTTTAAGGCCTCCAATTTCTTAGCAAAAAGACAAATCTCACCACAAACACTGCGCATATACAAAAAAAAACCAGACATTTCCATACTAACAGCTCTAGAAACTAAACAGCAGCCGAAAGATTCTCCTCCCATCGATTCGCTGCCATTTTAAGGCGACAGCGAAACATCCTGCAGCTGATTTATGTGTGCGCCAAAACGCAAATTTCTTCCTGAAAAAGCAGTTGAAACAGCACCCTAGCTGAAAAAAAAGACTGGTACTACATTCAGTTCTGAAGAATAGACAGGACAGCTAAATTCATCACAACCGTTTCCAGTCTGTCGCTCCTTGCTCATCTTTTTTCCGCAACAACATGGATTTGTCAAATTAATGTAGCTATGTGCTTATTACTCGCGCCACATTATTTAGTTTTGCATGCAAATACGAGTGACAGAATTCTAGCGCCATTTCTGACAATAAGACATTGAGGATGCTACTCGGTTACCAAAACCTGTGGCATATCACTGTTCTTGGGAAAAGAAAGCCATGCCCTGTTCAAAGAATGTTTATCCACTCCTAATCGTCTTTACATTCTTCCTACATTCAACCCTCCATGACCACTGTGCCGAAACTTGGTTTGATTTGCAAATCCTTTTCCTAAAATTTCGTCCCTTTTGTTGCGAGAGACGTTTTGCATGCAAGTCTTTGTTGATGCAGAACCACATTTAGATGCCAAGGAATCATCTACAGTTTTCATCTTTTCTAAAAGAAACAACTGCAGAACACTTCCCAAAAAAATTTTATGGGAAAAGTTTGTTACTGAAAATTTGGCCGCACGCCGTGGGACTTGAACCTGGAACCCTTAAATCCAGAAGCTGCTTTGAATGTGCTCCCTGCTTTGACCCATATACCCAAACTTTGCTTGTCATTTTAATATTTTAGGTTCCGCAAAACAATGCATCAAAGAAAGAAAATCCAAGTCTGGCAAAGGTTCACCTGATGTTCAGATGGAAAATTAATTTCTAATCATGGTTTAATTGTCCTTTATGTATTTAACTCAATTAACACAGAAAATTTCTTTCCTCAATGTAATTTTTCTTTAAGTCCAAAGTGCCACCGAGGAGCCTGGGTGTTGAGGACAAACTATCGGCATTTTCCTTATACGCTGTGTGAGACGGGAAGGGAACCCGACAGAGGGCAATTAAAACAGCATATAAATGCCGTCCAGCAGCTACAGCATGGGTCCCCAAGACCAGGACACGTTTCTTCTGATGAACATCCCAACAGTGCCATCCTTCCATTTCACGCCTTTACGTTGAGCCATTTGTGACGGAAACAGCAGCTCAGCCTTCTCTCCTTTTGTTCAATATACCCTCCTCATCTCTGACTTCAGTGTATAGCCAACCGCATTCTGTTTATTTATACGGCAGTGCCAAAGGGATGTTGTAAAGCATATCAACATGGACATGCAGTACCAAGAACTGAAATCTTGGCATCGGAAGTTCCGGATCTTTATAAAGATCTTCTGGGAAGGCGAAGTCTAATTAAATAATACATGGCAGTGGATCATCTATATTACACGCTGTAGATATACGGTAGGGCAGTATTTGGAAAGCATTTGGAAATATGCATACATTTCCATAATTTCAACATAACAAACAAATTAAGGTGACCCAGTTGGGACGAAAATGCAACACAGCAAGAAAAAACGGCTCTGGCTCTCCAAAGGAAAGAGTGGCTGAGGGGTTACAATTACATTTCAAAACATTTCGCAGCCACTTTTTGTACAGTATGACGGATCAGGTGCTAAGAGAAAGTTCTAGATCACCGTGTGTTGCTGCCAAGGCATCCCAATCAATTAAGCCCACATACAGGCCTCGAGATGGGGTGAAAAATCTGACTGCCTCTAGCGAAAGCCAAAGGGTCTAAAGACATCCAACAGCCCAGCAAAAATTGCATGCGCAAGTCAAGTACCAGAAAGAGAAAGAAGTCTTACATTGGGAGTGAGTTGAGAGTTACAGCTTATAAGCCCTTTGGTGCTTCAAGGCGCACCCGTCATTGTAAATGAAGAACATTTTCAAAATGAGCTCACGTGACCCTGAAAACCCAGAGTTAAACCTCACATCTAAATACAGAAGAGTTTAAATGTGAAAAGCCATTTGACAGCTGTCTGTGATGGAGTGAGCCAACTCACCCAGGTGATACAAGCTAGGAGACAACTGCTACAGGCCTATGCTAGAAAAGGGATCAATACCGATGGCATTTCTAATTCCAGTTAGTCTCCCCCCCGATTATCAAAGAAAGTCATTCCTAAAAATCCCTTAAGATGAATTCTTTTGAATGAAAGACATAATTAACATTATTTTCAATGGTTAAAAATTGTCAGCATTTGTGGGCTCAAAAACTCACGTCTTTTAATGCTTAAAGACATTACAGCTACCAAATCCTATTAAACTGAACAAAATCAAATCAATAGTCAACAACAGTTATAAACTAATTCAGCCGCTACTGAAAAAGGAAAAAGGGGGGGGGGGGGGGGAAGACACACACAGAAGTGAAGACAAAGGAAATCAATAAAAACTGCAAATGTATTCACATTAACTGCAAAGTCCAGAGGCCATAATTATGGAGATCATAAGAGGTGAAGCTAGCAAATAAAGGCTTACAGAGGTTGAGAACTTAATGCAGCACAAGCCATAGTGGACTTTGAAGCAGGGGGGTTAAATGAAACCATTTATATCCTCAGGTTATTGCACACCGAATCCTTGCATCCCTGGGGATGGCTGTGCACCATAATTCCAAGATTGCAAGAACTATGGCTGAACATGGACTGTCAGAGTAAAACAACAAGTCAAATAAAATTCTGAGGGATGGTGTGAATGCAGAGAATGAGTATCAAGTCTGTTTTCTCATTTGAAAGAGACAAATATTCATTTAAAGTCGTATTTAAGCACTGAAGAATGGCGATATCACAAATGCCCACAATTGTCAGATAATTCGAACGCAGCTCATTTGTTTCCTAACGTTTGCCCAACATACTATAGAACACCAGGAGGGTGAAGTGTGTACAGTCTACGTAAATTCTAAGGAGAGTGTGAGAAACAAGGAAAAAACTGTAAGGAAATGGATGGTATGGTTATAAACCTGGGCAAAGAAACAGTGTGAATATGGTGACCATGTTCTGGCTTGGTCAGGAATATCTATTAACAGTTGTGTGTAGTAGTTAGGGCTTAATATTCATATTCTTGTTTATTTATCCACAGGACAGGTACATTTTACTACAAGCCTTTTAAAATTAAATATCTGTATAAACTATTATTATCCAAGGCAATTGGTGTCACTTGAAAGTAAACCTAAACAGGCTCCAACATAAAGAATTCATCCAGAATAATAAGGTTTTATAATTTTATTTTATGTATTTATTTATTTTTTTTTAAATCTGACAACTTGCCCATCAATTCTACCTGTGTGACCATGCAAATGTAAGCAAATTACCTGTCCCACGCTGTCAGACAACCCTGACAGGTTTTGTGATGGAGGCAGCAAACAGGGCTGAAGCGTGTGTACTGCAGAAGAGTGAGGATGCACGCACCTGCTTAGGGTTAGAGAGAGGGTGTCCGTCGCTGCTCTGATCTTGTTCTGCGCCTCCACATGGGTCATCTCCTCAGAGTTGGCATCGCCAATAGAAATCACAGAGTCCCCAACGCCAATGCCGGCCTGTGTAGCCTTCCCCCCGGGGGTGAGCTGTGAGGGTCAGACAGGGGACAGTGTGAGTAGCGCTCATATAAAGACATCTCCAGTGCAATAAGGTCCACCAGCCGAACTTTTGCACCATGACCCCCGCCCCCTCCATTGGCACCCAATAGAACTGGAACCTCGGAATTAAGAGCATCTTTTGGTTTGAGAACCTTAACAACTTCATTCTTTGGCTCCTTCCCAGCCATTCTCAGTCACGGAGCTGTCTCATATGTGCTGATGGATGTTTGTGCGCAAACACTCGTCGATGCCTTGCTCCTTAACAAATGCGTGTGGATCAGCTTTTAAACTGACGCCAGCCTGTTCTGGGGGTTACTTTTGACTAACAAGGCATTAGAGCTAGAGCATAAGTCCACATCCAGCCAGCCAGCCAGATTCAACAGACCAAACAATGACCATCCTCCATCTTCAGAGACACATGAGGCCATTTCCAGTTTGCCACACACACACACACACACACACACACACACACAGCTGTTAAAAAGATAGCAAAAAACAACCTTTGGATTTGCAACACATTGCAAGAATTTTCATTTCTAATTCTTTACTAATGCAGAGAAATGTCTATCATCCTTATGAAGTGATACAAAAGCAATAATAATGCCCTTAAAATGATTTAACTATTTTTCTGTTAGTACATGTGGATATCAGATCTTAATTTATTACTATTATTTCATATTTTGCTGATACCTTTGCACAACACAACGTGCAGTGATCGATATACAGTACAATAATAAGCTACTTACAATTTATCTACACAGCCACAAAAGTGAAAAATACAACTCTCTTTAATTTGGAGACACCAGTCCACCCGAAACACACACCTTTGGACCGCAACCCACAGCACACCTCTGCTGTGCACCGGAACGCTATCAATTTGTTAAGGTCAGCGCATCTGACAAAGAATGCTGAAAATTTGTACTCCGCAACTACTCGTTCAACAGAAATCCAATTTCCTTGGCTATAAAAAGGGAGTATCAAACACCCAAGGATTGAATACAATGTTTTGCCGCTTGGTACAGTATAAACAACTCAATATAATTGCTTTTTCTGTCCCATCTGTCAGTTTGTTGCATCAACATAATCGAATTTGGCCCACTTTACCCACAGACAAAAAAATACTGAAACCAACTGATATTGCAGCATGCATCCCCCACCCAAAGCATTTAAACTATACACTTAAATCTGGACAATGAATTGGTCACTACAAAAGACTCAGTTTCTTCTTTTTAAGCCATTCAGCATGTTGTGGCATTTGGCAATGTGAAAGTATCTCATGTAAAAGCAACTGCAAGAATTTGAACTCATAAAATTGAGAAGCTTTAAAGGAAGAAAAAATAAAAATCATAGAAACATCGCCTGTTATGACATGTCAATCTTTGGGATTGACCATTTTGGCACTTCTGAGAAATTAAAATGAAAATTTTAAAACGAACTGACACAGCAACACATACAAGAAATGTGAAAAACAATAAATTATACTATTCTTATGTGCTATTAACGTCACCAAAAATATATATATTTTTCAGTCCAAAGCATAACATAACTTATGAAAGTCATTTCACACTGGGGTGGTGCCCCCCCCCCGCCGCATTATACCTGTGTGGTGATGTTAAGCCACATTCCCCTTCTGAGAGATTGATGAGCCTGACCTGCAGCTCCAGCGTTTATTTTGGAGAAGGTGGTGATAGGGCCCATTAACCTTCTAACACCAAAGTCAGCTGGGAACCAAAAGAATACAAACGGCCTCACAGTGACTTCAGTGTGACAAATGCAGCAAATGGGCTCCATGCAGCTCTCACTGTTATCAGGGTCCCTGTGCCAAAGACCAGCTTACACTCAGCGTCACTCTAAGCAGACTTAAGTTCACACTGGTGGGCATGCATTTAAATGCCCCAAACTGCACATCCATTTATGCACAGTAAATTACACTCAGTATTATTTTTAGTCCTGATAAATAATTTTTTTAAAAAAGACTTATTCCACACAGTGTGCAAATACAAAACAGGCAAGCAAATCAGGTTTATTTATGCCCCCCCCCATTCAGCAGAACCTGTCACTTCTAAAAATTGTGTAATCGCTTTTTACCTTTTCAGAATAATGATTTGTGCATTTGCAGGCCAGATGAAACTGAACCCACCACAACTTTTGACTTTTTTCCTGCTTTTTAATATCCTATACAAATCATCCTGCAGCTTTAAGATCAATGCATCGTGTAAAGATGAAAGTGAAGTACAAAATCCAATGATACAACTTCCCAGTTTCAAGACCAAGTACCCTAGTAAGGGTCCCAATAGCAATGGCCCAAGGCATGCTATGGTTCCCATTGTGGAGTAACAGATTCCAGCTTCTTTTGGAGGAACCCCAGGCATTCCCTGGTCAAAGTGTCCTTGATCTGCCCTGGGGGATGATCCTCACCGCAACTCCACGCTGTATTTTCAAGCTGACTCCAGCTGGAGTACATAAGGCTCCCAGCCACAAAGCACTTGCAAAGACGACCTCTAGGCTATGCTTCAACGGTAAACTGCCCAAACTATAGTTATTGAAATAATCTTTATTATTTTGTAGATCCACCCAATCCAGCCACAAGGGGATGTACAAACTAGTGCATTTCTTTGTGCCGGTCCCAAGTCCGGATAAATGGAGAGGGTTGCGTCAGGAAGGGCATCCGGCGTAAAAATTTGCCAAACCAAATATGCGGACAAAAATACAAATTTCCATACCGAATCGGTCGAGCCCCGGGTTAACAACGACCGCCACCAGCACTGCTAGCCGACAGGGTGCTGGCGGAAATTAGGCTGCTGTTGGCCGAAGGAGTAGGAAGAGAGGAGGAAGGTTAAGAGAGTGGACGTGAGGGTAGGAACTTTGAATGTTGGTAGTACGACTGGTAAAGGGAGAGAGCTTGCTGATATGATGGGAGAGAAGGAAGGTTGATATATTGTGTGTGCAAGAGACCAAATGGAAGGGGAGTAAGGCTAGGTGCATCGGAGGGGGGTTTAAACTGTTTTACCATGGTGTGGATGGGAGGAGAAACGGGGTAGGGGTTATCCTGAAGGAAAAGTATGTCAAGAGTGTCCTGGAGGTGAAGAGAGCGTCTGACAGAGTGATGGTTATGAAACTAGAAATTGATGGTGTGATGATGAATGCTGTTAGTGCATATGCCCCGCAAGTTGGGTGTGAGATGGATGAGAAAGAATAATTCTGGAGTAATATGGATGAAGTGGTGAAGAGTGTACCTGAGGGAGAGAGAGTGGTGATTTGAGCGGATTTCAATGGGCATGTTGGTGAAGGGAACAGAGGAGATTAGGAGGTGATGGGTAGGTATGGTGTCAAGGAGAGGAACGCAGAAGGTCAGATGGTTGTGGATTTTGCAAAAAGGATGGACATGGCTGTGGTAAACACGTATTTTAAGAAAAGGGAGGAACACAGGGTGACGTACAAGAGTGGAGGAAGATGCACACAGGTGGATTATATCTTATGCAGGAGGGCCAGACTGAAGGAGATTGTAGACTGCAAAGTGGTGGCAGGGGAAAGCGTAGTTAGGCAGCATAGGATGGTGGTTTGTAGGATGACATTGGAGATCAAAAAGAGAAGGAGAGTGAGGGCAGAACCAAGGATCAAATGGTGGAAATTGAAAAAGGAAAACTATAGGGTGGAGTTCAGGGAGGAATTAAGACAGGCATTGGGTGGCAGTGAAAAGTTACCAGTGAGCTGGGCATCTACAGCAGAAGTGGTAAGGGAGACAACTAGAAAGGTGCTTGGTGTGACATCTGGACAGAGGAAGGAGAACATGGTGGTGGAATGAGGAAGTACAGGAGAGTATACAGAGGAAGAGGCTGGTGAAGAAGAAGTGGGATAGACAGAGAGATGAAGAATGTAGAGAGGAGTACAAGGAGATGAGGCATAGGGCGAAGAGAGAGGTGGCAAAGGCTAAAGAAAAGGCGTATGGTGAATTGTATAAGAGGTTGGACACTAAGGAGGGAGAAAAGGACCTGTACCGATTGGCTAGGCAGAGGGACCGAGCTGGGAAAGATGTGCGGCAGGTTAGGGTGATAAAGGATAGTGATGGAAACGTGCTCACAAGCGAGGAGAGTGTGTTGAGCAGATGGAAAGAGTACTTTGAGGGGCTGATGAATGAAGAGAATTAGAGAGAAAGAAGGTTAGATGATGTAGGGATTATGAATAGGGAAGTGCAATGGATTAGCAAGGAGGAAGTTAGGACAGCTATGAAGAGGATGAAGAATGGAAAGGCTGTTGGTCCAGATGACACACCTGTGAAAGCATGGAAGTGTTTAGGAGAGATGGCAGTGGAGTTTTTAACCAGATTGTTTAATGTAATCTTGGAAAGTGAGACGATGCCTGAGGAGTGGAGAAGAAGTGTACTGGTACCAATTTTTAAGAATAAGGGTGATGTGCAGAGCTGTAGTAACTACAGAGGGATAAAACTGATCAGCCACTGCATGAAGTTATGGGAAAGAGTAGTGGAAGCTAGGTTAAGAAGGGAGGTGACCATTAGTGAGCAGCAGTATGGCTTCATGCCGAGAAGGAGTACTACAGATGCAATGTTTGCTCTGAGGGTGTTGATGGAGAAGTACCAAGAAGGTAAGAAGGAGTTGCATTGTGTCTTCATGGACTTAAAGAAAGCATATGTCAGGGTACCTAGAGAGGAGCTGTGGTATTGTATGAGGAAGTCAGGTGTGCCAGAGAAGTATGTAAGAGTGGTACAGGATATGTACAAAGACAGTATGACAGTGGTGAGGTCTGCAGTAGTTGTGATGGATGCTTTCAAGGTGGGGGTAGGATTACATCAAGGATCAGCTTTGAGTCCTTTCTTGTTTGCAACGGTAATGGACAAGTTGACAGATGAGATCAGACAGGAGTCACCGTGGACTATGATGTTTGCGGATGACATTGTGATCTGTAGTGAGAGTAGGGAGCAGGTTGAGGAGACCCTGGAGAGGTGGAGATATGCTCTAGAGAGAAGAGGAATGAAGGTCAGTAGGACTAAGACAGAATATATGTGCATAAATGAGAAGGAGGATAGAGGAATGGTGAGGATGCAGGGAATAGAGTTGGCGAAGGTAAATGAATTTAAATACTTGGGATCAACAGTTCAGAGTAATGGGGAGTGTGGAAGAGAGGTGAAAAAGAGAGTGCAGGCAGGGTGGAGTGGGTGGAGAAGAGTGTCAGGAGTAATTCGTGATAGAAGGGTACCAACAAGAATGAAAGGGAAGGTCTATAAGATGGTAGTGAGACCAGCTATGCTTTATGGGTTGGAGATGGTAGCACTGAGCAAAAGACAGGAGGCAGAGCTGGAGATGGCAGAGTTAAAGATGTTAAGGTTTGCATTGGGTGTGACAAGGATGGACAGGATTAGAAATGAATATATTAGAGGGTCAGCCCAGGTTAGACGGTTTGGAGACAAAGTCAGAGAGGTGAGATTGCGTTGGTTTGGACATGTGCAGAGGAGAGATTCTGGATATATCGGGAGAAGGATGCTAGGGATGGAGCTGCCAGGCAAGAGGAAGAGAGGAAGGCCTAAGAGGAGATTTATGGATGAGGTGAAGGACATGCAGGTGGTGGGTGCGACAGAGAAAGATGCAGAGGACAGGAAGAAGTGGAAACAACTGATCCGCTGTGGCGACCCCTAATGGAAGCAGCCGAAAGAAGAAGAAGAAGATTTTGTAGATCCACCCAGACTTTTAAAATTCAAGCTGTGATCTTGCTGTGGTTGAGGAGTGTGAGCACCCCAGGAATCCAGCATGACAAGTTATATTGAGCTTTGCACTCTTGGCGGGGTTCAATCACACTAAACTGGTTAAAGATAAATGATGGGAATAAAAAAATAATAATCCAATGAAACAAACAAACAAAAAAAAAACCACATTGAACAGAAAAAAATTTTAAAAATTGAGATGAGATAAAATCTATTCTAATGCATGGAAAAAGGGTTAAACAGACACTGGCATTCTAGGTCCTGCAGGACTACGTGTAAAAATAGTAGATCTTCATGTAGAAAAGGGTGGCATGTAAACAGCTGCGCAACTTAAACTGTACTAGTTGAGCGATACCTCATTCTGCTGAAGTTCTCTAGAAAGTCCTCCTTACCTTACGGTACAGTAATTCAGATAAGTGACTTAAACGGTCGTGAAAACGGTTGAAACTGCAGGGTACAATTTAAATGCTTAGAGTTTAATCCTTATACTTGGTTTGGCCTTACTCTACTTATAAAGACCTAAACACACTGGACCCCTTTCAGACATAAAACATCATTTTGGTTCAGAGTCTCCCTGGCTGTCAGTCACAATCCCTACGAGTAAAGCTTGGAAAATCTCAGCGAACCTAAACTATGCTGGCAAGTTGCCAAGGCAAGTTGCCACCATCAATAACTGATCCAAGCAAGAGTACATAGCGGTGTTACTTGGGGAGGGGGCCGCGATAAAACGAAGCAGAATCAGAGAGACCCAGGGGGCTTAGAGGAACAGGACAGCAGGGGAGGCAGGCAGACTGGTGAGGGACAGAGCCACCTGTGTCCCTGGCTCGGGTTTAGCGCGCAGCTGTTCCTCTGCTTAGGTCGGTAGCAACAAAGTGCTGAGGTCAGGGTTTCAGCAAGGATAGAAATATCCCCCGGCGCTCGGTTTGACAATAAATAAGAGTGACAGTGGAAAACATTCTTATTTATACTGCATACGAAGGAAGACGGGCAACCAGCGCATTTTGAGATATCACAGTTTGAAGAACCAAAAGTTATCACCTAAGGTACACAGTTGTTAAGCACCACATAGCCAGCAGCAGATAACTGTGGGTAAAAATTAACCTATAAATCCAGCAAGTTTTTAAAAAAAAAACAAAAAAACGGTGTAGTAGTTACACTGGACTTGTGACAAAAGGTAGAAAGTTATATCACGGCTGCAGAATCTTACACGGTGTACTGAGAAGGAATTGCTTCTGTAAATACCTTGCTATAAATAGACAAAACTAATATATAACATGTAAGTACCTTTGGATTAAGTATGTGCTAAGCAAATAGCAATATGCAGATAATTTCATTTATGTACTGATAGTATACAATAACTTTTCACAGAATAAAAAAGAAAAAAAAAACTGGCAGAAAAGGAGGCTTCTGCACTGCAGTGTGAAACAGTAGAAAAAAGTTAAGTAGTAGTAAAAACAGCCCTTCTGCAGGATTTGTGTTCATGCATACGGAGCAAAAATTGCTGTTTTGGAATAAGACGATAGGCCTGGCTCTGCTTTACTAAGTAAAATCAGTGGCTTAAGGACCAACCTGACACAGAAATAAAAAAACACCCACAAAAAGCTGAAGAGTTGTGTTGAAGGAGAATGGGATGATGAGTAAAATCCATTACCAACCAAATATTTACTACACAACGTATAATTTAATAAACAACCTGTTGACACTGCGCTGAGACCAAAGCTAATAAGCAGTAAAGAACCATTTTCACAAAATAATAATAACTTTAATAAAACCTTTTGTATGCTGACAGTATAGTCATACAAATAAACTTGGCATGAGAAAACAACCTTTACTACTCACTCAAGAATATGACAGCATCGAAAATTCATGCTGCATGCAGATGGAGATTCTTTTATGCGGATGCATCAGTTTTCATCCCTGATTTAAAAATGTCCTTTCTGAAGAATATTAATCAGGTGATATTAATATTAATGTGTGTCCCCCCACTACACATGCAGAACAACGTCACGCTACGTAAAGGTGTTAAATAGTTAGGAGATGGTTGCCCGGCTTCACTCTGGACAATGTTTTAACCGCCCCCCGTGCCAATTCTAAGAAATGCTCACACAAAGGTATGTCAGCTGAAGAAGAAACCAAGGGAACAATGTCAACTCAGTGCCGCAGTCCTGGACAGCTGCTATGGATGCATTCGAAGAAGTAGTTGTTTCCTGCTTGCTCTGGTTCTGTTAAAGCAGATAAGCGGTACGGATGCAAAGCTGAAAGCTGCTAATGTCAGACTGAAGGACTAAAGAAGCTTCTGTCCTCCCTTGTGACTGAACTATAAAAGCACAACTTTCCAACATGTCCAGTTCTGTGAGTAACTTTGAGAACCAGACAGTTGAAGATTTTGGCTATAAAGGAGTACGATGAATCACAAACTGACTCAATAACTTCCATGCAAGTCAAAAGTTGGGCTGCGCCAAGTGAAACCTGAGGAGCTGCAAACACGATTTGGCACAATAGTCTGAAAATTATAGGCTCACCTGAAGGAAATATGCGACTCAAACCATTTCTGTAGAACAAGCTGCCATCATTGGTGGGTTTGCAAGCTGATTCTCCTCCAGTCATGATATATTTCACATCTAGGTACCCAGCTGATGCCCCCAATATCCCAACCCTTCACCAAGAAGCACACCAGCAAGACAACATTGAGATAAGAAACAAAGAAACCCTAAAACCCCTCTGAAAGTTTTCAACAGTCCTGCTTGTGATTATGTGACTTTTCTCCCCACGTCCTATGAAGATGACATGAATTTGACCTTTGAGAAGGTTTTTGTTTCACAGCCCAGAATCAAGGAGTCCTCTGTTGGCAACTTTGAGGGCCTGGAAAAGGCTCAGGTGTTTGAATAGCCCGAGATGATTTTTATGTGTTCCTTTCTGTTTATAACAGAATTTACTGTGTATTTTAACTCATCAGGGGTGGTTTAACTTTTATTGTTCTTATTTTCTTTATGGGTTGATTCTGGGGAGTTACACAGCTGGAGTTAAGATGCTAGTAACACCAGTAAATTCATGCCGTAACTGGCAGGTTTGTACGTGTTATTTTGGCTAATATGACAGACTATTTATGGTGTTACAACTTTTTTTATGATAAAATTAGATTTGGTTTCAACTTAAATTACTACTTAGAACTTCAAGGAATGGAGCATGTAATAAAGAGTTGGATTTTTAGTATTCTTAAAAAAATAAAACCAGTTACTGCATTAAAACAAGAAACTCTCTGCTCAACAGAGTACAGAACTCACAAAGCTCCAGACTCTCCCTTTTTTTTGGAAAAGTTTACATTTATTCCTTTAGCTTTAACAAAAGTAATACATCTATTTGGATGTAGGTGTGAAGTGTCTAACTTTGTGCCACTGGAAAAGTTAATCTGCTTGATAATTCTGGTAGACCCGGCCACCTTTTTGAAACTTCTAGGTAGTCGTACATTTGTCCAAGAATCCGTGTGCGTCTGCATTTTGCCAGGATACCGATTCTCTCACTATGTTGTTCTGAGTTTCTGCATTTCTGTCAGGCCAGTGTGAGCCATCAGTGTTTTTATGGAGTAAAGAATTCCTAAAAAAAAAAAAAAAAAAAAAAGCTTTGGGCCTTTTGTTTCAGGCTTGCAGTCAAGCAGGAAAGGACAAAAAAAAAAAAAAAACCAAGGCGAGCAGAGACAAAGGGTCATCTGCTGCTCTGATAAGGACATTCATGTCAAGAATTCCTGGAATGCAAGAAAGTTTCAGATCCAGAGATGTAGACAGCATTTGTATGAAAACTGAACTCCCACTCCTGTATCCTAGACTCCGAACTAACATTGAGTTAATGAAGACGATCATCTGTTGGGGGGTCTATTGATCGAAATCTCCACAATTTTTAACCCTGCTACTTCAGTAGAGTTCAGGAAGTGAATTTCAGTCATCTCATTTATGCTATGTCTGTATCTACATATATAAATTTAAATATCCAGAGAAGACGCTGTAAACCACTTAACTCACGCAACGTAAAGTGAGAATAACTCTCAAACTGAGAAATGACCGTCAACCCATCTTTAAATAAGTGGGTGAGTTTGACCATCTTGCACATTTTTCACAGGGGGCCAATATTTACTCAGAGGCCACCCCAACTGCCTTCACTTCCTGCAGTGCCTGCTGTGAGCACAGAAGTTGCTGGGGAGGAATCTGCTTCCCAAGGCCTTCGCAGTCCACCTTTGCTTTTTCAGTACCGAGCAGTCTGGCAACTGCCATCTACTGGACAACTCCTCGCAATTCAAGCACTTGACATGTAAAGAAGCTAAAGACAGAGTAGAGCTGAAGCTTCCAGACCTACAGCAGCAAACACACCAGTTCAAACCTTGGGACAATTCCACCGCTGGACACCTGAGCAGACGTTTAGCTCTAAATGCTTCAGTGCCGTGTATTCCAAACAGTAAGCATTTAAGCTGCCTGCTATGTATTAACATAGGCAACCCTGTACAAATCAGGATACCAATTGTAAATTTAAAATAAAAAAAAAAAAAAAAAAGGTAAATTCTTCTCCAAAATAAATAAATGGCATGGGAAGAACGGTGCTTCTGGTGACGATAAACTGCCATTTTTTATAACCTACATAACCTTCCTTGAAGTGGAAAAGGGGCCATTTCCTTCTCACAGTCCAGCGGCACTCCTGACAAACCAGCAGAAATACAGGACCGTCCAACATTTCGGCACCGAAGAGGCCGTTCGCAACAGAAAATTGAGACCCACTGTGCTGCTATACAAGGTGCCAAAATTCATTAAAAAAAAAAAAAAAAAAACTGACTCAAGTTCTTTTATTACGCTTTCTGTTCTTTTTAAAGTTTTAAAAAACCGCAATGACCCCCAGTAATAACTATGCATCCAGGCTGATGCAATATAAACTCAGAACAATTCTGAATTTAAAAACTCATTTAATAAATCTTACGGTAAATGCGGTCATGAGACTTAATTGCTGGCTTATTCCTGTAATAGGTAGCTTTGAAGCTTGCCCAAATGTAAGGTGATTCATCCTAAATCTTCTAGACAGAAAAACATTACATCAACTGTGAGCTCTTGCATTATAGTCCCACCCCTCTTCCCAGTCACCAAATGCTCAGAAGTGTGGGCTTCTTTTTAAACATTTCCGTAACCCGGTTTTTTATCATAAATCAAACAAGAAACCCTTCTTTCTGAGAGGCTTACATGTAATGCGTCACGCCGGCACAAACATGCGGCAACATGCGCTGCTCCTCAGCGCAGTTCAGACACCCACCTTCTCCACTGTGAGCTGAAGAGAGAGGTGATTTTCACAGGACAACAGGTACAACCCTCCTGAAATTTGATACCAAAGCAGACACGCACAAGTCACCACGTCAACCCATCTGTGCCAGTCTGGAAAAACTAGTGGACGGCACATGACCACACAGGACCACACATGACCAGACATAAAATGAATTGCTGAGCTTTTGATAACAAACTGAACCACAACCATCTCCTGAGCTTAGAAAACTCACTACGCCTTTGTACTCAGAACAACTTGGATTTATTGCGTCATTTTAAAACTAAAAGGTTGTTGTGTCATAACATTCTGCTAAATAACTTGCTTGCTTATTTTGATAATAGAATGAATTTTAAACTCAGGTAAGATATGAAAACCTTTGTTACCTAAAACACCTGAAGGCTGGATAACTTAAAGATGGATGTAACTCAAAGACATTCTCTGCACCATTTCTTCCCTGACTTTTGTATAGGCTTTGTATATCAGAGGTGAATTAATAAAACAAGTTTTAAAAATAAAAAAAAAAACACACAAATAAATGTCTGTGTTGAGGCTTAAAAAAAAAGACAAGCACACCGCGAGTGCTGACAGAAAAGGTCAACCCTTATTAACTATCGACTGCTGAGGGCTTTATCCACCAAGCAAACATTTCTTAACACAAGTGCGGGGCCTCTGCAGCTCATAAAACAAAGAGTGCAGATGTAATGACACACAAACGCTCGGTTCAACTTGCTCAGAAGGTTTCGGTTAGGAACGCCACAAGCATCGGCAGCATCGCCTCGCCAGCTCTGAACACCTCATTCCCCTGGCTTGCATCTCTTGGGGCACCGAAATCCCCACGAGCAGCACAGGTCATCTGCTGAAGTCTCCATCATCTTACAGTCTGCACATCTGCTCCTAGGGCTCCTCTCCAGCTGTGGGGAGGCATGTGATGACCTACGATGCTGAAAATCCTGCTCATTTAGAAAGAACTGCCGAGATGGAACGGTTAATGGAGAAGGGTGCCAGACACAGACAGATTGTCTCCTTTGACAATGGTACATGATCATGGGGTCAATCTCAGCACTCCAGATGTTCTATAACTCATCGGAGGTTGCACTGTATTAAAGGAAGAACTTCGACACAACAAGATCCTGTGCGAAGTCTCAACTCGCTTCCAGCACGGCCCCCCAAAGACAGGCCCATGGCCTTTTGTCACATTTATCAAACCTATTTTGAATTCTCCATCTGTCCAAGTTGTCTATATTTTTCTCACCTCCACACGTAGTGGTGGCTGCCTTTCGTCAGTGTGGTCAACTTCTTCAATCTACACACCCGTATCACAATATCTGCTGGAGAAATACAATCCTTTCCATTTGCAAAGCCTAAATTTCCCATAATTCCTTACAAAGGGGATTGCACAGACCACTTTTATATCCCTCCTTGAACGCTCACACTAAGCAGAAATTGTCTTGAAAACAGACTTTTGATTCTCGCTTGTGGTTGTATTTGAAAAATCAGATGTTTTATTTTAAGGTTAAAGCTGGAATGCTTTGAATTGTGGCGTCGACCTCATCCCACCGACAGCCACCGTAACCATTAAAAGAAGGTCAACTGAGGACTTACCGCAAACATTAGTTAAATCAGACTCTGAGAAGGACTATCTAAAGGGTTAGTGTACGTTAGTTTATTTTTTTTGAAAGGGATGACGTCCCTGACTTGCTTTCCAGCACTGCTCTTAGACATAACTATACCATGGTGACCATAGAATGAAGCTCAGTTAGGACAAACATTTGCACCTCACTGGTTAGTCCTCAGTTTGGTGGCTCCATTGCAAATTGAAGACTTGCTTTTCCATAACACAAAAGCCAGGAAATGTTTTCAGAAAGAAACATTCCTGTTATTATTGAGGGCGGACACTGAAATACCGCCATGCCCTGCGCCATCCATACCACAAGCTACAAAATGGCTCCCTCAGCTAAACTTCTGGTGCTGCAAGGAGCAGAGGACGATAAAATGAACTCAGACATTTCGAGGGCCATAAACTTTACAACTAGAAATTAGAAGACAGGCTGGTTTTATTCCAGAAGTAAACAAGGAATACCAGTGCGCCTTTCGAACACCACACACACAGAAAGTGACCCAGCCTCAGTATCTGCCTCGCAAATCAAATCCGTGCTGAAAGGCGCAGATGTAAATGGATCTCTGCTCAGGAGAAGGCCTGAGGTTAACAATAAGAATGTAAATGCATTTGGGAATATAAAACCACACTGTCAGTCTAGAGTATTAACACGAAGCGTTAATAAACACCAGAAATGAGTATGTGTTAGCTGCCAGCTCCAGCTATGGACAATGGACACGTGTAACTGGAAATCAATACAGTACATATAAGGGCTGGAAATGCTGGGTTTAGGTGTCATTCCTTCCACAGGGCCTAGAACACAGAACATCAAGGCAGCACTTGCAAATAACCCCTGGCCACCTGAAACAAAACACACTAAAACATTTCCTTTTGGGGTGACGGCCGTCTCCACGCAAAGCTGACAAACAGGAATTTGTAACAGACCCAACCCTTACTTACGGGGTTAATTCATTCCATGAAATCGCCCTGTAAGGTGAATTCCTGCTGTTTTGTGTGGGGGGTTACTTCACCTTTATTTCTTAAGGAAAAATACAACTAATTCTCGAACATAAAGATAAAAAAAACATGAAATGAACCTCAATGAATTATATTTTTAAGCATGACAATGATAACACCAACATTTTTAAAAACGTGTTGCAACAATTATTGAATCCTTTCACTTGCTGTTCAAATCATAAAAACTGGAACCACAAATTTTGCAGGAGTGTTCATTTTTGGACTTAACGTTAACATCAAGGCTGTTTATAGAATTTATGTAATTGAGTCAATATCTGCATGTTTACACTGTAAACATATTTTTATATTTCAGTATTGGATTTACTGCACTCAGTGTGGACAATCTGTCCTTGTGACAGGAAGCAGGCAGTATAAACTGTAGTTACGCTTTTTAAGGAAGAAGCATAGTGTTGGGGTCCTTGGCAAGGAAAAACACAAAATTGCCATCTTACCCAAAAAAAAAAAAAATACTGTTGTGCCTAATAAAATTCCTATTGTATGGAACAGCGGGGCACATTTGCTTAGCATGCCATTATATGAAGGAAGAGGGTAGAGATGCAGTTGAACCTATTGTGTTGCTCTGCACCTTCCTTTTACCCTATTGTACCGTATGGCAAACAGCCTCTCTAAAAAAAAAAAAGAAAAAGGTCAGTCAATCCCATTTTTCCACTCAGTATTTAATGGACAAAAAGTGGATGATACCATCCCTTTTCCTATGATTGGACCCTGTCACAGATGAAGTCACAGCTCTTCCAGAAAGGTTTACCATGTGGCCACCTGAGCCCAGCCAGCTAAAGAGCTCAGGAGGTCCAAACAGAAAGCAAGCCTGCTTAGCTAAGCTTCCCCAGGCCTGCCCAGGTTCACTGCACTAGGTAATAGGACAGTCATCATTGCTGATACCAACAAGACCTGGCAAACAGAGCAACCCTTTCTTTGCAAGGTTGTGACCTTTCTAGTGTTGGAGCGCTCTTCAATTGCCTTGCAGGCTTCCAAATGTTTACACTGCTGAATACCGCAAAACTGAACACAGAGCAGGCTGCCGCTTGTTGCCTAAAATGGTCAATGTGGACACGTTACCGTTAGATACAAACCCAGCAAAGGCTCCAGTAAACAACCATGTATTCGCATGCTAACAAATAAGCAGAATAGCAGTACATTAAAAAAAAAATTTTTTTAAAATCTGTTTTAAGTTTTATCCACAACCTAGAGATGAGATCACCTTTGCACATTAGCTCTATAGGCTAAAAATAGCATAAGGAAAATAAAATCTAATTTACGTACAGGTACATATACAAAAGTGACAAAAATATTCTGAGTTGCTGAATTAATCCTGCTTCATCTTTAATAGCAAAAGACACATGAGAGGGGTTTTACTTCTAACTACAGGCACTGCAAGAAAAACGTGCGGCCGTATACAGAAGCGCTTCTCTCATGCCTGCCGCAGACAGCATCATAATTCATGCACTACATTATTTTCAACGAAGCCTACCGGCAGCATCTCCGCGGCATCCCATTGCGCCTCGCAGCTCCTCACCAGGCAGCAGAAGATCATTTTCCAATTGCGTCTCATGCAATAAACGCACGGCTCACGTTAATTTGGCCCTATTCTTGGACTGGGTTAATTTAATAGCCTAAATTAAGTTGTGCTGATTTTTATTAGAACAGACAAAACCGATGCAGTCTTCGGTGAGCAGAGCTGCGAGAAACATCTCCAGTGACCACACTGTTGCCCGTAGCTAAGGGTGCAGCACATTTCACTTACTCAGGAATTCTGCCTAACTTGTAATTTGCTCATCACTGCAAAATGAAAATCCTTCCTAAATTTTCTACAAAATTTAACTTAATGGACTTTAATAGCATGTATTCATAATCACGTCTCTTCACCAGGACTTAGGCCCATTTGATGATCTTCTCAAAACTCAAGTAGTGGGGGGAAAAAAAAAAGTTTTTGTTCCAAACTAAATGCAGTCTTACTTTTTGAACCTGGATGCCTGCAAGCCAACAAACTGTCATGAAATTAAGTTTCAGAGGTCATATTTTCCTCGATACGAAGCCTGGCCATGAGTAAAATGATGAGAATGCAGCCCATCTTTGTCACCCGATGCTGGAATGAATTTAATGTGAGGTGACTATCTCACATAAATTTTTGAGTAATTTAATACAAATATCAAAAACCCCAATTTAGTAAAGAAGTATCCTAAAGGCTGAGTCATCTTCTGACATGACATCTACTTTGCCACATTATATTGTGTCCTATTTAAAGGGTTCATTTCTGTATAACAAACATCAGGTCAAAATGATAGCAATTTGAATAAAAATCATGTGTTTGACACTTTGGACTGAGCAGTCGAGTGTGTGACCAGGCCCCACTTCGCCATTCGTCAGGCTATGCGAGGATAAACTATACCGTCTTCTGCAGAAGGGAAATACATGCTCTAATACTCGCAATAATGTTTTTTTAATAAACGATACGAAAAGGATGCAGCAGGTTAATTCTTACTGAAACGCTGAAGTTGTTTAGGAAGGGAGCTGTCTTACCCTTGACACAGTTAGTGGCATGCTGAAGTCCTTTCCTCCCTGGAGCCGGAAGCCCCACGGCGCCGGGCCGTTTAGCGTGACACGGTAGATATTCATGGCCTAACAAAGACAAAAAAAAAAAAACACTGCAAGGTAAACCAAATTGCTCCAACTTAGTGTAATAAAACATGAGATTCCACAGAAATATTAAACGGTTTGCAGGGTGAAGTACCCAGGCATTGGCTGCGGGTGTTGGTTGGTGTCTGCACGATCTTCTGCATCAAAGCAGTTCGTAAAGACAACAGAAGCTGTTACAGATAAGGAGGCTGAACTGGACGGGATCAACGCCCACAGCAAAAACAGGCCGGTCACACACCTGCGCGCGCACGCACATGCGTTGGCTAAACGTAGACGTACAGATACCTCAGCGGAGGAAGATGAGCTCCTTTCTTGCAGCCGGTGGCAGCCATCACACCTCACCCCTCATGTGGTCTATGCTGTCAACACAACGCAGCTGGAAGCCATAACCACGGTACTATTCTACTCTCTGTGGTACCAGCTGTGATGGGAATGCCTCAGGAACGAATACGGAGCTGCCCTCTGGGTCCTGGAATGCGTCTCCAGCCAGCCTTGGACAATAGCGCCCCGCAGATATTCTATCCGGCACAGTGGCCGCTGCTGCGTGATGTACAACACGCCCATGCCCTGGTGGCCAAGCACGATTCTTCCATCATCTTGCAGACATGCACGGTGATATCTTCATGCTGTGGCACAAACCCTGCAAGGGCTTCAGTTTATTAAATTTACAACATTCCTTCGCGCATCAGGACGCTGCACCAAGAACATGCACGGCCATAAAGAAATTCACCTCAAAATATGCTTGTGTCGCACAGTTGCAAATGAGAAACATTCATTCATCTGCTTGTCGTTTTCTGCCAGAGGCCAAAGTAAACTTAGACTGAACTGGATTGTTCAAACTAGTACGGCAACACAAACCTATTGACACTTTCAATGAAAAGCGAAGCCGACAACGTTCAGCTCAGGACGGCACGCTGCCATACGCACCATTGCGGCCTAACCAAGCCCACGCAACCAAAACCGCAGCCAATACGTTCGCCGATCCACCTTGGGTTATTTGTACTCTGCATCTTTGAAAAAATAAATCCCAAATTGCGTGACGGTGTCCCACCGGACCCGGAGCGAGAACCCGTCCAACGTGTGCGACGTACCTCGTCCCCGGGGGCAGCCTGAGACTGAATGGAGAAGGGGGTGAACTGCGGACCGCTGGCTCACACCCACGAGCCCGCTGCCGCTCCACACAGGCTATATAAGGAATGTAAGACTACACCAAACTATTTCAGCCCAACACCCTCATGACTCACAGAGGGAGGGAGCGACAAGGGCCATGCGTCAACCGCCCTCATTTTCTGGCTGTGGCTCATGCATTCCCGCTCGCACAGCCCCAGAGGGACAATCAGACACAACCAGGTGCGAGAGAAAAGTACCTCCCGTGGTGACGTCTCGGAGACCTCGCAGAGTAAAAATTGGTATTCCTGGGCGCACAGGCCTCGCCCCTCACCTGCCTCCTGCAAACCGAAAGCCAAAAGCCGCATTAGCGTGCGCCTGAGCTCAGCCGGCACCCAGCGGCCGCGGCAGCTTGGCCCGCCTGCCGAACCTCGGCCTGAAAGGAGTGAAAAGAGTATAAAAGGAAAAGCTGGACAAACGGCACCATTAGGGCATGGGGGAGTAGACTGCCCCCTCCTCGAGAGCAAGCTAAAATGGACACCTGCAGGCTCAGGAGCAGAAGAGGAAAAAATATTACAAAACACCCGCCCCGCATCGGAGCAGAGGGCAACGGAGGAAACTGCAAGGGGCGTCGTCCACTACTGCGAGCGAAATCAAAGCCTGCAAAGACTGTAAACAGCGGCAAAACTTTCTTCAGCAAGGCTCACAAAACTCGGCGACACCTCACCCCTTGAAAACATTTGAAATATCTTAATACATAAATAAATAAATTAAAAGAGTTTATGCAATGCTGGATATAAATATGTCATTTTAAGTGTGGAATCCTTTCACTTTCCTAGGTAATGGAGCACAGATTCTGATCTGATGCCGCATGTCATCACCTTCAGTCTACAGGGAGTCATAAAGACGGAAATATGCTTTGAATAATACGACATAACTGAAACATTACTGGAGATTTCACTTTAACATTTATTGTTAAAGCTTTTATTATTGCAGACGTATGCAGGCAAAAGAAGCTATGCTACATGTAGTGAAAACAGAGAACCGATCCTTTGTTTTAACTACTGTTATTATGCCTACAAGTATCTAACCACTTACGACTTCAATGAAATCGGCTTATTAGACAAAACCGGATGTAAATTATATTAATTCAACGAGAAAAATTTAAGAGATCCTGGGCCCAAAACGTCACCCCCGTGTTTGCTCAGGTAACGCCAAAACCCAAAAAACTTGAGATAAATACCATTTATATTTTAAAAAAGTCCTTTCATTAATTTAAAAATAATAGTAATAATACCGAACCACTAGATAAACTGAGACAATATCACAAGATTGTAGACCACAATCACAGAGCACAACCTGAAAGGAAGGTGTGGAGATGGTGACTGTAGACAAGAACAACTGGCGAAGCCACCAGTGTACTGGGTGTAGTTGCTGTGTCCTTGTAGGGCTCTCATAATAAATAGTATCAAGGACACAGAGCCTGGTGGCACACCTTCACATCAACTTTTACTAAACTCCAAAGACCGCAAACACTCTCTCTGCTCTGATGCTTACACACGCTCACTTATGCATATACAGATGGACCCCGAGCTACGATGGTCCGACTTACGATTTTTCGACTTTATGATGGCACAATAGCGATACACATTCTATAAAAACCATACTTCAAATTTCGATATTTCTTTTTTCCCTGGACAAGGGATATGCGGTACGATACTCTATTGCGATGCTGGGTAGTGGCAGCGACCTGCATCTCCCAGTCTGCCACGTGGTTGCTAGTGCATACAACCGATTGAGGCCAGCGGAAAACTGAGCACTAACAGGAAGCCCGGATAGGAACTAAATCCCATCCACGATTGATTCCTACGCCAATCAATCGATCAGTTTGAAGGCAGGGGCGGAGAGACCACTTAACACTCCATTTCTGAAGTGGCCACAGGCATGAGGATAGGTTAGGTGTATTAAATGCATTTTTGACTTACGATACTTTCAACTTACAATGGGTTTATTGGAACGTAACCCCATTGTAAGACGGGGGACCATCTGTACAGGTAACTGCTGATTTACACATTAAATTTGCTCCTGAAAAAGCTGTGACTATCAAAATGTCATATAAAAATGGAAAAAATTATGGGTTCCCAGCCCAACCAAAACCCTCAAACCAACTTTCCCAAAACTCTGTTAAAACATCTAGTAGCGCATGCAGAACCTCCTTATGCTGTGCAGCAATGTAGCTGCACAGAAACCATGCCGCTTTATTTATGAAGTAATACAAATATTTTAAAATAGACAGGCAAGACAATTTAATTAACTGTTCCTGTACTCAGCAGTCATAACAGTTGACTGTGTGTGGTGGTGGGCAGATCACCTCTTACAATTCTTCTAACTGCTTCAAAGATTCTAATATTTCCTTTGCACCTTTCAAGATTTAGTGTCTTTTCTTTTTTAACAACTTTTGTACCTTTTGGGCTCCATTTTTCTGGATGACATTTAGGAAATTAAAACGGAGATACCGCACAAACATGTAGAAACAAAGTGAACATGAGGCAGGATATTAGCAAAGTATATCCTTTACAGCTTGCTGCACTTCACAATATTATGTGACATATGTATGTGCGTAGTGTATGGGACAGGAACAAGGTACTCACATGCTGTGCAAACATTGTTCATCTCTTGCAGACAAATTTTAGGACCTACATTATGGCTCTCCATTGTACCGGGATGGTAGGCAGTCCAGGACCATAAGCTAGCATTAAAAACATGAGCTCCGTTACAGCAAAACTGCACACACCATGGTTTACCTGTATATATACATCCAGTCAGGACCAAGTTATACTCATGGCGTTGAACCTAAAAGACATAACCAATCTATCACAAATGCACACTCACTCGTACACTGCAGTAGCTGCCGAACATTAAGAACTGCCCGAATTCTGAGTTCCTCGCTTTCCCAAAAAACCTCAATGCCATACAAACAAGGACAATAGCAAATGGGCAATTGGGCAACAGAGAGCAGAAAGCTTCCTGGGAATTGTGTGAAATTTTAGATCACAGACAGCACGTAACACGACCAAAATCGCGTGGTCGTATGTTGCTGCCAGAAAAAAAAAAAAAAAAGAAAATAAGGGAACAACATATAAAAGTATAACCCGTTAGAGGAATTCCCTTTTGGCAGACATGATATCATCTCTGCATTTTATCATACAGAAGGAGATACAGACATAAACACAAATATGCTGTGAGAAAACATCTCTTACGTTGCCCACAACTTGACCAAATCAAACACCACTGTTCAGTTTTGGACCAATATGACCATATTATTGACTTTATTGCTGTAAATGCCTTGCACAAGAACCCAAACCACCAGTTGCATTTCACCCACTAACTCTCTATCTGGTTTGCTGTATGCTGAATACAAATGGGTATTAGAACAGGAGCACATGTTATGAGCAGAATTATCACCATACAAGGGGGGGAGGAGACAGTGGCTCAGCACTGCCACCTCAGAGCACCCATGCTGTTTGGGTGCGGGTTCAAATCAAACTCGTGCTGCCTGAAGTTGACACGCCTGAGTGGGTTTGCTCCAGGTGTGCCATTTCCTCCCACAGTCCAAAGACATGTGTTTCACCTTAATGAGTCACTAAACTGTCATAGTGTGTCTAACCACACAGGAGTCACCGGCTTGGATTAAATCAACCAGGCTGACATCAAGAAGGGCATCCTGTTGTACGAATCTGACTTAAGACATTCAACAACAGCCAACCTGGGTTCTCCTGGAGAAAAAAAAAACCTTAAAGCCAAATATAGGCGGCATTAATATAGGGAATTACATTGCAGCAAATGTACCTGCACAAAACCAAATATACAGTACTTTGGACACATTGTCGCACCAGGGAAAGCGAAGGTAAAGGCAGCTGAGATGGAGAAGGGGCCTCCATCTAGCATTTCATTATCAGCACCAACACCCAGCAGTTAGTTTTTATTCTGCTCGAGTGTTTTACCATGTTTTCCAAGCTGGAGCGCCTTCTCACTCCCACAATCCATTTCACCTGCACTCATCCGCTGCTACAGCATCAAACAGTCAAAGCATCAACGTTATCAAGTATTCAAATGTACTCCACCGCTATAATTTAAGATAATCCTATAAAGATAACTGTTGCTATTATATTTCACTGTTAAAAAACGGCCTCACTTTCAGACACAGCTCCCATGGTCAGCAGTCACAAGTGTTGCGTTGTGTATAGTCAAGGCTCATAAAAAAAAATTCAACCGTAAAATAATCGCCCAAATAAACGGACTCATATCAACAGCAATGTGCAGAAGTTTTTCTTTTGCTTAAGGAAGGGGGGGAAAAAAAGTTATAACGTGCGTCTACATAAGATAATAAAAAATTATATAGACACAGAGCGACGCTTTACAGGCAGCGGCTTCGCCTTTAACTTTTCCGCCAGAAGTTACACCTCAAGCGGGACAACCGCGGAAGCGCAGCGACGCAGTTTATTCCTCGCGCGCGGACGCCGAGCGACAATGTGACAAACTTTGAACAATAATAAAGTGCGCGAAGCTCCCGTCCGTCCATCATAACTACTCACTCGGGGATACGAACACACACACGAACATTAAATATGAAGTTTTCTTCGCTGTACGTTTACCTGTGCGGGCGCCTCGAGCCGCTGGACACGCACGCACGCGCAAGCACGCACCCTCGCGCTCGCTCTCTCTCTCTCTCTCTCTCGCTCTCTCTCTCTCTCTCGCTTTTCCTTGTATGGTATTCACTGTGGATGGAACCCGGGCCGCTCCCGGCCTCGCCTTCCCTTCGTGGACCTGACCCACTACCGCCACCTAATGCTGTGGAGGTCGACACACACACCAGCTTAGTCTGCGTGGAGTCTGTGTGGGTTTCCCCCCGGTTGCTCCGGTTTCCTCTCACAGTCCAAAGAAACGTGTTTCACATTAACTGGTCGCACTAAACTGCTCATAAAGAACCCCGGATAAAGCGATGTACTGTACAAGAAGGTTCTAGAAATACAAGTTGAAATCGCCTCCGATACCGGAACATTTCAGGCCACGGTTGATAAGTCGAATTCTGGGACCGAGGGGATGGCACCAGCGCACACGCATCCACGCGCAATGTTCTCAGTGCAGCTGCTGACCTGAAGACCTGAAGAAAGAATCGGGAGTAAAACATCTTTAAACCCTTATTGTGCCTCATAAGCGAGTCTCCAAGAACTGCGTGAGAAAGATCATTTCCAACAAGTGATGAATTATTCCGTTTTATTTGCAGAACTTCTTCACCCGCACTGTGGTTCACATCAGTTCCCTGCCACAGCAGATAACCTAACCCGAAATTTCGAATCATAAAAGCAGTTAAACCAACGCAGGAAATAATGGTTTGAAGAGACGGAGAAATGGGACGCAAGTTGATTACTTCAGCGGGGCCCTAACTGCGGCGGACCCGCACCGGCACTCCGCTGCTTCCCTCTCCTCCAGCTGCCACAATAACCGGTGGGGTCCAAAAATATTCAATTGCACAAAATGCAGGGCCTTAACTGTGAAGCTAAAAAAAATCATATTTTCAGACAGTTTTTGGGTTACTGTGCGAGAAGGATAAAAAAATAATGGTTTAATAAATAAAACAATACAATAAAATGTTTTTTTTTTTTTATTTATTAGACATGCAGGACAGGCAGCAAGTATTACAAAGAAAATTTGATATGTACTAATACTAATAGAAAAATAATACTGGACACTGAGAACACAAGCTCTGATTTAAGACCGGCACTAACAGAGCGCAGCAACACACCGGCCCCAACGCTCTGGAACACAAAACAGAGAGTGGCCACAAAGGTGGAAGCACACAGTGGTCTAGAATGTGTTTGTATGCTGTATGGGTGCAGCCGAAACAGCTCAGCTCAAGCATTAGAGGGGGGTCCACACACTTTTAGCCATACACTGTATTTGCGGCAGCAGTGCATTATGGGCGAGACACGACGCCACCATCACTGCTTGGACGCACCTTTACTGAGGCCCGAACCACCGCCGCAACACCTATTTGAGCCGCACGACACACACGTTTGGCCAGAATCTCAAACACAAACTGACGCTCAATGGGTGCTTTGAGAAACAACGTTCTCCAAGGAGAAAATGCTTCAAAGAGGATTAGTTTAAGCTTTAGCAACAATTCTTCCACACTGTTTGCATTCACGGAGCTCTCGCAGTGCTGAACTTAAAACGTCAAATGAAAATCGTTCATCTCTACTCCAAAGTTTGGCTGCATATTTCTTTTGTGTCTTCCAGGCCTCAAATTCATTCTCCCGAAATCTTAATGGACGGTTTAGCAGCCGCAACCAAACAACCACGCGGATCCCTCGAGCGCACTTCTGACCACTCACATTTCCCAGACACTCACATTTCACATTTACATGCATTCATTTCTCCAGCACAACATCCAACGCAGAGTAAGCATCTACAATCCTTTAGAGCTTTAGATACAGACGCTCAACTGTGGAACCACGGTCAGATTGTCCCAAAGCATCATTTAGTCAGCACCAATTGCACCAGCGGCCGGTTCTAGAACTCACCAGAAAGGCCTAGATGGTCATGATAGCTGGTGTGACAGAAGATTATGGAGCCCAACAGAGAGCGTGGCTCTGGAACTGAAAGGTCCTGAGATTATTTTGACTGCTGGGAGGGTTTCAGCAGTTCTGAGGGACACAGGGAGCTCATTCTACCACTTTGGAGTCAGAAACCAGAACCTCTGAGCTTTCAGTTTTGGACCCAATATGATTGAATAATCTGCATGAAAACATTTTTTATACCTTTCCCCCTAAAAAATTGTCATCTTCCAAATTCTATTGACAATGAAAGCCAATATTGTAATACATATATATATATTTTTTTTACTGAGCACTATGGATTTTGCGCACCTCCATGGGGAAAACATGCAAACTCTACACAGAGTGGGTGGGAAAAAACCAACATCCAGTTAGCCAAGACACCATGTTATGTCTCTTTGGTCTTTGCTGTTCTCTTTGGTGTTTTGCAGTAACTGTTAAAATAATTAAGAAATATTAAGTGTCATATGCACATAGATATAACATGTGAGCATCGCATGCTTAACAGGTTGAGCGCTGTGAATAATTATTTATCATTTTGCAATTTCCCCTTTTTTGTTAACTAAATGGCATAATTAAAAACCGTGTTTTGTGTTTACGCACGTCTCCTTTGTCTAAAATGACAGTTTGTCTAAAGGGTTGAAACCATTCAGCGTGGCAAAAATATGCAATAACAGGGGGAATCCTGATGGGGGTGAATACTTTTTTCACAGCACTGTACGTAATAGGGTGTAAAAGAGGTCAAGGTAAACAGCAATATGGCAATTCAGAGTAATTAGCCATACAAAATACGTAAACAATAACACAAAGCTATGAAAATTCTATATTGCTTATAGAACGTAAATCATCGCTAAAAATCCATATTTATTAATAAAATACAGATTTTTGCTGGGAAAGGGACAGCCGACACAAGTGTCACCTGTGTGCTTCTGCTACCATCTGCAGGTGAGCGCGAGGCCTGTGAGCCACAAACACCTGCCGGCCTCCCGAGCTGAGGAATTTTGCTTATTATTAAAGGCAGAGCATTTCATCTGCGGCGGCAGCCAGTGTCGGGAGCCTTAATACATTTTTCACAGAATGGCAGTGACAGCGGGACGTATGGGTCTTTTGCTGAGAGTGATTCAGCAGACCGTGGCACTCATCTTATTGTGATAAGTGACAAAGCCAAGCAGTATTTACAGTACGTGCTATTTTCGGCCATTTTTACAACATTCCTGCTGGAAATGGGACCACTTCCCAATTACTTTGACAATAAAATTATTATTATTATTGTTGTTGTTGTTGAACAGTATACGTTGGGCAATATTGGCTTTAATATAGAAAATATTCTATATTCTATTATTCAACTTAATTTGGGATTTTAGCTGCTCTTTTGAACTAAAGGCATCACTAAAGATTTTTTTTGCATTTTGTCAAACTGAATTCATTGTTTACTTCCATCTTCGTGGTAACAACAGGCCTGTTCTCACTTGACAGTGTTGGCCAGCTGTAAACACTGAGGATAAGAGTTGAAAGAGGTGGTCCCACACTACTGCCCGTTCCACACAGTTAATTAATTTGCTCCTGTAGCATTTCTCCAAAATGTCTTGGTGCATCAGGTTTATACTTTTTTCTTATTTTTAAACAAATGTAACAATGAAAATAAAACCAGATAAATCAGAAAAATATAAACAAGTAAAAAGTAAAAACACCAGGCTTACAGTATTTGACCATTTTTGTTTAATATCATATTAACATGTGTATATATGTCTTTTAAAATACATATATGTTGATTAATGTTTTTACACTTACATTTTTAAGAAAAATATCTTTACTTGTAAAAGTCACTTTAACCTACACGTTTATACATTATTTAAACGTTCCTTATCAGAAAAAAATACTCAATTTCCACCCTGTGTTTTTGTGTCATGTTGCAGATTTAGTTTTTTTTTATTCTAAACATTAAGAAATACTTACAGGATGCTCCTGGGACAAAAAAAAAAATATTGGAGATACATTAACTACCTTAAATACTAAATGATAAAATAAAAATGAAAAAGAATTTTATATATGGGTTATAAATGAGTTGTCACATGTAAATAAACAATTTGAGATGTCCTTATAGCTCTTTTATTGGAGGAGATGTAGGTCAGTGAAATACTTTAGGATTTGGTCTAGATTTAAGTCATCTTGCGCTGCGGATGCGAAGTTTTCCCAAGCATGCGAACGCGGTTTAATATTTCGTCCGAGTCGCTTCTGCCAGCTCAGGATGATTCGCTGATTCTGCGATTCAGGCAGCGGTTTGCGCCGCGGCAGCGCGGCGAATGAGGTCACCACTAATCAGTGGCCGTTCGCATTGCCATTGGCTGTCGAGATACGAATAAACATCAGCTCGGCCAATAGCTGAGAAGCACATGTGTCGCGGGCGCGTCTGGTTCCGGGTCCTCGTCCCGCGTGTGCGTGTGACGTAAGCGTGACGTTGTCTCTTGCGGCCGCAGTCGTTTGCGGGAATGGCGACGGCAACAAGCCGCGTAGAGCAGGAGGCCGGGCCGAAAGCAGCGCCGAATTCGCCCGTCCCCTTTGACCTCTCCGATCCCCCCGTGATAGAAGGGTTCCGTCCGTCAGCACGGATCAAACAAGAGGGATTCGGGGATAAATTTCTCAGAAAGACCAAGGAAAACCCATTTGTACCTTTAGGTGAGTTACACAAGTCACGCAAATGTCACACATGCAGTGCGGGCAACACAGACACATCGCCGGCTGTTGCTATTATTAAATATGTTACTTGCGTACTTTTGTAATATCAGACATTCGCATCTTAATCACCAGATAGTGATTCCCTTTCTTGCTTTTGGAAGTTTTTTCTTAACTCCTCTGTGTGTGTAAGTGGACTAAATGTTGCACTAAAAGTTAATATCAGTTGCTTCACTAAAGAGTAATGGAAGTCGTTAGACATGAAGTAGTGATGCTGCCAAAAACATTTGAGCTCTGTCAGTCATGAGTGGGTTTGCATTGTGCACACACACACACACACACACACACACACACCAGTCATCTTTATCAGATTGAAATTTCCTTCCCCAGTTTTTTTTTTTTTTTTGGACTCTGTGTTCCATACGCTTGATTCTAAATTTCTGAAGCCTTTCTTGAGCTTTACACTAAATTCAACCACACACCTTTGTCACGTAGTTCAAGAAACATCGCTTTGACAGCATCGCGAGATGTGAGCAGTGCAGTGAGTTACAGTGAACCCTTGTAGGTGCTGGCTGGTGTATAAGACCAACTACAGTATCAGTACCAGTAAAGCGATTTGCAGTTTATGGGATAAGGCTGCTAAATGCATATCGCATACAGTAAAGTCCCACCTTAATGTGATAAGTGGAGTCCAAAAAAAAAAAAAAAATCAACCATGTAAAATTCAGGGTTGTCTTGTGTGGTTAATGTATTTCTATTGGTGTTCCTGTTACTGTGTGAAAAGAAAATTATTTAAATTGATTTTTATTCACTACATGTGTATGAATAGAAAGATTATTAAAAACCAGATATTTAAGTAAGAATGACAACTGGCTTTCACTGTGTTGTCAGCAGCATTTTGAAAAGATGGCACACAGAGGGTCAGCAATCCCCCAGTAACTTCTCACAACAGTTAGACGCAACTATTTACAAACAGGCACCACAGTGCTTCATGGGAGCACCAGCCCTCCCCCTTTGTGCTACAGTACTATTGACACCAGTAGAAACTTTTCCCAAATGTAGGCCTTCTTCAGTAAATCCTCTACGTTTGTCACCATCATCAGATGAATGGGAGCAGGAGGTCTGGAGATGAGTGCCAGTCATTATATCTGAATTCAACTTATTACTTATTGTACATCTGTGACTTTTCAACTATGTCAGATAACCTCAGTGTGTCTTGTACCTGATGGCTTAACCAACACTGTGTCTCATCTTGATTTTATCCAGGTTGTTTGGCGACAGCAGGAGTCCTAACTTACGGCCTCATATCCTTCAAGCAAGGGAAGACTCGCCAGTCACAGCTGCTAATGCGTGCTAGAATATTTGCACAAGGCTTTACCGTGGTTGCCATTGTAGCGGGGGTGGCGGCTGCTGCCCTGAAGCCAAAGCAGTGACATGAGCGTCTCAGGAGGTGTTGTACATCATCTGTCCTCAGCAGCTCCTCCTACTGGAAGCAACTTAAGATGGAGGGAATGAATTGTTACATCACTGCTTTTTTTTTTTTTTTAACAAGGAAGTGGCTATTTAAAGGCCTCTTTTTTTTTTTTTGTTCTGTCAATCTGTAATGGCTTAAAAGGAGTAACATGTCAATTTGATCTTTAAGGTAAAGAAAGCCAAGGTGTATCTGTAGAAAAGTTGTATCCGAGATTCTTATAGCAGCTATAAGCCGCTAATATATAATGTTCCTGCAGAGGTGAAACTCCAGTTTATTATAATCAGGTTTGCTCAAATCTACAAATTTGAATCAATGCTTACATCCTTGATTTATGTTCCTTGTTTACTTTCTGATTTGAATGATAACATTTGGGTCCAGTATGTAAAAGTTGTGCCCCACTTCACTATTAAAGTATGGAAATTGCTAGTATCTCCATATTGACTGTATTGGCTCTTCTTTATCACACATCTTGCGATGCACCTTGAAATGTTACCTGGGGTCACTGGGTGCTTTGGGTCTTTCAGCAACAGACAGTCTTGCCCATGCAACCCAGGCCATGTACAGGTAGCTCTACCTCAAACAGCTCACATTCCCTTTTCCACATTGTTTTTTCCGCCCGTATAGCCTCCCCGCTTTAACGCTCAGTAACAGCCAGCATGCTGTAGGCCCGATGCCAAGATTTCCCAACAGCTACACTCCTTACCCTCCAGTTTTCCGAGCACAATTCTTATTCCATCCACTTTTCCCTAAGCACTGCAAGCGCCAACAAGGTGAGTTACTTAAAAGCTTTTCAGGGGTCTCTGCAGCACTACATAGTTGAGCTGAGCTCATCCTCACTTCTTCATTTTGAGTTTCCCCTCACCTGGTTCATTCAGTATGCATGGGAAGCATCTCAACTTTTACAACCCCCCCCCCCATTAGTTTAGCTGCACTGGACTTAACTGAGCTCATTGAGAGGTTTACAGCTTTCTCACCTTTTCAATAACTTCAGCTCCTCCTCTCCAGGTCTGTTCTGATCTGTTTCATGTGTGACACCTCAGTCACGAGTATAACATACCACTTACTACATGAGCAGACAGGTAGCTTCCACATCCGCACCTTGAGGAAATTTGATAGACTGGCAGTTTAGGTTAACGTACGGGGGAAAGAGCAACACATCATTACCAGGTTTTCACATTTAAGTATGAAAAGATCTTATCAGTTGTAGCCAGCAGTCATCAAACCCATTTACAAACATACTGTACACAGAGGAAACCAACGCATTTTATAGAGAATCATTTATTTATTCTCAATGGGGGTAACAGATTTCCATGAAATGCTTCTCTAAAAAATGCTGCCTTTTCCCCACACTATTCAACATAAACTCATGCAGATATACAGGGAAATGATAACAAAAGAATACACAGCTCATAGTATGAAGGTCACTTTTTCTGTTGAATGTCTTAAAATGGTGAAAATGAAAATCCAACATAAGGTGAAAGGCGATATAATGCAGTCATTTATTGATCATTTATCGATGGACTGATGGTAGGCATACAGACAGGGTTCAGCATGTGCTTTCTGGTCTTTAAATCTTTATTGTCAAGGCGCACTAAAATGAAATAAAGAATCCCAGCTGTGCAGCCCTTTCTGTTGTAAATCACAGCACAACAGCGTCTCCGCCTTTGTGCCATGGAGCTTCCATTACAAAAGTCAAGCTTCTGATGGTCAAACTGTAACAGTTTCCTTCATCTGAAAGTGGTGAAAAGACTGCACAGATGCCTTAGGACATAACAGCAGCAAAGTTGTCGGTTTTCCTAAAGGCCACAAGACAAACTCCCACATTGGCACATAACTTTGAGCCAAGAAACAGCATTTTTCTCACCCAGGATTACGATAAAGTAACAGCTAAACCTCACATGGCCGTTGATAGTGCTGCAAGTTTTACAATGGACATCGCTTCTCTGTTTATGCAATGGATTATCAATTGCTGGATTACTATGTGGAATCAACCTGAACCGTATGGCAGAACATTCTAGCATTTTCATGTCAGCTGTAACGAATGCCATATGAAGGGGATACATGAGCTTAGTGTCACTGTGACAGCAAGAAACTGACTATTGCTAAAGTGGATTACTATCTTAGACCTGAAATGGGTGTAGATTTACCTTTTTTAATGTACAGATTAAAAGTTTCCTTTGGATGCTTCGCCCACCTGTAGAACAACAAAAATCCAGCTGGAAACCAGTATTTTTTTTTCCCCTGCATGTTCACATGTGCCCATGCATGCAATATAAAATAAACCTGTATGGCTCCCCTTAAGATATCGCGAAGATATTCAACATTTTTGTGAGCGTTAGCAATAACTAACTGACTTCAGTATCTCAACACGGTGATCACATTATGCTTCATATAAGCGTTTTAACTTCTGTGATGTATAGAAGCATCATCACCTTGGAAAAAGGTGAAATACAAGGCAGTCTGTGGCCTTTGAGCAGCAAGCAAAGTGAAAAGGAAAAAAAAAAATCATATCGATTGAAAAACATTTTTTGAGACAATTACATCTGAAGGCAAGTTTAAAGAAGGCAAGTGTTTCACTGGGGTGGGTGGGTGGAGCCACCTACTTAAAATGAAAAACCTCTCATCTTCAATGTCAGGCTGGGGGAACCAAATTGAGAGAAACCAAACCCAGACCTCAATAGTGCAACCAAAGTAAAGAAAATCAAAGTGAAACAAACCATAGTACTTTGGGCAAATGATGGCACTAAACACGGTGGCAAAAGGGGGGCACCTAGAGATGCAACACATCACTCCTCCGCTGGTGTCTGGCACAAACAGCCACAGATTCCTCACCAGCTCAAACAGCTGTACTCAACATTTTTAATGGAACATTTTTAAACCACAAAAGATAATAGTGGTGGTCAAGTCTGTCATTCATATTTCTGTATACAATTAAAATTATTGCTCTCCCTCCCCCTTAGTCATGAGACATGTGCAGCTGCGGAATGTGAACGGAGTCGTGATGAGTCCTGCATCTTTAGGGGAATGTAATGTCAATCCGGATGTGGTTATAAAAAGACTAATGAGCAAAGTAACTGACTGATTAATATGGTGTCATACAGGTGAGAGCGGTTCAGGGGACGCACCCTAGCGGACCAGGGGTGTCTGTTTCAGCGAGATGAGGACGGAGCGCATACGGGACACGTCTTTGGACTGCTTGTTGGTCTTCGGGTTGAAGTCACAGAGACGTGCTACCCTCTCCCACTCAGACCCTGGGGTGTCTTCATCGCACTCCTTCAGGAAGGCCTCTTCGGAAGCCCTTCAAGGACCAAGAAAGAGCATTTTAAACACGGCAAATGAAAACAACGCATTTTTCCCTGACACACAGCCAATAAACTGCAAACCTATCTATGGCTAAAGCATGTGCTTTCTGTAAAGATTACAGCTTGACACGATTATTACTTTAGTGCCTCTGCTCTAGTTGTGTCCACATAGCAAGTTATTTTGTGGAATTGGCACACTATTTGTAAATGTCACCAAGCTTAGTTACAGCTTTTTTAAAACTGAAAATAGCTGTAATACAGCTGGCTTTGTGTTCTGCTGCGCAAATACTATCAAAATTAATTAATAGCTACACGTTAATGGTATGCTTTTAAATACAGTATGTATGTCAGCATATGTATGCAGATATTTTACATACAAACTATACAAACAAATTGGTTTGATACACATTTATAGCAACACATATTAAAATCTAACAAATGCAGTGCCCACAACTATTACAACAAGGCTCCCCAGTTGGATTCCTATTTATTTTGTATTCAGCACAACAGAAACTCAAAATCACGTTTTTAAAATTACATACTACAGTTTTGTAAACATCACATGACATTTTCCCCATTTTAAATGAAATTCAACAGGACAGTCCTTTTCTGAGGAGACCTCTCTGTTGTTGATATCAGTAGTAATAACTACCCATAGAAAAGTGCTCAAGAGCTTTTATAAAAGACCATAAAATTAACTGAACATCTGCATTATTGTACAGTTGTACTCATAGAAGTCAGTCCCTTCAAATACAGCACTTCATCTTCCAAATTCAGTGATTTTACACACACACTAAATTTTACACATAAAATACAGTCATACCCCGAGTTATGTTCTCCTAACCAAATCCCTTTTTTTTTTAAACACCACTCAGTTAGTCTTAAACTACCCATATGTTTAACCATAACTGTACAAAAAAAAAAAAAAAAAAAAAAAATTCTCCAGTCACATTTTGAATGTTTTATACATTTCCCAGTTGAACTGTGTAATTAAAAACTCCTGTAACATATTGAAACATGACGGCTGATTTTGTATCTTGCTTGTATTGTCATTGCAGGGTCCCCACAGCATCTGGCAAATGACAAAATCTAACTCCCCTATGTCTGTGTTGTTATCATGCAGTATATTCCACCATCTACATTACAAAAATCCCCCATAACCCACCAGTGGAGAAACTTTGAACAGCAGGCTACGCATGAGTAAGGGGGGGATCTGTTGGAGCTTTGTGTCCAGTCAGCTGTGCCAAGTGGCACCAGATTCACATTTTGATTTGTTACAACACTACAATTTTTCCCCCCCATTTAAAATAATGGAAAATATAGGCTCCTTATTTAACTTCTCCCAATTTAAGCTGTTCAATTTGCAAGACTGGATTCGGAACATAAACCTTGGTATGACTGTACCACAAACATTTGTGCGCATTTCTGAAACTTCACACAAAAACTGTTCACCAAGAAGTAATTAGCTCAAATACAGAAAATGTAAAAACCATGGGACAAATAAAGCTGTGCAAAGAGCTCTGCCTACCAGGAAAGGTTCATATGGTACATGAAAGGTGGAGTGCTATGAACAGCAGTGAGATGAAGGAACTGAAAATGACCGATGGGAGGCCAACTGCTGGCATGCATATACCGCACTGGCAAGATGAGGTGAATCCAAACACAACCACAAGTGACGACAACATTTCACACTGATGTGTGCAAGTGACTGATCGCATTCCTGTGCATGTTGAGAAATTAATGTGGGGATACAGACAGTTCATAATGCTTTTACTAATTGTGAAAGTGACTTCTGTATAAAATGGAGTGTTAAGCGGATGCAAACTATAAGCAGGCATTATAATATAAATGAGAAAAAGGAACTACACAGCCATTTTCTCTATCAGCTTTTCTTGTGCAGCCATCAACATTTACCTACCGATTCTATGTTGCTATCATGATTACATTTATTCTAAGAACAGCAACTATGCTCTACAAGACAGTACAGGAATTAAAATTTAAAATGTAACAGATTCCAGATTAATTTACCGCAGCCTATACACTTGTACCTCACCTTAAGAACACAACTGGAACTAGAGGTCTTGTCACTAGTAATTTTTCCTAAATTCAGCTACTACAAAATAATTTTAAAAAAAGCTTAATAATGGAGCTTAATCCATTTATTAATTGGTTATGTTCCATTAAGAACATTAGATGAAAAAACAAAAATTTTAAAAATTCCTCTGTTTTCATCAACCTGCCTCCCAATTATAGAATGCTGTGGTCTGAGACAGGAGACAAAGTAGACTGGATGCCAGTTTATTTTACCCCATTTTGCCAACATGTAACCAGAGTGAAGTTAGGACTACATAAGAATAACTAAAAAATTTTTTAAAAATGCATAATATTGCTCATCTACTATGCACTGTACTTTACCCAAGTAAAGTCAGGCTCCACACTACAATAATCCAGTGAAGAAAAGTGAGTTGCAGAAATCATTAAAAAGTGTTTCTTTCTAGTTAAAATCATGACCATGTTGCGCATAGGATGTGACAAATTCACTACATATTATCATCATCATGTTTTACAGTATTTTTCCAGGAGAGTCCAGGTAGGCTATTTTCCCCCAAATGCTTCAACTCCAACATCATCACATAAATATTCTTGAAATAATTTCTTTACCCAATCCTAACCATCAGAAAAAGCACTATAAGGGACCTCTATTTAGCCACTAGATAGCAGCTGTATGATACTTTTAGAAAAACTATATAACATAGTAACTTAAAGAAATCCATTTGCAACAGACGCATGAAAGCCATTTTCAATCTGCAGCAGAGAAACTTTAGAAAATACAACGTTGAACAAAATGTAACAAAATTAATTAATATCTTCAAAGATTCATAACCTGGATGTCCATAACATGAGGTACAAGTATAATGGACCTTAGAACCCTCAAGTGTATCTGTAGCACAGTGATGAAATCAAAAAGCACAATAAAGTCACCGCTATTCATAACAGGTGTGCACTTTAATTATTCTAGTTCTTTTTTTAAGCCAAATTTATATAAAACTCACCTAAAGCACTGTAAGTGATGTGCTCATTAATTGGACTTTTCATAAATGTTAAAAATGTTTACAAAAATTATTTAAAAAGCAACAGAAGTTGACAAAATATTTCTATATTAAATATAAATTATAAAAAGTCCTTTTCCCTCTACAAGTTGTCATATGCATATTGGGGGGGAGGGGGTGAAATGGTTGTACCAAGCAAAAACAAAGAAAGAAAGCAAAAAATGGAAGAGGATCCAACATACACAAAGCCTATTGTGTCAGCGTTGGGCTGCTCGTAGAAAGCCTGATCTGCAATCCTAGTGTGCATGCGGATTAGTCCGGAAACACAGAGAGGCAGAGAGAGAAACGAGAGAGGACACAGAGAAAAAATGTCAGTTTCAAACAACAAGCAGACAGAACACTGGGCAGCTGTCACCACAGAGACATGGCAAGGAATGGGAAACAGGCAACAGGTTTATAATGGCAAAAAGATACCGTGCAAGACTTGGGGAGAGTCTGCTGAAAAATATAAGAGAAGGTTTGCATTAGTACAACAAAGCCACACCCCTCTGCCTTTCAACAACTGGGGTTTTCTTTGACATTGTGACTTGACATTAATCCTGAATAACTATTAGAGCAAGTTTGTTGAAACACTTACAAAGCATTATTTCAGTGTCTACACAGAGAAATACTGCAGAGTTAATATTTAATATGTAAATGCAGACACAGACAGCTGAGATTTGAGAATGATGTCACAGATCACAAGACATTATTATTACTACTACTTCTACTATTGTTAGAGGTAAAAAACCTGTTAATGCATCGGTACGTATGGGTGCAACACTTCAGAAACCGATACAATAATCAATACGTTAAAGCATTTGAATCAAAATGACAGAGCATCATAAGCTTGGGTTTATGGCTTGAGGTCCTTAGTTCACACACTTTACAAGGAGAAATGTCACAAACATCTTTAGTTTTCATTTAGCAAAATCCAGTGGTGACAGAGGCGAGGGGTTCCAACACACAAACACGGCATCTTACACAACAGCTTTTAACATAAAAGCAAACTTTAACAGATATGTCAAATCTACGTTAGTTTAGAAATTACTATTTGTTACATTCAGTTCATTTTTTCCATTTCACTCAATATTCAATTGCTTAAATAAGGAGTAAAAAAAACTCATTTCTTTTTTTCCGGTGAAGTTTATACTTGTCCTCCCATGTACTTCCTGGACAGACTCCGGACTCCTGTGAGTCTTACTTGGACAAGCAGTTAATGATACTGTCTGAGCTTCTACACCATGTATTGTAGTTGGAAACTGTGCTAAAGAAAATATCTTATTTATATAAAAATAAAAATATCTGAATTTTTCTAATGTATTGAGAAGTTTCCAAGCAACGTGAACATGCTGAGACAGCAGCAGTCCGTGGGGTGGTGATTGGGGACGACATGTTACCTGTTGTTGGCTTTGTTCTTCTCCATCTGCTCAGCCTGGTGCATGTGCCAGTCCTCGAGCTCCTTCCTCGCCTTCTCCTTCCACTCAGCTTCTGCAGCCTTGGAAGCGGAGTCTGTGGGGTGCAGTGGACAGAGAGCAGAGGCACTTCGGTCACTGCAAACTAATAAGTGACAGGTGTGATGGCCAACCATGGTCCATCTCTCCAAGTACAAATTAAAACACGAAAGTAATCTGCCTCATAATCATGCGCAAATTAAGTTCACCATTCATACATAGATAACACCTTGACTCAGTTACTGTAAAAGGCATCATTTGTGATTACAGTACAAGCCCAAATCAGAAAAAGTTGGGACAGTATGGAAAATACAAATTAAAGAATACAGTGATTCTTACATTTACTTTGACTTTTATTTCATTGCAGACCGTATGAACCCAAGATATTTCATGTTTTGTCTGGTCAACTAACATTTCATTTGTTAGTATACATCCATTTCTGCATTTCAGGTCTGCAACACATTCTAAAAAAAAAGTTGGGGCGGTAAAGCATTTACCACTTTTTATTGTTGCCATTCCTTCTCACAACACTTAAAAGACAGTTTGGCACTGAGGATACCAAGCGATGAAGCGTTTCAGGTCTTATTTTGTCCCATTCTTCCTGCAAACACGTCTTAAGGTGTGCTACGGTATGGGGTTGTCCTCGCATTTTTCTTTTCAAAATTCTCCACACATTCTCAATCGAGGAGAGGTCAGGACTACAGGCAGGCCAGTCGAGTACCCATACCCTTTTCCAATGCCGCTTCTGGATATTGTTAACATAAGGATTGAAACAATGCACACAGTTAGGCAAAAGCATACCCAGCTCCTCCAGGCGTGCCTTCTGCTCCTCCCTCCACTTGCGCAGACTCTCGGGCTCCTGCCGTTGCTGGTCAACTCGCGCGATCGCGGCATAGCTGTCAGTCAGCCCGTTGGACTCCTGCAGCAAACAGCACAAAACTTATGCATAAGCATCTCTCCTGTTTTTGGTATTACTTCATAAGCCCTTTAAAACACATGAGTAAAATAAAGCTTAGTTGCTAATTAAGAAGTTATAAACAGTTGAACTACTTTTAAGTCTCAACTGCAAGTGTACAAAGTATAAAAAACACATTTAGTTTTGACCATTTAGTCAAAGTCATAAGAGTGGCACTCACTTGGAAAATGTCCCCATTCATTGTAGCAGCTTCTCCCCCAAAAGCATCTGTCAAGTTAAACACCGTAAGACTAACAAACAGACAGACAGACAAACTAACAGACATTGTTCGCCTGAGGATGTGACTAAGCAAAACGTAGCTGAAACTACTTAGGTACAATATAAGCAGCTTTTTAACATTAACAAACACAAAACATCTTCCTGTGTCATTACTACAAAATAGGATTAAGAAAAACATTTATCAAAATAACACAGCAGTTTAAAAAAATAAAAAAAAACAGATTAAATTTACATTTTTATGGTAAATAACTTGTATCCAATTGCTGAATATTAAAATGTGTTCATTGCTTTAAACACAGACAACTCCAGTAAGAATAAGAACAAACTGTCGCCTTGTCCTGAAGATACCTGCAAGAGTGAGGAGCACCCGTTTCTCTGCATTCCTAAGGTGGACCATCAGGCAAGACCTGCAGGTTCGCTAGATATCACACACACACACACAGGCCCCCAACGTACACAGGTACACACCTTCACACAGACACCTGTGTGTCCTGTCACGTCACAAACAGAAACCAGGCACTGTACCCACCGTAGTCGGCCTGCATCGGCAAGTGTTGCGGCTCTCCAGCCTCCTCTAGGGTCCCGAAGCCGTCGTCGTTCTCGATGCCAGCGATCTCGCTCTCCTGCTGCGCCAGGAAGGCAGCAGCCGGGTCGTCCTCAGCGACCGGCGCTCCGTTATCAGAGGAGGACAAAAAGTCGAAGTCGTCCGCCATGTTCCCGGCTACACCGAAGGGAAAACGAGCAGTGCCACGTACTCAGGGGAAGGAGCAAAGGCCGTGCAGCTGCCGAGCAAACTGTCGCCGAGGGGGACGACCGGGCGTCACTCTTGAGCGTTTTGTGGCGATGCAGCAGCGCGGAGCGAACGCGCTTTTCCGATCCTCGGGTCACGAGCTACTTCCGGTTCTCGCCCGTACTCGCAGCTTCTCTCTCGCCGTGACGCCTCGGCGCCGCACGCACGCACGCTGCGTTGCTGGCGGTTGTGCTCGACGCAGCTCCCTTACTGCGCGTACGCTCACGCCTTGCAGAAATAGGTCAACAAAAAATAAAAAATAAACAAATACCGCCAGCTTGGAGCTACGGCATTAAATATATTAGACATTCAAGTACAAGGTTAGATTTGTTTAAAGTTAAAAGCGCAAGCACTGATTACAAATATTGCGCTCATAAGTCCAGTGACAGAACAGAAACGCTGCAAGATGTCAGAAGATGTGACGTGAGACCAGCTGAGTGACTCAAGACTGTTTTGATCTAATAGAAGAATATATTATTAAACATACTTCAATGATGTTACTTGATAGCAAGGCTCATGCTGGATTTTAGTTGACAGTTACAAGCGCAGAACAAACAAAGATAAGAAAAAGGACTCCACCCTTGAAATCTTAGACGTTACAGTGGTCACATGACCCCCTTCCATTTGGAATTATTGAGCCGCCTTCAAGATGGCAGAGGGGTGTTCGCACATACTTTACAGATACACCCATAGCTCTAATGCCAAACAGTATGGTTGGATCGGTCCAAAATTAAGCATCTTAAAAATATTTGGGTGATTCCAGATTCCCAAGAAATATACACTGCAGTTCACTGTTAATGCAGCGTTGCACCCTTACGACTGACGTTCACAAATTACAAATAAAGCAAAGCAAACACCACACACGTCACATATAATGCAAACTTCATAACCTTTTAAAGTGCAATAAACTGTGACAAAAGAAAACAATAAACAATTAAATATATACCAGTTAACAATATACTTCATGATGATGTAGTGATGATAAAAGTGGCCTGTCAAGAAGAGAGGAGAGAAAACCACAAAGCTATATGCTGCTCATGTGTTCATGTGGAAATGTACCAAAAAAAAAAACAGCTAGCGAGCTTCCCCTTTCTATATGTTCTGTGCTGGCAACTGCTCCCTCCCTCACACATACGCCATGGAAGTTGGGCTCCTGGAACGGAAACTTTAGTGACTGAAACATCCACTGTTTCCTGGACTGTGAGCTGGATGACTGAGGATGTAGTGCTCTGTGCTAGACATCTGGAGCATTTGCTACAAACAATTTGGACACGTATACTTTGAAATGTCTGCTTGACGCAAGTCCAGCCACGGTCCCTCTTTTACGGTGGAACACCTTGCCGTGTCACAGAGTGACTAAAGCTTATTAGCATTTAATAAATTACGCTATACTGCAGTATACAATAGCAGGTAGCATTAATGTCTGGCAGCTCCTCGGGTTGAGGATTTCATCCCTGCTTAGTCTCAGTGGGGCTGCATGTGCTCCCCGTTTCATATGTGTTTCCTCCCAAAGTCCAAAGATGTGTTTCAGATGAGCTGTTGACTATAAATTGCCTATAGTGTGTATGAGAGGCAGAGAGGTTGCCCTGTTATGGACTGGGAGCCCATTCAAGGGGTACCGTCCTTCACACCCTATACTTCCAGGATAGGCTCCATACCACAAGCCTGCACTAGACAAGTGATTATTAACAATTAATAAATAGAATGTGCAATGAAATACAGCATAGCACACTGTATCTACCTGGCCATATGTAAAGTCTATTTTAAAAGGAGAGCTATTCATGCCACAACAGAATATGTAAAGTCCTTTAATAACTGCTAAAACTGACAGTTTTCCCCTGAAATGTCCTTAGAAATTGTAGGCAGAACCACAACTACAAGCCATTTTACACAAGTTTTAATGCAGGTGATTTCAGATTTACCTTTGTTACTTTTTCCATCCTCTGTTTTCTGTCTGCCCTCACTGAGTGGTTTATTGCTGCACATGTGTGACGAAAACTTGGAGCTATGATTAAGTGGACCTCTTAATAACATGGTTACAACAAGAATAATGATTTATTGAAAACAAATCTTCAATGACTGAACGCTGCTTGTGAGCCGAAGCTTTACTAAAACCAAGGGTTTTCGGATAAATTTCCCATGTCACCACGCGTCGGAGTCAAACGTCACTTCCGGCTAATTCCGATGCGTTCCGTCAGTGGACTCGACTGGGCAAGATGGCGGCGCCTGAGGAGCAGGAATTATCTCAAACGCAGACCGAGAAACTCTTGCAGTTTCAGGTAATCGGTGTCCGTAGCTCGTTAGATATGTAGGTTTGTGTCCAGCTGTGAGGGGATATGTCGAAAAATAAGAATTCTGCTGAGCAGGAAACGCGCTCGAGTGCAGGGGCCACGCTTTCGTTGTAAGCTAATGGCTAGCTGTCATGCTAACGGACATCTGCGAGGTTTTTCGAGTAGGCGCTTGAGTGGAAACTTCTCATAGCTCCTTTACCCGCCCTGAGCAAGGAGCGTAGTGGCCCTGGAAGTGTGATGTCGTTGGCCTCCGACGATGAGCAACGGCCGCGTTTGCCGTTCGCGGGGGTCCGTCCAGACGACTTGCAGTAAATATCGTTGTTATAATACACATTGACATTACTGGAGAAAGGACTGCGGACAGTGATATAAATATGAATGTTTATGTGGCCAAGAACCATCCCGATAGTATTAAACACCTACGCTTTATTTACGTGGCGAGTGTAATATGAAACAGCGCCGATTTTTATGTCTGTTGTTCTTATTAACTGGGCTGACTATTTGGTTTAAAACGACTTACGGTGTTGGATTGCAATAACATCGACTTACCCGTATATACAGAAAGCTTAAGTTTTTTTTGTGTCAGCTCAGGGAAAGTACCCTGTTGAACTGAACCGCAGCAGGAGGTGAGATTCAAACCAGCGACCTTCAGGTTTCAAATGTATGGGCGTAAACAGTACGCCACCTGCTGGATCTGTGTCCCAAACAGAACTCCGACCACACTTGTGGTACCAAAGGAACAACAGAAACTGTGATCCATCGCTTTTAATTTTAATTTCACAAGTAGGAGTCCTTACAGCCCCCAGCACCGTGTTAGCCCAGTACATTTCTAGGTTAATATCCATCCATTAGGTGGGGCTGCAGGGCTTTGCTTTCTGCGTTAAATACATTCAGAAAACTTGTTGATCAGTTCCTTGCGGTTACATTACAGTCACAGTCCACATAACCTGATGCAGAGACAGCTGCAGTACTAATAATTTGTCAGGCTTCCACTTCAAGTATTGAGTCCCTATTGCCTGTATACATGGAGTATGAGCTTTATGGCAATTGTCTCATCAAAAATATACAAACTTGTCACAGAAAAATGCTGCTATAGTGCGATAAGTGGGGTTCAAAGCATTCAGTTGTGTGACATGCTGGGTTCCTCATTCTGATGTTACTATTTATAAAAAAGAAAAAAATCTTAAATTTTTAGATTATTAAAATCAAAACATGTATATGACAAATGCAATATATGCTCATACTGATAGAGCAATAATATTGTGATGACCTGCTTTGGTTGTGGAGAGGAGACCTTGGACACTAGACTTTGGGAACATAAGCTTTTTTTTCCACCTGCACTCACAACACAACTCCCCAAAAGCTCTCAAATACAGGTCAATGCTGCTGTAATGCCCCACAACACTTCAACAAAACTATTTATAAACGTACAACAGCAGTGGATTATGGGACAGCCACAGCTACAGTACTAATAACACTAATAGAAACTCTGATCCAAATGTATGCTGTCCTCTGTAAATAGTGTGTGTTTGTCACTGTCAGAAGCTGTTAGCGATTGGAAAGGGAGCAGGAGGCTAGGAGCCAGTTGCATTTTATCTGCATTTGTCTTATCGCGGTGTATGTTATCATGGGGTTTTACTGTTTGTTATAGTTGAATAACAGCAGGGACCTTGTCTGCTGTATGGGGACATCTTTTGGTTGTGCTGCCTCAAGGTACCATACCATATTGGTTTTCAATATGGTCAGTTTTTGAATGTTTAACATCGTGTGTTTTATATACAGAATGTAATGTTTGTGGCTCCACACAAGTTGCAGCAGACTCCCCACTACGGTTGCTATGCAACTGTTGACACAACAATGTATCATGAAAGAGCATCCACCAGCCCCCTGCAACTAATACTTTATATTAAAAAGTGAAAGTATAATATTGTATTGTATTTGTATTAATATTATGTATTTATATTAATTGTGTGCAGTTGATGAAATATGGTATTATGCAAAAAGCAGTGAATAAGGCACCAGTATGACTGGATCAGAGCACTGCTACAGGGGGACTGGAGGGTGCTGCACAGCTTTCATCAGACTAATGTATAGGGTGGAATGGTTGAGTTCTGATACATTGTCAAAATGGTTTAAAACATAATTTTATGCATTATTTTCCTTAAAAAGGGGAAGAGAGTTAATTTTTTTTTCCACTATATTGTTGGAATAATTTTCCAGCCCTCTGTATAATCCTTAGTGTAATGTAGTTTCTGAATAATGACAAAATCACCTTTAAGATGAGGTCATGGGACACATCCCTGGTTGTACTTTAGAGGCCCCCTGTGCTAAGGAGATGCTGTGGTCTGCGGTGTCTCTGCACTCCCACTCTACTTTTTTCTTTGCTGTCTTTAGTCACAAGAAAGAGACAGAGGTATAGGGGGCATGGCTGAGGGTCCTGTGTACATATCACCCATCATGTCAGTCCTACATGGTGCCTTCTAATTTACATAGGACAAAAAGATGGGCTGCACAGAATATTTAAAAAGTATCTTGAGAATTCAGTTAATCAAAGTGCTTTGAAAGATAACTTGTGGTGGCTACACAGTCAAGTACAACTCGAAACAGTTTGTTTTTCCTTTTCATCTTGGTGCCACGTGATAGTAAACATCGATTCAAAACCGACTAAACTATAAGTCGGTCCTTGTCATTTTAAGGTTTTGTGACATTTAGTGTTTCTGTGATTATTACTTAACAGGACCTGACAGGCCTTGAGTCGATGGACCAGTGTCGGCGGACATTAGAACAACACAACTGGAATATTGAGGTGAGAAAGCACAGGCATGCTATGTTTTTTGACTGATTTGTCCCATTAACATGTGCAACGTTCACACCACCATAAATAATTTTTCAAAAACACACAAGTGAAGAAAATACAATTAGGCATGAATGGAAATGTATATGAAGCTAAAATGCTCTTAACTTGAGAAGCCGATGTTTGGCAGTGCAGTGTAGACATTGATTTAAAGTCTGGAAAACACTAAATCTGTCTCATTGGATGGCTTGTGTTGCAGGCAGCTGTACAGGACAGACTAAATGAACAAGAAGGAGTCCCTAGTGTGTTCAACCCACCCTCCTCCAGACCTTTACAGGTCAACACAGCAGACCACAGAGTGTACAGCTATATAGTGTCAAGACCACAGCCCAGAGTATGTAGATTTGGTGCTACCTCTTTTCTGCCTCATCTGTTTCCTCTCATGTTTAGGTATCGCTACTGAGTGTGTAACGGTGTGGATAAGAAACGGCTTTTATTCCTGTTATCTATTATTATTTGTTAGGCTCACCAAGGTTCACACAAATTACCATAAACATGCTAAACTGATGTGGGTATCTTTCTGTGCTAAATTAAGTTTAAGTGAGACAATGATATGTCTGCTTTTAAAGGTGGATACCTGTCCATGTTTGACTTGGGCCCACCATTTAAAGTGTCGTTTGTTTGTATTTAGACACCGGACATTGCCTGTAGTGTTAAAAGTGCAAACTTCTGGCTTTAATCTAAGTGTAATTACATTTGTATTGGCTGTATAGCCATTTTTGTTCGTGTTTATTCTTTAGCCATCAAATGCACGCATAGATTTCTTTTTGTTTCATTTCATTCTTTTCATACTTCCAACTTTATGGGTGGTATGTAAAAGTCAGGTTACCATGTGAGCAGCAAGATATATATATATATATATAGGGGCACCATAAGTCAGCTCTAATAATGATGCAATCCTTCTGTCTGTTGTTAACTCAGTTCTATGTCTGAAATAATTCACGTATGTTGTACAGTCTGTAAGTACAACCGTAGGCCTGCAGTGGTCTTTAATTTTTGTGTTTTTTTTTTTTGTCTTCTTTCAGGGCTTACTAGGTTGGAGTTACTATTTAATAATGCTCCCCTTCAGAATTACGTATTACACACTACTGGATATATTCAGGTAATCTATTCTGTTTGACAGCAGCTCACATGTTCTATCTGTTAGCAGAGTGGCTTACATCTGCTGGATATGTGTTTGTAAGGAAGTTAAATTTTAAAGCGTCTAGAAGTACACAGGAACCTCTTATTTGTAGCAGCACACTTACAAAGAATTAACAAGTTGAAAGAATGGTTCAGATGTGATATGAACTGGTCAGGATTTCTCAACTCCCCAGTTATGGGGTGACCAATGTCATTATTCTGGATTTTTGAAGGCTGTTACATCTTTTAAAAATTTTGGCTGGGTGTTACATTAGAATGTTGTGATGGTATTTGATGGTGTTGGTGCTTTAAAAGGGTTGTGGCCTGAGCTGCTGTTAAGTCAGTGTGCTGTGCCATCTTACAGCTTAACCTGCTGTCCACAGGAGCCAGTTAGACTGCAGTTCACAGGGCTTCAGCTTTAAAATGAAAAGGCTGGTTATACCAGTTCCTCAACCTGTAAATATAACTTTATGAATTGTTACTTTTAACACTACGTCACAGTCAGTGAAAGCTACAAGAACACAGATGCTGTATAAAAACTTAACATAGCGCTGCAGTAAATAATATAGCTTTAAACAGTGTCATAAATTTTGAAACGACTACAGAACAAATCTATAATTTTCATAGTGTTTGGTGTGTCAGCACAGTACTATGGTGCAGTCTCCAATAATGTTTTGCCATGAACAAAGAGCCTTGAAATGGGAAGTGACTCATCTTTTTTAACTACAGCTGGGGCTTTTTTTTTTTTTTTTTTTTACTGACTTCTAATGTAACGGATGAGCTGTTTCACTGCGGGAAATGCTGTTGCCAAATATGTTTGTTAATGTGTAGTGATTGGAGCCATTCGGTCACTGTAATACAAGTACACAGTGTGAACAGTCGGATTGTATAACAGGTGTATAGTTGAGGGAACAGACTGGGCAATCAAAGTGTGTACAAAAACAGTACTCAGAAGTGCGTGTGTGTCTGCTTTAGGTATAATGCAGTTCTGCATGTGTTTTGATTCACTGCTTCAAAACTTGCTAAATACCCCCCTCCCAAGGTTCGCACTAAGGTTCATAAGGCCAGACCCTCGCGGCCGAGTCACAGACCCTGTAGGCGATGTGATGTCATTCATCCACAATTTTGAGGAAAGATACGGCCGATCGCATCCTGTGTTCTACCAGGGGACATACAGCCAGGTTGGTCCCTCATCTTGTCCACAGTGTGTCTCAGGGTAAATGATTATTTCTGAACTCCCATCGCTTCTGAGTGAAATTTAGGTAAGGATGTTGTTTCCTGTAGTGCCACCATAATGGCCATTCTTGACTTGTGTGTGTGTGTGTGTGTGTAGCCAGGCCAATCCTAGACTACAGGAAAATGCATAAAAACACAAATGCACACAAAGACCTTAGCACAGTGGGGACCAGAAGTCACAGGGCATGTTTTTCACCCTGCGGCTTCTAGGCGCTGAACGATGCCAAGCGTGAGCTGCGCTTCCTGTTAGTGTACCTCCACGGAGAAGATCACCAGGACACAGATGAGTTCTGCCGGTAAGTTGTTGCACTGTCAACGTTGGTGAAGGTTGCAGGTCCTTCCTTCATGTTAGGCTGGTACTCAGCGTCTCTTATTTTGCCTTTCTGTTCAGCAACACCCTGTGCTCAGCAGAGGTGCAGAACTTTATCAACGCAAGGATGCTGCTCTGGGCTTGTTCTACCAACAGGCCAGAAGGATACAGAGGTACCAGCTGACTCTTAGCTTCTCCTATGTATACACGTAAATGGTGAAACTGCAGACGACCGTGTGAAACTGCAAAAGAGTCGTTTGGTTTTGAAAGCAAAACAACTTTGCAGTTTGCATTTGGAATTGAGTTTTCCAAATGGCTCAATGTGAATGTTTAGTGTAGCCAAGTGTTCAACATGAACTGCTGTATTGCAGTGTCCCAGGCTTTGCGGGAGAACACCTATCCCTTCCTTGCTATGATCATGCTGAAGGACAGGAAGATGACTGTGGTCGGCAGGTTGGAAGGACTCATTCAGCCAGAAGACCTCATCGCCCAGCTCACATTCATCATGGACGCTAACCAGACGTATCTCATGTCCGAAAGACTGGAAAGGTAAATTCAGTAGTTTATGAAACGTTGCTCCTTTGTGCGTGTAGAATGTTCCACATAATACAGTAATTAATTGCCTGATAAGTTGCACAGTAGTTAAAGCCCTTGCCTGTACCTTGAAGGAGACTGTGATGCTACACCTCAAACAGTCTAGGTTTGAATCCTGCTGCAGTACCCTAGAGCAAGGTTCTTACCGTTTCATTCAAGGGGACTGAAGTAGTGAACAGTGGGATCTGAACCAGCAGCCTTCAGGTTCCAAGTTTATGTGTTTTCTTGAATGCATACTGTGTTGGCACAATGTTATGTGCAACCCACATTCACACAGGGAGGAGAGGAACCAAACCCAGGTGCTGCGGCAGCAGCAGGACGAGGCCTACATGGCCTCCTTGCGAGCCGACCAGGAGAAGGACAGGAAGAAGCGGGAGGAGCAGGAGCAGCGACGCCACGAGGAGGAGATGGCACGGCAGAACATACTTGCGGAGGAGCGCCGGCGAAGGGTGAGCAGCACAGCTGCTGTAGTGCCCCCCCAAGGGGCTCGCAGAAATACACAGCTAGTATAGGTCTAGCTTTAAAATGTCCTTTAATGGACAGCAGCTCAACACAAACATTTCATGTTTGACACATTTACCGGTTACATTTTTTTTTTTTTTTTTTTTTTTTTTGCTTGCAGTAGTTTTTCACCGAGTAAACATTTAAAGAATACAAATTTAAATAAAGCCCTAAAACAAAAGGTACAGCTCTTCCTTGATTTTCCAGGCCTTGGTTTTATGGATAATTAAAATTCTGGTGCGATATGAAGTACAGTGCATTTAAAGGGGCAGCTCCAGAATAGTGAGAAAATCTAAATGGAAGTATAGATGAATCGGATAGTGATGTCACACAGCATCCTGTCCTCGTGTTGCAATTCTTTGTTCCACATGGAATTTAATATTTTAGCATAACTCGATTGTGTGCATGTGCATCGGACACTTGATCAGGGCGCATGTTTGGCCAACTACGGAAATTGGATCCCTGTCTTAAATGAGCGCAGACGGGCTCACCCTGTTCGGACGGTGATGTAGACCCATGTGGACGTGATGCTGTTTGCGTTCCAGACGCTAGAGGAAGAGAAAGAGCGCAAGTCGGAATGCCTCCCGCAGGAGCCGGCTGCGGATGACCCGGACAGCGTCAAAATCGTGTTCAAACTGCCCAACGACTCCCGTGTGGAGAGGCGCTTCCTGTTCACGCAGTCCCTCACGGTAAGGAGGAGGAGCCGCCGGAGCTCAGTTCAGCGAATCACCCACAGCTCACCCTCTCCTCTCCTTGCCGTCCCTCTGTCAGGTCATACACGATTTCCTGTTCTCGCTGAAGGAGACCCCCGAGAAGTTCCAGATAGTGACGAACTTCCCGCGTCGCGTGCTGCCGTGCCTGCCGACGGAGGAGCTGCCCGACCCCCCCACGCTGCGCGAGGCCGGCCTCAGCCGCTCCGAGGTCCTCTTTGTGCAGGACCTCACGGACGATTAACCTCCGCCGTGCCGGCTTGAGTTTGGCACAAGGGATCACTGAAATTAACCGTACCGTAGTGTGACGAGCCCCGCCCCCATGTTCACTGCCCCAGCGCCGCAGACTGGACGAGCCCCGCCCACTTACTCGACTACATTTGGACGTTCACCGCATCCCCTTTTTAATGCCATCACTCGACTAGAAATGTATTTATGACAAGACCAAAGGAGGGTTTGTGGTCATCCGAGATGGAACTGCCAGCAGTTCTGAACTATTAATGTTTTTAAAATGAGGCCACAGCTTTTCCACGTGGCTTCAGCCTGTATACCGTAGTACAGTTTGCCTATAGTGTGCCTGTGGTAATTCATAGATGCCTCATTCGCCCTTCTCATCTCTGAATGGGCTCAGCCCCCTCAACTATGAAACCTGTAATTTTGTTTTTTAATTTAAAAATAACATCTGTTTTAACTCTGGAGGTTTGTTTACAGCTGTTGCCAGAGGCGACCGTCACGGAGGCTCCCTTACTTTTAACACGTGTAAAGTATGAAGAGCAGCGGAATTGGTTACCAGAGCATGTGGAGGATCCAACAGAGACCTTCAGCATCCAGGTTGGCGGGCATCTCTGTGGAGCCGCAACCCTTGTAGTGTTTCACACAAAGTAAAATGGTACGCCAATTCCAGTCCAGACCTCACTCTGGTATTAGTTTGTTTATTTCACAGTGACGCTGGGGCTCGGTGGGGTGGTGTGAACAGCCAGCGTTGTGCTTAATACAGCAGAGCCACGGAGACAGAACCTGGGCGTGGACCGGGTTCCCACGTAAATGCAACCCCCTCCCGGCCGCAGACGGCGCCACACCTGCCACCTTGTTACTATGGAAATTCACTTTGCAACCCGATTAAACTTTGTTCCAGTGCTTTGTTCTACAACAACCTTCTTTCCCCCCCCCCCCAACTTCAGCAGCGTGAGGCTGCAGCCGAGCCCTTGGCGCGAAGCAAGAGGCGGGGTCTCTTAGACTGGTATACATCATACATTTATTAGTGAACAACCCTCTCAAATCAGCCACAACAATTAAAAAAAATATGATTGCACTACTCGGTAAAGCAGAACTAGCAACTTTCATTTAAAAAAAGTACAAATCTTAAAAATTTCAATCAGTTTACAGATGTATATATAATACACTATAGCTAGTTATGTTAAATGCTACAAACAATATGATTCCAATGGAATGAAAAAATTATAGCATTAAGAACCATTTCCTATATATAATATATATTAGCTTTTCTTTTTTCTTCCAAATACAAACATGGCGAAAATGAGGTAACTGTAAATGTGCAAGTACCAAAGCAAAAAATCTTTCTAACACAGAACATGGCCCCCGGCCCCGCAGGGGGAGGGGGGGTCAGGCGAGGGGCCAGAATTAGAACAGTAAACAATCCACTATCCCACCACAGCAAAAATCATTGGTAAACAATCAGTGGCATCTACGGAGCAATCAACAAATCACAAATCCTAAAGAATTTTAGCTGCTTATTGGAATACAGTTTTGCACCACACAAGCTGTGAAGTTACTTAGTCGGAGTGCTGAAAGACTACAAGATCCCGTGTTCTCTTCCCCGGACCTGGGCTCCTGCGGCAAACCGACGAACTGCCGGCCGCGCGCCAACCACCGTTGACCCTATTTTTGGCGATGCTGTTTAAAAGCTTTTTGGTAACACGGTCGACCCCGCTTGGCGCACGCGTTTACTCCGGGTGGCAGTTTGTAACTACGGGTGACGTTAAGCTAATTTAAGGCAGACCTTCACAAGCAGATGCTAAACTCCGTACGAAAGATCTGGGAAGCAGATCCATCGGCGTAGCCGTTCCTCCTCGGGAGTCCCGTCAGTCGGGGGGGGGGGGGGGGGGGCGTTTACCGGTGCGGCGGTGCCGCCTCCCGTTCGCCCGCGGAAACGGCAGCGTGCCTGAAGTCTAGCACCTTTGCACTGTATGGCTTTCAAATGTGTCATTCGCCCGCTTCCGTCGACCAAGTTCAACATCCGGATTCGCCCGGCCGCAGCGGCGACAAACTCGCGTCCTCAAATCTTGTAGTCTTTCAGACAGGTTACAAACATGTGCAGTACAATGCATGGCAGTTATCAGCTGAGCACAGAGTCCCCAACCCCCGAACCCGAAGCCAACTAGAGCTAGGCTACACAACCAGTTGGGAGCTGGTCACACATGCATGCATATTGTGCACTATTAAATATTTCCCCACCCCCCTCTATAGATATCTTTCACTCAAAATACACACACTTTTTTTTCTGTTTTTTCTTTTTTAAATCATGCAAACACCTTTAGGTTAAGTCTGGAAGTGGTTTAGGTAGGATAGTGTGTGCAAATACGCACATTTAAAATAGGATCACAACTTGTGTGTGTGTGTGTTTTTCATTCAGTACAAGAACACAGTAACAGAACATTACGCTTGAATAATATATGCTCTGATGGGTTGCAGTGACATTGCTTTTTTCTCTCTATATTTATTACTTGTTTTGTTTGCATGCCTGTCTTTAAAAGATATCAATTACTCTTGGCGAAATTGATTAAGCAGAATTGGTTACACAAACTATGTACGGCCTGAGGAAAACAACCAAGGAAAATCATATATGTCCTCCTTCATGGCATCGTTTTCATTTCCGATTTGCTTTATTCTACGTATTTTACTAAATGAAAGGCCCTGAGTGAAATTTATTTAAACTCACAATATATAAGCTAGTGAACAGATATGTATACATAGGATAGTTACCGTAACTCTGGGCTCATTGAAATGGCTTTTTTCAAGTGGGTACACTGGAGGCACTGGAGACGTTCTCAGCAGAACATGGCGAGGTCCCATCGGCGGGAAAGAAAGTCTCCATCTTTAGTGTTCAGACTGCCAATAAGTGCTAGGCGGGCCGGCGCCGACCCCGGGACGTGAGAAATTTTGCAAACCACCAAATTGAGGAGCAGGAGGTCAGCGCCATGCTCAGCCAAAGCGTCAACTTTGTCGTCCGAATCCCTTGTGAAACTCGGCCGCTTCTCTCTGCAACGCCAATAAAGGTGTTTGAACATTCATTTGTCTTAAAAACAAAGACCGTTTTCGACTGTCCACCTAATTGCCGCATTTTCTTTCGAACACCACACAAGAACTCGGGGATCGAGACGTGACGGAGCAGCCGGCGGGTAGCGCACAGCATGGATGCCTCGGCCTTCGGCTGCTTCCCCCCTCGATTAAGAACACCGTTTAAAATCTTTGTACAGCTAAAACAGTGGACGTAACAGAGCGATTGTTTTTAAGATGAGTAATACTTTTGTGCTTGTCAAGGTCTTGAAAAGGCAGAGCTGAAATCTTGAACACGTTGAGTATTTGGTTCACAAACAAGGAAAAACCTGGCGAGGTGTCGGCTGTCAAACGGCACTCGTTGCACATATTGCTTCCTGCGAAGGGCTCCGCCGTGTCCGTGCTCCGCCGGGGTGCGTCGCCGATGCACATGTGCAAAGAATGGTGAGACCCGGTTCCTCCTCGTTTACCCCGGTATTGTGTTTCCTAGCAGGTTAAAACACGGCGATTCGTTATTTAAATATTGCTAATCTACATCAACAGCCCATGCAAATGCCCCAGCGTCCCCCCACATCCAGCAGTGACACAAAGCGACGGCTCCATGACGGGGAGACAAGAGGACACGGGTAGCCAACGTGGTGTCCCCGTCGTGTTCCCCGGCGCCGGCCGCGACTCCGGCGCAACGTCCTCCTTCCTTCGCTTCCGTCTGCGGGAGTTTCTGCGCCAACGCGTGTTCAGTCTATCGCATTTTCCTTTTACCTCAGGCCTCAAAGAGATACTGCACCTGTTACCACAGCAAGTCAAGACTTTCACAATTGCATTCGTATATTAAAAACCGAACGGAAAAACAGGGAAAGAAATATCAAAATAATCAATACATTATTGCGTAACATACATTATTAACAACAAGTCACTTTGCCCATCACCTGTACAAACATGCATCTCCGGTGGCCAAAACCGCCCCCCCCCCTTCCCCTAGCCAGTGGTCCGGTTTGCTTTGACCGCGTTTGTTTGTAACGTCTTCTTACTGTACGTCTGCCGGCTGCTGCACAAGTGTCCACCCACACTTGGAAACTCCTCCGCTTATCACTGATACCTTATACTCGGAATGATTCCAACCACTAAAACGAAAAAGAACTCGATAGAAAAGAAAAATGTGATTTTTCGCGAAGTAGCAACAGAACAAAGCTTGTGAAATCTTTGGAGTCCGGGCAAGACGAGAACGAGGAGAGGGACGCGGCAACTGCAGAACTCGTGTCTTCTGTGGCTACAGTAGGCGGTAGCTTCCGTCAAAGTCACACGATGCTGAGCGGAGGCGAGGAAACGGAGCCCCGCGTGTGATCCTACGTTAGATTGCTTATAGTTGACTGTGGGGAGGGCGGGAGGGTTGCGGTTCCGTTTTGCCGGGGAACACGGGGTTGGTGGTGGCTCTTCCATGTCTCCACATCAAAGACTCCATTTGTTGTGCTGTTTTGCCATTGAACAAGCGAGGCGTGGACTCACTCGACGTCCCGGTGGACCTCGGACGCGTCCGCTCGGCAGATGGGACAAGTGCGATTAGTCTGCGACACACGGGAAGAGGCTCTTAAGTACGGTAAATGATTTTTCCAGATGACCCCACTGGCCAGTAGGTGCTAATTTCCAGACACAAACACACACACACACACACACATATACATACATACATGGATCACATGACAACTTAAGCATCTGCACTGATCCTGGTTCATGAGCTAGCCTCGCTGAAATGTGCTAGACCTTTTATGAACCTTCCTCAGCCTGAGCCAGTACTCAGCTGCATTCCAAATACTCTTTCAGAAGCTCATCTCCTGCAATCCTGGGCCACCTAAAGGGCTTATGAAGACTAATCATGTCCTCCTTTGACTTTTACCCATTTTACTCTTATACAGCAGTGAATCACCATGGATTTATTACAGCTCTTTCTGATATTGATCAACTGGAAAACACTTTTCAGAGCTACTGTATATATATTGTAATTATTGTAAATAAGGGCAGATATCCCAGAAAAGGCTATTAATGAAATCCACACTGGGCATGGAATTTACCAAATGAGAAGTTTAAAAACTAATTTCTTTCTTAGTTCACATGTCATCTCCATAGACCTGGTGACAAGTGGCCTGTAGAATTCCTGTGCTATGTCACTCTTTTGACTCCAGATACAGAGTCCCGTCAACCTGGCATAATTCCGAATAAATGGACTGATTCTCCAGATAGACAGACAGACAGATAGACAAGACAGAAAGATCGATCTAGTTTGGGCAACATAAAAAAAAAAAAAAATTAACTTCAGAAACTGCTTTTTTCTCATCTTGTTCTAAATGTCTAAACCCTTCCATTTAATTTAATTTTCAGTCAATAACTGACAAGACATTTACCGCATTTAAGTGTCTGAATTGTAAGTGCAACAGCTGGGACATCAAGCAGAGCATTTACTGCCAATGCTGCTGCTTAAGTACGGTGCTCTAAACCTCTCAGGTCATCAGTTTTCTTTCACAAATTTAACGTTTCCGCCCAAAAGGAGAAATCAAAGACAGTTGAATCTGGCAACATATTAAACTGCAAAACTTAATATAAGCCCGGGTAATGGCAGCTGTTGTGATCAGTTCCATGGTCATACGTGTTTAAAACAACAAGCAGCATAGAAACCTTATATGTCAATTGCAGTCAAACTTTTTTCAGCGCAATTAAAGCCAAATGAACTTTAACTAAACTTATTCTTTTAAATTAACAGTGATTTACCCTTAAAAAGTGAAATCCTGATTTAGTAACAAGAATTAAAAAAAAAAAATACCAGGAAAATCTTGCAATGGTGGCAGAATGGGATTTTCAGCTGAACTGAAAGTATTGGCAGATACTGAATACCAAAGAACCCACAGTAAACAGCTTAAATGAAGAGAAACACAGTTTGATAACACAGCAAAACTCTAGCTTCCCTCTGAAACACTAGCCACGTGTATGAAAGTAAAGGGGTCCATCTCTTACCTTCAGCCATTTGTCAACACACTTAGCATGAAATTCGTGGTTGCAGGGCAAAACTCGAAGTAGCTGCCTAGACTCAAAATCACTAAAGCACACAACACACCTGAAAGAAACAAGAAGAATGCCATTAAAGCCTTTAAACAGTTTCACAGAATGCCTCATTTATGCACATAGAAATAAGAGGAGAAAGTTCTTACAGGGTTTGTTCGGACTGGTGGTTTTCTGGGCTGAACCTGTAGGACGGAAGCTGCTCTATGTCGGCTTTGGTGAGCCCGCGAGGTTTGGCCTCTCCGAGCCTCTCAGCAAGGTTTAGTAATGCCTGAAATTTGTCACAGGATAGCACATCAGTGTTACTGCTTGGTCCTGTCTGAAATGTATGGCTTATAAAAGCCATATGGAAGTTACCCTAAGAAAGAGTCGTAGTCCCAGTGATACACTGGGAAACTACAGGGTACGGCCCTCATTTCACTCAAATTTATCTTATAATCATATTTTACGCTGAACAATAATACATCCACTGTCAACTCTTCTACTCACTGGCCCAAAACATAGTCAGGAACACCAAATCATAGCGTTCATTTTTTATACAACAAATCACAGTGCAAAAGTGATTTTCGCAAGTCAGTCTATGTGAAAGGTTCAGTTCCACTCCTGACTGTTACCTCTGTGCTAATATAGAGGTTTTAAGGACACACTGGTCAAAAAAGCCCACCTCATAGTTCTCCATTTCCACATCATCCACATCTAGGTCCAAACTGATGGCAGGTCCCACTGCAGCTGGAGGCACAGGAAGCATCGAGCTGTGCAAAGGAGCAGACAGACAAACTGCTAAGCAAAGATGCAGCAAGATGGTGCCACTAACCCGCCAGATCCTCTGATCACGGAAGACCATTCAATTTTTCACGACACAGTAAAACATTTTGTATTCACATTTCCTGTAAAGTAGATATTAATGTTTTTGGAACAGAAAACACAGTACTGCCTGCAGTCAACAGTAAAATGCACCCTAAAAGGGCACTATGTCCAATAAATGAATAAATAATAATAATAAAAAAAAAAACAACTATCTACACAACAGGTAAAAACACCTGTATAAAGTATAATGCTCTGTGCCCCAAAATCACCTGTAGTTTATACTGGACAAAAGACACACAACATGCTGATTCCAACTTTAAATTCTCTTCTAAAACCTAACATTCTCTCATAAATTAAAAAGAATGTATTGCCCTTTGAGGAATGTACAAGTTCTGTTAAAAAAATATCCAGACTAAAAGCACTGCCAGTAGATGACACTGCGCTTCAGGACAGTGGCAGATGTGGAAAATCTACTAATCTTTGCTGACTGTGTGTGTGTTGCAAGTTTGTCACATTTGGTCAAGACAAATTAGCTTGTTGTGTGTTGCATTTACAATGAAAAACGGTGCACTGTGCTTGCATCACATTTTTTTCTTCTGAAACTTGGTCGTTCACCTTCTGCAGAGTACGAGATCACCCCTGTGGCTTTTTTTCTTTCTCCAAAAATCAAAATGGTGCTGAAAGGACAGCCATTTCAAGCAATGGAAGCAATAAAACAAAATACAAAGGAGAAGATACTGGCGATTCCCAAAAAAGACTTTCAGTATGGATAGACTGCTGGGGCAAGTGTGTGAAGTCTGAAGGACCATATTTTAAAAGGGATTAACATGCCAAACCATTAAGGTAAGTAGTTTATGCCTGATCCAGATACTTTTTGAACAGACCTTTCAACCCAAATGTAGTCATTCGCTACTCACAGGAAGTATGGCAAGAAACTGGGGTAGTAGGGAGGAGGTGGTGGCGGCGGTGGCAAAGGCTGCTGGAGTCGGTATCGCTGTCCAGTGACGCGTCGTGGCAGAATATGCGGGTATGGCTAGAGGAGGAGAGAGAACATGCATTCATGTCAAATGAAAGTGACACATGGGCACATGATCTAAGCTTCTTGACAAACTTTCCGACCATGAAAATGTATAGCATTTCCACTAATAAACACACAAACTTCTGGCGCTAAAGGACCACCAACCTTCAGCAGTGCACTTTAAAATGTCATCCAACAAACGCAATTATTACTGAAAATAAACCTACTTTGAGTACCACAATTTGGCTTTTATTTTCTTTTAATTTTTTAAAACTTTTTTTAAATGAAGTCATCACGACACCCTTTACCAACATAACTTTAAATAAAAAATAAAATAAAACCCACTGACCCAATTTTGCATGCAAAAAAGTTGATACATTTATGTTTACCTAATTTTTTTTTTAAATAAAAAAAAATATTTGGAAACTGTAGCAAGAAACAGCAGCTAGTACTTATTACTGTTCATGATACAGTGTATATGTAATTAATTATAAGGCTATTTATCAATTTGGCACTTTTAAACTTAAAATATTATGCTACTTATAATTATTTAGCCATTAAAATGGCTGGGTAATTTTTATTGTGTGAATTCAGCTCTAACTACTATACCACCTGTGTGAAATTCTTTGTTTCAGTCATATAAGAGTTGGAGACTTTTGGCTGTGAACACTGACCACTCCAAAGGGCAGTTCCTGATGCAGAGGCTCCTGGGGAAGATACTGCAGGGGGACAGACTGAGCCATTGCTGGTGGGTGATGGGCTGGAGGGTACGAGAATCCCCCCACGGGGTGCTGCTCCCCTCTCATTTCCACGTCTCCTTCCACTCTCTGCACAGGCTGAAGAGATAGTTGGGGAAAAGTGTGCAGTTACTAGACAGAAACTCAGAAAAACATACTGTCATCGCACATATGGAACACACATTTTATTTCAGGATATCCTTCTTGCAAATCTGGATGTGTGATTAATAGTAAATTCTGTGTGCCCTTCACTACTTCCATGAAAAGCGACATACACACAAGATACGTGCAAACGCAAACGACATACAAAGTGATCAAAGCTCTCAAAACGTCATCTGTACTGTATCGCGGTACTCACCATTCGAGGGTGCTGCGGCTGGAGAGGGACAAACTGGCTTAGTGGGGTGAGGTGCGGAGGCTGGTGGGGGGGCACAGGTGGCGGAGGAGGGTGCAGTATGAAATGCTCGCTTGAAATCAGAGGCGGAAACGCTTGGTAGGACACAGGCAAGTGCTGCATCGTACAGGCCTGAATCAGCTGAAAGGGCAGAAACACAAACACAAATAATCACAGTTTCATTAAAAAGCCTTCACGCTGATCCAGGCTACAAAGGATAAGCTTTGTTAGTAACCCATTTATTCATTCACCTTAAATATGTATTTTGCGTTATACCCACAATGCATTTCTAGCATTACAGACGGTCCCCGACTTACGACAGGGTTACATTCTGATAAACCCTTCATAAGTTGAAAATATCATGAGTCGAAAATGCATTTGATACACCTAACCTATCCTCATGCCTGTGGCCACTTCAGAAATGGAGTGTTAAGTGGTCTCTCCGCCCCTGCCTTCAAACTGATCGATTGATTGGCGTAGGAATCAATCGTGGATGGGATTTAGTTCCTACCCGGACTTCCTGTTAGTGCTCAGTTTTCCGCTGGCCTCAATCGGTTGTATACACTAGCAACCACGTGGCAGACTGGGAGATGCAGGTCGCTGCCACTACCCAGCATCACAATAGAGTATTATACCTCGTATTGCTTGTCCAGGGAGTTGGGAATCAAAATTCAAAGTACAGTTTCTACTGAATGCATATCGCTATTGCACAATCATGAAGTCAAAAAATCGTAAGTTGGACCATCTTAAGTCAGGGACCATTTGTATCCTCTATTTTTTATAGTGAAAAAATTGTCTATTGTCCCTGTCTTTAAAACTCAGAACCCACTTCTTTAATCTAGGACTTCAATAGCTGATCCTAACTGTACACATGTCCTTATCCATTCTGTTTGTTTTTTCTTAAGCGTTGGCGAACATACTGCCACCCTCTGTACAGGTCACCTACTGCTGGGATGCTACAACTGCCTACAGCAACCATAGCCAGCTGCTTAGCTCTACCGTGAGCCTGGATAACAACTTTAGTTTCCCCAGACTATACCTCCCTCGACAAACATACCAGTCTTTTGTACTAGACTTCTGAGTACTAGACATAGTGTCTTGTCATAATCTTGTTTTCTGAGTAAAAGCACTGTGAGTGTGAAGACAAGGCAGGGCCACAAATAAGTTTTCAGTAAATAGGAGCCAGGGGGTTTCATTGCTATAATTAGAAAGTATTTACAGCTGCATGTATAATCCCAACATAAAATTTTAATACTGCATGTGAACAAATTTCAGTTTAGATTCCTTTCATTGGAACATTTTTTGTAATGCCTTTTACAGTTTAGCCACCAAATACTAGCAACAGACAAAGATCAACACAGCACAAGGAGTGAACAATGAAGGAAATCATTTTAACAAATGCTTTTATTTTAAGTGCTACGTCCCAACCTGGCTAGAAAGTTTAACAGTGGATGGGAAATGTCGAGGTGGGATGGAGATCATGCCTCACATGGACTTCACTCACATTCCAGCACTTCCTTTTCAAACTCACAGGAGGAAGAAGGCGGCAGAGCAGAGCGTGCTGTCCGCTGAACATTACCGAGCATGCTGGGAGCTGCTGAGCGTTGCACCCTGGGAGAGGCTGCCCGGTGTGGAGTGGAAAACCGTGTGTTGTCACTGTAGTAACTGTGTATGATATCGGCACCGGTCCCTGGTGCATCTGAAAAACACACACAAACATGTAGGAATCTATGCAGTACACCTTACTTCAAGTCTGTCTCCTCTTATTACAAATAACTCAGATAAGCTGCAAAATGTACATATATTATTGAAAGACTGCACAGCAACCTTGTTTAAAAAAGTATTTAAAACAAATCCATATTTTTATGTCAAAATGTATTGGTTCCTCAAACCTGATTATCTGATTAAAACTATTTTTACTATAATTTCTAATGTCAACCATTATTTAAAAATAATTATATTTAATTTTTTTTTTTTTTTAAACAAATATAAAAAGACTGAAGCATGATATCTTTTACTCAGTGGGACACGAAAGGCTGACGGCTCAAAATCTCAATGACAACTCAGTCTTTGGTGACAGTGCCTACTTGGCTAAAGTCAGGGATGCGTACCTGGTCGTGGAGGTCCACCATGATGGGGTTCTGCTGAGGTGGGTGTGCGGCAGGGTGCAGCATTCGTGGCGGTACGCTGGTGTGACTGTACAGTCGGGACTCATCTACAGAAAGCTGCTGCTGCTGATGCTGGGAGAGGAGAGGATGGTGGAAGTTCTCGCTCTGGAGCAGGGAGCTGTGCGGTGCAGGTCGGTCTCGTCGCCCCCACTGCCGTCTCACAGGTGGACTAGGGTTGAGAAAAATGCACATGAGGTTGTGAAAATGGCAGTACATTTATCTAACCAGTCATATTGGTCAAATAATTTCAATCAAACGAGACAACTCCATGCAAATCTTTTTTAACACTTAGGACTATAATAAAAATTCACGAACAACATATAAATGCAATGACATCAACTTTCACTCACACACAATGTCAGCCCCTTTGGCTGGTGACTCAGCAATGCGTAATATATGTATTACATTTAAATTAATGCTCATTCAGGGTTCAATGCTGTACAAGAATTTGCAAGCCAGCTTTAAAGAACAAATCATGCTCATTATGCGAGGAAGCCAACATACTACTTTTTGATGCAACTGCACAATTTAGTATCACAAAACAGGTCACGATGGCATGGTAGCCTGGAGCGACACACAACACTTGCCTTCTCCTGAGAAGCACTGGGTTACTGCAAGGCTCCCCCAAGAACCTCCTCTGATTTAAGGGGGCAATTGGTGGCCGCCTATTGACTGTGACTTCCCATGGTCGCATTGGTGACGTTGTGGGGACGAGTCACGCTCAAGAGCAGCAGAAGGATGGTGCTTGAGGCACTTGTGTCTTGGAGCCTCGGATTGTCTTCACTCTGGGTTAGAAACGAGCACACGCCATGCATTAAGTCATGTGTTCAGCCTGGAGCTTCAGTACTACATCAAGTCTTTTGGAGAACTACACAAATGCATAACCACCAAACAGATAGACAGCTTTTTTAGCTAAACAAGAAAATCTGGTAAACCGTTTGTGTCAAAGTACAAAAAAGATTATGCCAACTGGAACCATGAAATAAGGGCAACAGATATAGTGAAATAGACATATTTGATGTAAAAACAAGAGGTAACCAAATGTAGGCCACTGGTTTAAAAATACTCAGCTGGAAAACAGAATGTTCTGAATTTCTGTAAACAGCTAAAGAACTTGGTAGGTAGAAGTAATTACATTTGGTAAACTAAAACACTGAATCGGTTTTGTTAAAAGACTAATTCTATAGTCCTTTACCATGTGGATAACAACACATACACGGAGCATCAAAGTCTTTTCTCTAGTGAGTTATGTTTGTTCTGGATGACTTATGTCCTGAGTTTGGTGGGATTAGTTGCCCACAGCCAGACACTTCAACTGGCATTTAGTACTATTATGGTGGTAAATGTCCACAACGTACTGAATATGAGGCCTTCATACCAATAATAATTCTTGAAATTCAGACAGATGTATATGCATGTATCTATACACTGAGGATTAACACCAATCTAAATTGAGATAGACTAAATTTGTATATGCTGTGTATCAGTGAATGTTATTTTACTGTCGTGTTCAGCTCCAAGGACTAAACAGACAATGCTATTTCAGAACGCTGAAAAAGGTATCAAAATAATATTTTTGCTGAACGGGATACAGGAATAAAAAAATGTGTGTAAAATTTCCCTAAAAAGATAGTTACTAATTTAGTTGTTTAAAATGTTGTCCCACATTCCAAACCAAAGAATGTATGTGAACTCAAATGAGAATTAAGTTGTGCATTAAATCTATGATGAACAAATAAGCAAATGGCAAATACAAATAAGCAGTGTCACGATTTTCAATAACAGAGCACTTTGTGTTTGTTATGAATCTAATTACATGTTAATCGTGTTTACAAAAAACAAAAGCTCGAAATAGAGCAAAGAAACGTTTTGTGCAAAAGCTTTGCGTTAAACATGAACTCATTTGATCACATTTTATTTTTGACGACCGCCGCATACGGCGTGCGTGAGAGCTGGAATTACGCGCATTAATTTATGGCTGTGATTGGTCGACAGCGCCAGTGCGACAGGAAGCACTTCTCCCATGCTGCCTTGCGCTAATTCACTTCGCACGCATATTTCAGTGAACGTAACGTGCGCTGTCGCTTTAAGAACGCGCGGGGAGGCCGGCCAAGCCACGTGCGCCGCACTCGGAAACAAAGCAACAACAAAGAAAGGGCTCAGGCGCTGCGGTGCCTGCGCGCCACCTTCACCCAGTGTGCGTGAAACCCGCTCCGGTGCCCCGCGTTCCCTTCCCACATTCGCTCCGTTGCCTCTGGCTGCAGAAACGTGTGCGTTTAGAGCGACTCCGTGTGTGAGAACGCGAGCGCATGGAGCGGCTAAATCGAACGCAAACAAAGACGAAGCGACGGCTCTCACACACGTGTGTGCGTGTGTATGTGTGTGTGAGAGAGAGAGAGAGAGAGAGAGGGCCCTGCCCTGATTTCCCGTTCACTTTTCTCAAGTGGGGGAAAAGCCCCCGCACACAGTCCGTGTTATTAGACAAACAACACGACAGACACTGCTTGTTGTAGATTCAGGTTTACTCACATTTAAAGAAGCCTCGACGCGATACAGAGTGGCGCAACAGTGGCCTTTGTGTCACCATCACCGGCAGAAATTTGCTGTTTCAACACGCACGTACGCAGCCCTGCACGCGCGAGCACAACTAACGGCCACTTCCCTTTGTTTCTTCTCAGTTTTCCCCCCGAGAACAATCGATAAACACGAGCCAACTACTTCCCTCCGTGACCGACGGTACCGATAATCTAGACGTCACGTAAAACATAAGAAAAATACAAAACAGTACTCAGTAAAGGACTCTCCGTAAATTACAAGGTGTGTAGTCCGAAAAGGAAGCAGTTCCCAACACGCTCGTACGCGCGCCTCCGAGAGCCGTCGTGACGTCAAGGGCTACGCCGCGTTCGGATGAACAGCCACGTGCGCGCGACCGACAAGAGCTGCTGCGTGCAGTCCGGGCGACGCGCAAAGACCTGCAAATGTTATGCCTAAAGGTAAACAAAATGCGTAGAATATGCAAATATTCGATAAAGATTGGTGATTTATTAACCCTTGCAACGGAAATTCATTCACGCAGCATCAACACATTACATGTAATTTCAAAGTGCAGCTACATCACAATTATACGTGTATAACTACAAGGTCACAAGGAGCAAAGAGCCCCTTGGCTGGCATTGTGGAGGCGGATGACAGCTGTAACACCACCACCAAAAGTCCTTTTTTCCTGCAGTTAGGACACTACTTAAGTAGCACCAGAAGTTGGTTTGTTATTTAAATCATGATGAAGGTGACAAGGAGGAGACAGGACTCCTTATAAATTCTGTACACAGCCACTGGTGTAACGTGTAATATGGCTACATGTTTTATAAACATACAAATACTGCTTCAGCAAAGATGCTTACTTAATTGTAAACCAAAATGAACACTTCAGTACAATGTAGCAAACAATGTGGCAAGCAATATGAATTTATCATGCATCAACAGCAATAAAATCATAAAAACAAGTTGCAATTCAGTCCTTCAGTCCATATAAACCATCATGTAATGCTTCATAAGATCACAATTAAACATATTAAGATATGATGCATGGGCTGACATGAAGAGGGTACTATCACACTTTCCACTCAGTGACAGTTTTCTGCTTTTTGCCTTTCCACTTAAATATAAAACCAAGCAGCCCTGAGAGCATCGGTATCTCCTCCTGCTAACAATACAGACTCTTGTCCACAGAACAGCTGCACCACCCATACGCTGTCTGTCCACTTTAATGCAGAAGCAATTCCACTACACGTGTCACTGTGGTACTTAGTCCCATAAACTGTATTCCTTTGTCACGTACATGTAAGGCTCTTGAGAAGTACAATTTATATTATGGATATTATGGATTTTCATATGTAGAGGTCTTTTACTTTAGAGTTTTTGCATGAGTAAAATTATTTAACACCCTTTACAGTTTTACAACCAACCATGTGGCTGATTTTCTGCATTTATGAATAACAGCAATTTATGTTGTAATGAGATTTCATCATACAAGCTGGTTTCCAGGAACACATTACACATGTAAGTAGGGGGATATCTGAACATTATTTTTGCAGTTGCTCCAACCACCAGCTTCATTTTTTAACAAAGGCAAAAATAAACAGTAACATCTCTGTTCATTTGTTTCTTCACATACAAGATATACTCACTACTCAAAATGATTTCAAAATGTCTGAACAGTTTGTTGCCAAATGCAAAGTGGCTGCTATGAAAATCAGAACCTCACACCCTGAAAGCTCACTCAAAAAAGAACTGAAAGATGGTGGCCGTGGCTTACATTAACCAGGTATAGTAAACAGATAACCTAACTTATCCCTTTAACTGGCTCCAGTTCTCCTTGAGAGGAGGGGAGGTTATAGAAATACCACATGAGAAATCACCAAATTTTATCTAAATGACTATTACAGCTACCAAACTTCCAAAAAAGGGTGTACAAAAGCAAAATGAAGCCACAAATATTGTGTGAATGAGTTCAAACTGCAAACACATGCACAAAGGCAATTACGTACTATGGCAAGGAGAAAATTGTAAAAGACAACATGTTCAAAAAATGTTTAAAAAAAACTGGATAACATGAAGAAACTGTAGATGCAAGATGAAGCTGACAGGAACAGATTTATTCAACTAGATCTTTTTTTATGCTACATAAAAACAGCCATGGATGTAGATAAACATCACTGTGGCGCCCTCTCAACATAATTTATATGCCATGAACTTAAGAAAGCTGGTATTTACAGTAAGTCTGCTATTAATCACACAAAATGATACAGACACATAATTAGGAGTACAACCATCATTCATGGAAAAACTTTTATAAGATAAACTTTGAAACTAAAGGTGTACAATCCTGAGTCCAAAGCTGACACAAAAATTCATACCAAAATTATCAAATGCCATTAAAAATTAACACATTTTCATTCACAAATTAACCGTACTACACTTTCAGTTCTTACAAAAATTAATAAAATTGTATATTTTATTACAGTACATAATATTTACAAATAATTAACATGACTACAGTTTTACCTCTTAAGGTACCCTGAGGGCTTAAGAGGGGTAAGTCAGTATGGTGCAAGCCAGCTTACCAACAACTTCCACAGCAATTCCAAGAATTTTGCCTACCGAACGCAGACTAACTGGCTGAAGCACTCACTAAACATCCATGCATTTCCTTGCTGTGTGCTTGAAGGGTTATTGCTGTACGCAAATACACACTCACATCTTCTGTTCGGCGCTCATACAAATCAAAAGACAAAGACAATGCTTTGTTTCTGAAACAAGACAGACTTTGACCTACAGATCTACATCAGATCTTTAGCATGCCATCAGAAACCATCATTAGCTGCGAGTGGCAGCATAACAGGATAGAACTGCATAGTGTGGTGACACATTCCATGCATGGCAAGAGCAAAAGGTGAGGTTGGCAGTTTTTTTGGTGAAAATAGTACACCAGGAAATCTGTTTTGCCACAGCATACGGTAAGATAACGGGGGCAAGATAATGGATAAGACTGTATATTAATATGTACTATGAAAACAAATAAACTTTGAATCCTCAATTGAGAGATTTTTCCCCTGCATTGAACTACACAATAGAACTTAAAATTCTGTCTTGTAACAACTCAGTTCTAGTTAAGCCTACATAATCAATAAAACAAGTTATTTTACAGAAGACAGCAATGGAAATGATGTATTTACAATGCATGTGTATAGTTTTGTGTCTGCTTTAATGTGTTTAAAAAACAATCAACCAAAGACATCCCTGCAGCTTTATTATACTTAAGAAAATAAATTCATCATGAAAGACTAACCCGTCTAAATATGCAATCGACAAGGAAAAATTAGAATGAATTGGCCAAATCATGGTGAGGAAAAAAGGAGTTCCAAGCTTGAATAATGAGCATTAGCTGTACTATTGCTACTACCCTGCATCCGAAAATCTGTTCCTGATGTGGAGGACACATGGAGCAACACCAGTATTGTGCTCTGTTGAAAAGCTGTGTGGCCCACGATTAGTTGCCAACTTTATTGGCAGATTGAAATTGCTCCATAAACTTTCATGACATAATCTCAGTATTTTTTTTTTTTAAGTTTGAACTCTATCAATGTGATATGCAACTACAAGCATATTATATGCTGGCAAAACAGTGGTTTTAGACTAATCTACTTTGAGAACTGCATTTCTCCAACCTTCTCTCTGGTGACAAAATGCAGTCCACCTCAAGTTGTGCACTGGTTTGGGAAAAAAAAAAAAACATCTGCTAAATAAATAAATCTAAACATAAATGAAGATGTACAAGGAGAAAGATAATAGTGCAAGAATTCTATGAATAACAAACTACCGAAGCTCCCACTCTGCAGGAGGGTCTGCTGGACAGCACCAGCCTTCCAACAGACCAGTTAACTATTAATACTTATTACCTTATTTTTATTTTTTAGTGAGGGGGGTATATTTCACAGGAGAAGTATCCATGCTGCAATAATGTTCAGCCAAAGAGACGTCTAGCATTTGCTGTTCACTTACACACTGCTGTGTACTGTATATATCATTACCATTTTGTATGCTGCTACATCCCCATGTAGTTTCCGTTCAAGATAAATATTTTCAATTCAATACAAAAATTGCTTCTCCAGTAGTTCTATAATGTCCACAGCTACACACTCAAAAGGTGGTACAAAATGGCACGTCTTGGGGATCTGTCGGGAGGGCACGAGCTACAATACTGCTGGAAGTCTGTGTGTGCTAAGCCTTTAAAACTGTGCAGCTTTGTTAGCAAATGTTTTCTGCAGAGCTAAGTGTCTAAGGTATTGAATGACCAACCAGTGCCTTATAGCATATTTTTGTGGGGGTAAAAAGACAGTTCCCTGTCTGGGATACAGCGAGTCCCCTTCTTTGCAAAAGCTTCCTCCCCCTAAAGGCCTCCTCACTGTCTGCATCCAAAGAACAAAAGCACCACAAAGATTCATCCTACTGCTACTGTTCTATAATGTTTACTGGGAGATCTATTTGTAGATCTGGTTTGGGAAGTTCTGAATGGTCCAGATGCTGTACTTTAAACTTCTTTCAATGTACTGCTTTACTCTTAACCAGTTTTGTATGGTAATAAAATGCCAGTTCCCAGAAGTAATTAACTTCATCACCCATACACTTAGCAGAGATCTAGCCAATGCCACACTGCTGAGTACTGGCTGGCTAGGCTTAGGTAGCCTCAGTAGTTCATACAGCACCAACATATCCTGGCCCAACACCACCACACAAAGCAGGTCTTTAACAAACCTAACATTTAAGTAGCAAGACTGACCTGGGATGACTACATCTGCACTTAAAATGCATTTGCTTCTATAAATGAAACGGACACAAATATTAGCATCAGAGTTCTACTAGGACCTATCAACAAGCCCTGCCTTTACTAATGTCTGTGAACTACTTCAATCAACAAGGGCTTTCATCCTTAGACTGTTAACCACCTTAATTCAGCTGTTCTGCTTTTTCAGCACAATCCACCAATCTCTCTGTTTTCTTTACATAGCAAAAATTAGCTTGGTGTGATTTCTTGGTTGGCCAGTTACATTTTATATGACCGTCCTGGCCACAACTATAGCGCTTCACCACTGACTTTGATCAGTGATGTGTAAAATGGCTCACCACCAGGGTGACTAACAAACCACACCACTCTTTCCCCAAATGAGTTACACATGCTGGTGTTCTGCATGGCAAAGATGTAGCTTTTTGGGGCAGCCATGAAGACCTTAAAAAGCTGAGCAGCTTCCAAAGCACTTTTGGGGTCATGCTGAGAGAAATCTAGGCATCCCACTCCCCAAGCTTCACTCCTATGGCTGCATATGCATTTCTGCCTTTACCAGTTAACAATGGTGCTAAGCAGCTCTACATCTGGTCCCTGGTGAACAATGATAATGTACGCAGAGGTTATCAAACTATGTTTAACATCATGCTCTTCTACTGGGTTACATTTGGTATCACCTCTTGGTTTGAAACCTTCTTGTACAGTGCTGGGGGGTGAAACAGTAAGATCCTTCCAGGTCCGTCTTTTTCACCTTCATTCATTCCTAAACCAGTAAGGTTCTTTACGGGACACTGCAGCTGAAAATGGTGCTGCATCGACACCATTCTGCTTTCTTGATACTGTGTTTTTTTCCCCATTAGAAGTCCTCAGGGGCCTGGTGCCCCATAAATTTTGGGAACATGTCTCTAAGTTGTTCTAAAGTACCTTTCATGTGTGCTTAGTGCCTTCTTCTGGCACCACTGCGGAAAGCAACACTTCGGGGTATTCTTCTGTCACCCCTCTTTGTGTAGCTGTTAACAGTTACTCAACCTTGCATTTAGGTAGGCCAATCCTGCTTTCAACATCATGCGTGACCAAACTGGCCATGCATGACGGTGGAACATAGGGAAATGTGGATCCAGAGTTTCTTTTCAACAAATACCAGTGGACTATGCACAGGTAGGGAACATCCAAACAAAAGCTTGTATACAGGTGTAAGATTTCCAATAGTTAAACAATAGCAACAATACTGTACTGCACTCTGCTCACTCACTGGGGAAAAAAAAACCTTTGTAACTTCACATGAACATGCTTTCAGCAAAAACAATTTTTCTAAAGGAAAGTCTACAAAGTCACTTCGAATTATTGTAGCAATTTGTCAAAAATAATCCACAAAAAACTAAAACAGCGATAGATATTTTCAGACAATACAACACATCATGACTGGTATTTTATCACATTTATTGCTGATGCTCAGGGTAATTCTACTTCATTAGTTTGGTAATACTTCCAAAATCAAACGTCCAAAGGTTTCAGTCTTAGCGCAAATGCTGTGGACAAGCTTAGTCTGTCCCTCAGTGCTGCTGAATCCTTCTCAGTATTCAAAATGTCAAAATAGATTTCTTTCAGAACAATTTCTCTCCTGATATCCTGACAGCTACATACATGAGTCCAACACCATCTGCTACGATTATCTATGCATTTACTATTTGAATGTCCCTTCTACAGTCAGCTATTTCAGGGATGTGAACCAGGAACATGATGGAATCGAAAATAAGCGGTGATGGGTAAAGCTGTTGCTGATCTTCTTTGTTTACTCTGAGTTGTATGCTGCTTTGAAGAAGCACAACCACCCCCCACCCCCCTTTTACTAGCAATGCATCCATGAAAAACATATATTACATTTTTACATGTAATATTTATGTGAATGTATCATCCCGGGAGATGAAAAAAGTTCAGGTTCAGTCCTCGTAAATTTGAGTAAATGTCTTGTAAAATGTGGTAGGAATATAAAATAAAACACCCTGTAAAGTCAAATTCTCATCACTTGAATGACTGTATGACTACTGGAGTCACAGAGGTCAAGTGCCTTCTTCAATCATAAAAGAAGGAATCACCCAAGGGCTTGAATAAGCAACCTTCAGGTTACAATTAAATGGCTAACTGGCAGGTAAGCTGGGATACAAACCGACAAACTGGCCACAACCTATACACATGAAACAGAAAAAATAAATACTTTCAAAACCTTTGCAAAACATAAAATATGTATAGGGTACTTTAAAATTTATTTTTATTACTAAAAGTGAAGTCAATGCCCATTAACGGTCTATATTTGTTTTACTTAAAGATTTACTAGCAACTTAAAAATTAAAGACATCTACACAGAAACATGCTTATTACATTGCATCTACACTGTAACCATGGTCATTCTTATCAGCCAAAAAACAGTAGAAAGGATGTGGAGTTTACAGACTGACAATGATTCAGCTTTTCAAGATAATGATATTCAAAATAATATTCAAACTAAGCAGCTGAGAAGTAGCTTTTACATTAAAGGTATTTTTAAGGAAAAAGTTTTTTTTTATGCCATATAAACTAAAATAAACTTACAGAATATACATATAGGCAAATTTGTATCAAGATTCAGTACTGTGTGGAAAGCCACAAGCAAAAGAGATTTTGATTTTATTCAAAAGAAGCTTATTGCATACTTGATTGTCACCACAGGTAGCCTCCTATGCAGAGTCAAAATATATTTTTTGGTTATTAAAAATGCATTCCTGCAAAATCAGTGTTCTAGAAAAGCTATGAGCAAAACAACAGTTGAAAATTTTTTTTATTTGAATTACTGCATAAATTGCCTTGAAACTGATTCTAAGAGTAGAACTTCGTATTAATACTGACAGAGACCTGGAATCAATGACAAGTTTCTAATGAAAGAGAATAAGAGTATATGTTTAAAGATAAATATTAATTATTGTCTATGCAAGCCAGAATACCTGGGTTTTTATTGTGTGGAAGCATTTTTATTTAACTTTTATTTCTGAGTTCTGTATTCAGAAGAGAGTGAACGAGTGAAAGAGACAGAAAAACATACTTTGATTTACAATTACTGTCCACAACCAGATATTATACTTCAGTTTTCTATTCCTCTTTTAATTTTTCAGGCAAAAATTCACAAGGCAACTGCAAAGCCCAGCAATAAGATTATCTTTTCTCTGAATGCTATTCATTTATATGCTTTCAATTTCAAAAGTGTACAGTAGATGCGGCCTGTCACCAGTAGTTAGAAAAGTGCAAAATCTGGCAACATTTTTAGCATACACTGGCACCTTGTGTTACAACCATTCTGGTTATGAATTTTCATGTATTTTTACAGACTGCATTTAAATGCATTTTCTCTGCTTACCTGTTTTGTAAAATTCATCTGCTGCGGGGTGCACAACATCAGAGAGTTTTTGCTCACAGCCCTTAGGCGGCTGTAAAACACACCCAAACAACAGGATTGTAGAACCACCTTCTTTCAACTCCCTTCCCTGGTATTTACAGTGAGTAACTTGTATTTGTGATGCAAAGGCTGCAAATACTTAGTGGGTCAAAAGTGTGCAGTGTGTGGACACATTTTTGTTTTCATTTTAAATCAATTGTTATGCTGAGCAAAGTTAAAATGTTACAATAAAACTTAGGAAAACTGGAGACTTTCCCACGTAAACAAAGGGGTGTTTATGTGATTATATTTGTTCAGTAATAATAGCATCCATACTGAATTATAACAGAAGTGAATAAAAATCTAAGGGTTTTACATAATCTGGTAACCGGAGTCTCAACCGTTAACCAACCAATATTGTTTACCGCTCATGACTTGTGGTAAAAGTTACTTTATATTTACAAAAGAATCGCGCTTAAGAGCCAGTACAATTCTAAGCAGGAATCGATTACCTGGCTGTCGAAATGACCCGATTATAGGAATCCTGACGCGCTCGGGAAATGAACTTACAGTTTTAATAAAGTCAAGGTGGCGAGTGGAGGAACGGCGCAGTGAGCCCGAAACGCAGCGCTCACACACGCTTCCTCTAAACAACCTTCTACCCGTCAGGCGAAGGGAGATAAACAAAGGACATGCGGGGCACCAGAACAACTCGACTGCCGCAGTTGGGCTGTTTTTCTGCACCGCATGACGCTGCCCGAGCCTCCGCGGCCTCTGCCATGTCCCCACCGCGTCCCCGCGCTTCACACCACAGACATCACCCTTATCCTCATCATTATTTTTACTGTCGTTGCTGCATGATGGCGACAAGCGGGCCAAGGCCTCTCCGCCGCCCCCAGCGCACGCAGTGCGCGTACAGCCGCGCCGCAGGGAGCCCCGCCGCCTGCACTCACGTTACAGCGGGGACGCGCCCGGCCCGGAGCGCACAAAGAGGCCCCGTGTAAACAGTGCAGAGCGGCGCGCAACCGAACGAGGAGGGACTGGCGGCGAGGGGGACAAACAAGCCGAGAGGCGAGCGGTGCAGTACCTCGCAGACCGCCGGGGGCACCGTGTGCGAGTGCCAGGAGCGCGCAGGAACGCAGCTCGGGCTCCGTGCTCGGATTGCTAGCGGGCAGCCATTCCGTCAGCGACCTCCTCTCTCGCAACATCGCTCATTTCGCTCACATTTCCAGGCTTCGGCGGTGGCGCGAGCCGCTCCTGCTAATGGAGCATTCCGGGACGCCACCACCGCTGCGGGAAGGAGGGGGGGGGCGCGCGTTCGCGACCGTCTTCCAAAATGCCCTAAAATGACACCCCATGAAAAAACCTACACAAACAAACACGGGTAAATATGTAGCAGCTTGCGTCTGTCCACAGAGGAATTCAAGATGCACCATCGCATACTTACTTTCCCCCCCGGCGAATTGGGAGTTTCACCCCCTCAGGTGAGCGCTTGAGCTCGCGCACTGTTACCGCAAGGCTACCGTAAAGATTGCATTAATGCGACCCGCGAAGATCCCAATGTCATGTTTTGCTCAAGAACGAATTCCCGTCCGTCGGTCGGTTACTGATACATATTTATATAAACCAGGCAAAGCGAACGCAACGTCTAAAAGCACACATCCGGAGTGCCTTGCTCGCTGTGAGACGCGCTGCTCTGAAGTTGTCGCATTTTCTGGATTCCATTTCGAACTTCCCTGGCGCTCGGCTAGTACGGTACGCGCAGTGTGAGCCCCCGTCTGTGCGTGCCACACAGAAAAGGAGTGACGTCATCCGTTTCGCTCATATTACGCAATCCCCCCCCCCCCCGACCTAGCTACACTGTCCATAGGACTTAATAGACTTCAAAGTGTTCCTTGTATTAGTCAAAGTGTGTTTATTTGTTGTTTTAGTCATTACGTCCGGTCCGACTATTTCTGACTCAACGATTTTTGGCTGCCTCCCTAAGCTCTTCCATCCACATTATTCATTGCTTCAGTAATACTGTCTGCCCTTGTTTTCCCATCTACTTGTATTTCCCTTCCTCAAAATTTTACTCTTAGATTTGCGATAAGTCATCGCCATGATATCAACATTTCACTGAGTTATGATGCCAAAACTGGATGCTTTTTGAAGGCGTTATAAAATAACCAAGCACGACCAAAACTTATAATCCTAATTAAATCCGACTTTTTTCATTGTAAATGTACCTGTGCCCCATTACGAACAACCGAATTACAAACTTTCAAACAAAGGAACACTTCCGAGTTTATATATATATACATATATATTTATTTTTAAATGCATTTCCGTCACTGTTCTCTCATCTAAAATTTCTCTTGCAGAGCGATAATGACCTGAATTTCTTTTTTCTGCCACTAGAGCGCAGTGATGTAATTTTTTCTTTTCGTAAGTAGTGTTGAAAATGCAATATTTCTTATAAGTAGACAAATTAGCTTTAATGTTGCTTCCTATTAATAAAAGATGATAAATTAAAACTGCAGGCCTGTTGTGGTGCATCCTGCCTCATGCCCGATGTTTCCGGGATAGAATAACATTGAGACTTTGCATTTTATGGGGTGCCAAAGGAAACATTCATCCATCCATTTTTATTCACTGCTTGTATAGTTCATGGTTGTAGGGGGTTTATGAAAACAGAGTAAATGAAAGTCTTGGGGTGAATTTTGAATTTATTACAGTTCTATATGTTTTCAGTAGAACCCAAAACTTTAATAACTCAAGGGATTAAGCTGTAATATAATAATAAGTAAGGTTCTTAATATAATTCAGTTTTTATTGATTGTGATGTAGTGGGTGGACTTTCAAACATTTCCAGCTTGCACCCAGGCTTCGGGTCTCATTTGTGCTTGTACATTGATATACAAGTATAAATTCTTGGCTTAGAAGTTTACGTTGGACTTGAACGCCAAACAAATTGAGCTTAGCGGCATTAAATCATGTTCTGTAGAACTGCTTCTGAAAAAACTGGTACATCCACTTAATCGATTCAATTGGACTCTGCCCCACAAATCTGTAAAAGCAGTGTTGCATGTATATTCATCAATTTAAAAGACACTTTTCTCAAAAGAGACGCACAGTTGAGAAAACAAAAGTGCGTTTCACCAATGGATGGAGAGGCACAGAGAGAGATGCATGATTTTCAAAATACTTTGTTCAGCTCAATAGTTTGTTCCAGCATACGGTTCGCTAGTAGCAGCATATAGAATTCATAGTGAGTGCAATTTTTAATAAAAAGTGATAGTACTTAAATATATGGAACAGAGTTGAGATTCAGAAAGAAGTGGCTCTGAAAGAAATGTTTTTTAAAACTCTTTTTGGATGTTGAGAGGGAGTCAGGAGTTCTGCGGGACAGAGGAATTTTATTCCACTACACAGGAGCCAGAATCAAGGATCAGAATCATGCTTTTCATTTTGGGCCCCTTGTGTGGGAGACCATCAAATGGACTGAGGTTGAGGCTCAAGTTTGAGGAGGAGATTTTTTAAAAGATTAGATTTGAAAAATGAGCTTTGTACTTTAACATACAAGCTGAAATAAGTTTTTATTTATGCATTTATTTAAATCAGAGTTATTTATATCTATTTTTAAATTGTATGGCCTCAAGTTTTGGGGCTACTTTAACTTTGTCAATAAATGGACACGGCAAGATTGTTAAATGGCATCAGTGACATCATAAGCAAGTTTACAGAATATATTCAAAGGCTCAAATATCAATTTTATGAATTCATTTTCCCACAAGTAAAAAGAGTACAGTCCCTAATGCAGTATTTGGGAAAATAAATGCTTCCTGGAGAAACAGATCGGCAACATACTGGACCGTTGATGAGCAACCTTACTGTAAAGCCGGTTAAATCTAATAAAATGAATGAAAGGTTTGGGATGTTCTGCACTTTATTTGCCTTTACAAGTACAGAAATGTTTAAGATGGACACCGTTTCATCTTCTTAATGTTACTCTTGTTGAATATTATATGCAATGCGTTCTCACACCACAGGAGGAAGCAGAAGTTCCACAATGTCAATCTTGTAATACCAGTATGAAAATTACACCACCTATAAATGCAGTACATTTCTGTTCCACATTAAAAGCCAGTAAAATAACTGCCTCGCTTTTATTATGTGTCCAGTTTATCAGTGGTATATAAACATTAAACAACAATAACAGTTTGGAAATAGTTTCCCCTTATTTCCTCACAAGAAATTTTAAAATGTATTTATTTAATATCTTGCAAGCATTACATTTTTTTAAGCATGACAGTATGTCTTGGTTGCTGATACACGTATAAAATTTTGCCACGTTTATTTTGATTGCCAGTTTTAAGTTAACCCCCGAGTAGCTACAGTTAAAACAAATTCATAATTTTAGTGGTACACATTTCTAAAAGAAGAGACCTGACTAAAGCTCAACCGTCCTTCGGTAAACTGCCAATGATGTAAATGGATAAAGGTCAGCAATCTAATCTACATGGCACTGGATACAGGAAAACAAACAGTACCTGCACAGGTGTAGGAAGAAGGTGGTACTTTGGCCCTGCACGCTCTTCTATCAAACTTCCTCATTGTAACCTCATTGTAAACTAGGGCGAAGGCTTGCAGCTTCAGTCTTTAAGACCATATTGCAGAGAATACATTTTTAATTAGTTTTTCTAATTAGACACCAAGATAGTTGACTTCCAGAAATAATAGTTTTAAAAGTATGTCAAAATTTTGACCCTTAAACACCTCTGCAAGGCAGTGTTATAATTTTGTAATATGTGAAACATAAGTAAAGCCTGCTTTTATTATGGTGAGCAGAGGAGTGTCTGATGCTCGGAAATGATCAGGGGAAGACCGGCAATAGGTGGTCTTATGCTACTGTTGCCCCTTTTTACCCATGTTGGCAAAACCACAATAGAAGTTTCACTTTACAGCTATCTTGAATGGCCTGTCAGGTCTGCAGTTCAAAAACAAACCGTGAATAATGAAACTATCAATTGCTTAGGAAATTGAATAATAAAACTTAAAAGTAGCATCAGCAAACTTCTCATTGCTATGAAGTCAACACTATTTGTGACCCTCATGAGCATAAGCTGCAATTCCAGCTCAACTCCCTTCTCCTCAAGGTGCTGCTTTTATAGGAAATCTGACGTGGATTCCCTTTTGGTTTAACCCCCTGACAAATAATCTGCACAGCTCATACATTCTTATTGGCAGTCCTTAGATTCACTCACTGTACAGCATAGCTGGGCTCATTTTTTCTACACCTGGATATCAAAAGCAAATGGTACCAAGTCAGTTGACTGGCCAGCAAAGTAGTTTACTGATCCCTGATACAAGGTGCTCCGGAACCAAGCTATGAGTTACATGGTGCTCAAATAAAGCTTTTTTTATGGTAAGTCACAAATTTGGATGTAAGCAACACCCACTAATCTCTAACGCAAAAAGCTGCTCTTTGTGTATCACCGACTGTCTCAACTAAAGCGGCATAACTCTTAAAAAGCAGTGTGTCCTTAACATTAAGGGCCATCACGGGACTCCACAATATGTGGCTCTGTGTTTGGTCCTTTGACGCTGTCCTAAAATTCACTTTCCTTAGATTACAGAGTAGGGCACTGTGTCTACAAGCTGTGTATATTTAATAAGAAGTACAGTACATCTATTCATTCTTGTAATTCTTTTAAGCAGAAATATACTCAGTGGTCCAATTTTAGGTCCATTACACAACTAAAGCAATTAGGATGGCACTTTCTGTGAGCAACACAACGTAAAACTTGTTTTTACACGAGTCTAAAGGTTCGCCGCTCTGTCCAAATGCACATAAAACATGGGTGTGTGTGTGGATCAGAATGATATGATAAAAGCAATACTGGATCCTCATAGTCAAAACAATAAAATCAGTGTCTCTTAGTTACTGGAACCTCTGAATAAGAGGTAGTCTGAAATTTTAGTCATTGTCTGAAAACTGGTGTCACTTTCAGTCACACATAAACAAAAATTTTCCCCATGGAGCCGAGATGAAATATTTCCTAATGAATTGTTTATTCCTCCGTGTGTCTCTAAATTTACAAAAAATAAATGAAAACAGATAAAAAACAAAGAATTAGTTGCAAAATGGCAATGTACTGACAATGCTGAGGTTTCAATGTGAATTGATTCAATTGTACTGATTTAATGCAATAAATACTGAACATTTGTGCTCTTCACTTGCAATCTCAGTCTCCAGTTGCCAGCCTGGTTTGGTTCACTGAAAATTCCCTTCTCTACTAGGCAGAGATCAGTTTTATGTTTATTATCTAACATTTTAAAACTCCTTTAACATTAACCAACTAAAGTTTAATAATAACATCAATAACGTCAATAATAACATTTTACTTTTTGTTATACCAGAGAGGGAAGAATGTAAAGACGAAAAATAAATGCTTCCCTTCTTTCAAATCTGACAAAGTAAATGAAATGACTCTTGCACTTCATTTATTTTTTAATTAAGAGCAAAGTCACACAGGTACAAGTGCATGAATCCTGAAGCCAATATGGCACCACGAGAGCAAAAGCCTGCAGTTTTCAGTAGGGGAAGTCATCCAGCACCACCTAAGAGGTTCCAAAAAGGTGGTCAAGAAATGGAAAAATGGTTAAATGTTAAAATATTTTAGCACTCAATCTGACCCGAGTGTCAGTAAACGGATATACAGTATGAGTACAGTGAGCTTCTTTGGCCAAAATAATGATTTCACCAAACATTTTGAAAGTGAGTTTCACACGAACATCAGGTACATCTTTAGGAGAGAGGTGGCGCTTCCGTCCTTCGTGCCATCTTGGATGTATTTTAGGACAGCCTTGACGCTCCGACACTTCAGTATCACTGTATATAAATGGAATTCTGACTTAAAGGCATTCAGCCATAGTCCCGCAAATGGTAGTGGCTTTAAGGCCTAGCACCCTCTCTTTCTGAGATGGGCTCGAGAGCACCACGACTGTAGTAAGGATAAGCAGTTCTGAAAATGGGTTAATAGATGGTTATTCATCTCACATCAGTATTCTCTTAAATGTTTTAAATTTATTATTATTTTGTTTACGTTCTGATGCCAGCTGTACAATTTAGATTCTAAGGATAACTTTGCTTTATACAAAAATCACAAGCAGATTAAGATTTAAAAGCTGAAACCAAAAGGACGGCAGAATCACAAATCAAACAGAACTGCACAATACTGAAATATTTTAAGAATACTAAATACTGTCCTTCGTCATACTCACTTATCTTAGTATTTATTCCTCCTATTTCCTGCTCCGATAAACTATATCTTCACTAAGACTTTGGCCTCTCCTTTGCGGTTGTTTCAATATTGTCAGTACAGGACACAGCATAAATAATCTCTTTTTTTTTTTCACACGGACGCGTTTGAGGTGCGACAAACAAACACTCACATCATCCCAGAACAACTGAAATGTATGCATCATATTAACCTCTGGAAATGGCCTCAGATTAAGGTGCCGATTATAAAAACAAACAAACAAGCAAACATTTTCATCCATGCCAGTAGACTCAACAAACAATAAATATCCAAGCACATACAATGGTAAGTAAAGAAGTAACAAGCAGCAGTTATATTTTGACTTTACCTCGTATATATCAGGGTCTATCATTAGCTAGAGGATTATTCTGAAAAATGAAAGGATTATTTTTGGATATTTTTTGACTTATAACTCAAATTTCAAATAGTTATCTTTCATACTTTGATCTCATGATGATCTTTCGCTTCTAGGCTCCTGTTTAAGAGAACATACAGAAGTCAGAATCAAAACTCATGCAGAGCAGTCGATGGGCCAAAAGTAAGCAGATCAGAATAAGAATCAGAATCATTATCAGATTTATTTGACCAAGTATGCACACACATACAGGGAATTTTACTTAGGTTCCCAAATAGCTCAGTTTTCATTAAACAAGCAGTACATATGCTGACAAATACAAACATATATACATACAAGTGCAAGATGCATAACAGTGCTGGAGAAGTTCAAAAAAGCTGTGGCCCAGGTGAGAGGGGTCTGCCACAATTTTCCCTGCCCCTTTCTTAATTTCGGAGGAGTACACACCCTGGAGACAGGGCAGTATGGCACCAGCGAACCTCTCCTTTTCCTGTTTGGCAGCTGATCCAAACCAGCCTGTGATGAAGGACCTAAGATGGTCTGCAGGTATACATAGGGATGTGGGGTGCAACTCTGGTGAGCTCACAAGCACATATGTGAACATGTAATTGTACAAAACAATGGAAAGATGCTGTCTAGAGTGATGAACCCCATTTTTGACCTGCTGAAGGTCAGAATTCGGCAGAAACAACATGAATTCAAATCCTTGTGTGAGGAGCAGATTAGAATTTGAAATTTTAGCATTGGCTGAGTATCATTAGAATATGTGAACATAGGAACGCATTGTTGCTGCCCAGGCGTGTCCCTTCTTTGCCACTGTAGCTTTCCATTCTGCGGGATGGTCACAAATCATGCATTTTCCCACAATGGTTCCACTGACAGCCATCATACCTGAACCCAGCTGAACCCATCTGAACCCATCTTTCACATCATGTGTAATGGGATGGATGTACTGGCAAAGAAAAACAATCTATATAGAAATCACACAGGTATGTAGAACCTTGTGCTAGGGAGGTGTCGCATGCCATGCAAGGCCATGTGATAAGAAGATCAGGTATCATCCAATCATTTGTAAAGAAGCTTTATGTGCTCGAAGAACAGGACTACGCTGCTTCCTCTGTTAATATTTCACATTTAAAGTCTGTTATCTGCACAACTGTTAATTGCTGCTGGATGAGGCAAAGTTCTCTTTACTTGGTTTCTCATATTGCAGGAAACCAGTATAACTGAGCCACACAGGCAACAGCACTCGATGTAGTGAGTATGCACTGTTTTTAAATAAAACAGACAAACAAGCTTTCTTACTAGGACTATCTTTAATAGCCAAATGCCGAATTGAAAATAAAACAGAATTTTTCATTAAAGAATCAATACTGTTTTTGGTGCTGAAAGAGCCAAACTTTGAAAACTGAAAACGGAATGTGGAAATTCTGGACTGTTTGGCAGTAAAGGAAAATATTTGAAAAATATATTTGTAATTAATGTAATTTGTATTGACAGAAAGTCAAACTGGCTGCGAATATATGGTTTTTCGATGTATTTTGGATATCTTACAGTAACTTGAGAATTGGATAAATAAGGTCGGTGCTGCTGTTTGGTGATTATTATCTGAGTTTCTGATTAAAATATCTACATTTCTACTATTAATGATAAGTTATGATTATTTGTCTCATAGAGATAATATTACAATATGGGCAAAAATATTTTTGAATGCATCGCTGTAAATGGTAAGCGGTAACTAACGTTTTAATACAATTTATCATGTTTCAAAATGTTTAGAACTGACTCAGGATGTTTAATAGGTACCACATGCAAGAGGTTAAGCTTATATTGTTTTTACTTCTTTGTTTAAAACAGTGATTTGTCTTGTTCAGCTGGTTTACTTACATTTTAGCATCTGCCAATGGCACGCTTCTTTGCCATAGTTATGTTTGAAAGTAAATGGTTTACAAAGCTGTCTTGCAGAAATATGGAAATGCAGAAATCACACCTGCTGTGTTTGTTGCTAGACTGCATGAAAAGAGTCTCTAAGATGGCAGCCATGCTTGTGGTGCTGCTGGCCTCCATGTGCCTCAGTGGTGAGTAGCAGAGCACTCTCCTCCACCATTTTCTGCAGGCTGCCCATGTCTAGCACATCCAGACGTAACACGCAGCAACTCATTATTTATTCCCACAAAAATCGAGCCATTTGTCATAGATGCTAATCTAAACGAAAGGAAATCTATACTTTATTGTTATCATGCTGATTTTTAATATTCAGTTCACCAAAACTATTTATTATTTCCCACAAATCTTTCCTAAAAGACTTTGTAAAACTTTTTGTGGATCAAGGAAATGAATTATTTTTGGAAATAGTGTGTGTGTCTGTGTGTGTGTGTGCTTGGAAAAAGTATAAGCATAAATAAAGTGTGTACAGTATTTATAAAAAAGCTATGTATACACACACACAAACTCCACAAATTATATATACTTATGTCTGTCTGTCTATCTATCTATCTATCTATCTATCGTGTATATATACAGCATATACAGTATCTTGTTTAATGTTTAGTTTTATGTTTTTATTAACATTTTTTAATTCATTTATTTAATTTATTTCAGCTCAAGCCAACTCTGGACCAGACATACATATGACATCCGTTAAATTAAATGAAGATTTGAACATCGGTATGTTCTTTATTTAAACACCAAACCAAACCAAAAAAAAAAAAAAAACAGATACAAACTATTAAACAGATCCTTCATAAAATAACCATAATAGTATGCACCAATTATAACAATATTTTCCAATGCTGTTGTAAAGTCTGCTGGGCTCTGTGACAGGAAAACTTTTTTTTGAGATAAAAAAGTTTTTTTTTTTTTTTCTTCACTTTTTACGCTCAATGGCAAGAGCTTCTGTTAAAATTTAATTTGAAAGCATATGCTTCTGAAACTGCTCACGTTCGATTAATGTATATTTTGTGTTGGGAATATTACTGAATTCAAGTTTTTGCTCCTTTTTACCTAAAGGTGCATTTGCCTTTAAAATTGATGCGACTGGAGAGGCACCATTGAAGTATGCAATCTCAGGCACAAATGCTTTTTACTTCAAAGTAAATGAACAGACAGGAGATGTAACTGTAGCGAATCCAATGGACAGAGAGGTACGTTTCTACGTGTTTATTATTTATTATTTGTTGTATGCATTTATTTAAGAATGTGCTTATTAATCTGCAGTACTGTGACTAAATATAAATATATTATATAGATTATTTGTAGATGTTATGTCGACTATTGCAGCACATGGGGTTTTCCAGAAACCAGAAGCTCAGGTTCTTCAACTTTTCAACAAAAAGCTTTTTTATATACTTTTTGTGGAATATTTTCAAAGAACACCATCTATCAGGGACAGACATTACGAGTTCTTTTTAGCCCCTGAAATGTAGACTCAAGAAGCCATAAAAGCATCTGATGCAGTTAAAAACATTTATCACAATAGCAGTGAGAAGCATACAAATTATTGTTAAGACCCAAACAGTTTGTACTCATGATTTTTTGTCATTTAGCCATTTGAATGCAGTTCGTGAGAGACATTTTTGGTGCTAAATTGATTTCATTTGAGTAAATTATTCATAGACCTTGGTGATTTACCTGCTTCACCAACTTCATTTCACTAAAAGAAAGATATTTTTACTTATTTTTCTGAAGCACGTATTTTACTGAAAGATGTCAAAGAAGAGCAATGAAAAATAATATATAACTTTTGGATAAGGTAGCTTTGTATATTTTGTACAGTTTTTCAAAGTGTTTGATAGAAGTGCTGAAACAATAGGAGAGAAATGATTCTGGAAAAATTGCAGGCTATTTTTAACAGTTTTCTCATTGAAAATATTTTAACGTAACATCAATAGAATTTTTTCCCCCAAGGACAACTTTATGAGTATTTTATGTCATTCCTCAGAAAACAGAAACATTTTCCATATTTGTTGAAGTTTCAAATACTGTAACGGTAAGCACAACATTTTTATTCCAGATACCCATATTTTACAGAAAATGTGCATTTTTACATCAGCCGACAAAAGGCCATAGGTGATGTAATAGCTTAAACTATTTCCTATTGAAGGTAAAGGTTGTAAATTTAAATCCTACTGTAATACCCTTGTGTTTGCTACTTAGCCTGAACTGATATATGCTTTAGTTAAAAGTACTCTGTTGTATGAATAGACAAACAGCTTTAGGTAGTTTAATGTTATAAGTCACTTCAGTAGAAAGTTTGAGGGGAGATCTTTTATGCTGTGGTGTACTGGGGGTAACCCCTTTTGGGGAGAGGCGCAGATGGGTTCTATCAAGGGTCTGAGCCCTGGTTTGGTGGAGGCTGTAGCAGAGGATGAGGAATATGGATCACATCCCCAAATGGAGGGGTCACCATGAGCTCTTTTAGCCACCAGGTTATTTAGCTTAGGTGCACTAAGAAGTACTTCTGGGGGTTCAACCAACTTCCTCCATAGTGACACAATTACCTGGCAACAGTTTGCTTCTACCTAATTTGTGGGAATGTTCTTCAGTTATATTTTGGTTGTTTATTTAATTTACACTTTGTTAAATGCTATCCTATCCTGTCCTGCCCTATTGTAAAAGAGTTTAAAAAATGTATCTTACATTTGCTTTTTTTTTCTTCAATAGACCTCAAAAGTTGTTGTCATAATACTGAATGATGCAAATGACAATATGCCTATATTTAATCCCGCTACATATTCTCTGACTGTCAGAGAGGTAAGTGAATTTTATAGATATTTGTATTTTGCAAACAAATGTAACCAAGTATGAAAGAGCACATTTTCCATATCTAAATTTGACTTTGGTTATGAAGTTCTCACAGGACAGAAGAGTTTCACAGAGGCTAAAATTTAGAGTGCTTTGAAGGTGTTTTTGTACTTGGGAAAAATTTAGATACAAGTCCAAAGGGATAAAGGCGTAGAACTGTACCTTGACTGCATGACAAACAATGTTGCTAGCATTTTAATAAAATATCTTTATGTTTTGTTATCAGGACACGCCTCTGAATACTTTACTGTTTACAGTGACAGCCACTGATCTGGACTATGGACCAGCAAGGACAGTGGTTTACAAAATTGACAGTGTAAGCAGCATTTATCTGCCTATGCAACATTCATAACCATGAAACCAAGAACAAAATATTCTGATAGAACCGCTCTGATAATTTAAAAAATATTTTCTTATAGGTAATTCCAGGCGATGGCATGAAGCTGTTTTCAGTTTCTCCATCAACTGGTGAAGTCACACTTCAAGGACAATTAAATGCTACAAGTAAAAGCAACTTCTATCAGATAAAATTCAATGGCTCGGTAAGCATAAAATCCCTCAAATCAGAAGATGTCCACATAAAACATTTACTTCAAACAACTAAGCTCTGTCAGTCCTGAATGGCTGGCAAATGTGAAAAACTTTAAATAATTGCTTAACATTTCATTTAAACTTTTTTTAAAGGACCAAGGTGGAAACCTCAATGGAGAGTTTGTTATTCAGTCCAGTTCAGCTTTTGCCACCGTCACTGTCACTGATGTTGCTGATCTCGATCCGCAATTCATAAACCTTCCCTATTTGGTCCTTTTCAAAGAAAATCAGCCTGCGGTAAGCATCACCCTTCAGTTTAGGGTAAACAAATACACTACTGCATTTTCTATGCTTTTTTTGTTTTAAGTGACAGTAGTGTAACTGTTGTTTTTTGGTACATTTTTCTTTCAGGGCACCAGTGTGTTTAAAGTGGAAGCTTTTGATCCTGACACAGGAATTAATGACAAAATTGTCTACAGCATTGCAGGTGAGAGTGACTTTTTTGAGATTTTAAATGGCATACGTCTGAATACAGCTGGAAAGAATGCCCCATCTGTGGGGCAGTAGGTGGTGCAGTGATCTGAGTCACCCAACTGCCCTTGGAAGATCCATGTTTAAATCCCACCTCCTGTCTGTAGTACTCATGGACTTTCACGCTGCTCAGTGTCCCATAACCCTATTCCTTAATTCATTTGTATGTCTATGTGATAAGAAAACAAATGACTGTTTGTCACCAAGTTAATGCATCTTAAAAATAATCACTGCAATGTTCCACGTTTCCAATAGCACTTTTGAGATTGTACAATATAAGTCAGTTTAAATGGGAACTGGTAGCTGGTATAGCCAGTAAGACATTTCACAGAAGTACACATCATGTTTTCATAGACAATTCAAAGCCAAACCTAAATTTTTTACCTCTGGCTCACATCTAGTGTCTGTTATTATCAAAAGGTTCAACATAGACATTAGTGTTTGTAATAGAATCCTGTATGTTTTTTTTTTATTATGGAACATATCTTGCAAAAAACACTAGGCTTGGGATGACCATGGTGCCAATATGACCACACTATTGGTCACTGTGGCCACAAAAAATATATATTTATAAAAAAATGCCTTTGATGTTGCTATTTCATTTATTTATTGTGTATTTGAAAGTGACTGAATCTAAAATTCTTGATGAAAAGCATAGTAATAGCTGGAGTGAAATATTCAGTATGAGCTGTTTGAAGGGGGTGAGTCACCCACTTTGGCACCAGTTCTCGATTTCCAGGTAGAAGTGAAAATAAATGTTAAAAAACTGAATGAAAATGTCACAGTTTAATACAGCCTGCTTGTTGGTTCTTCTTCAGCTGCCAGTGAACCTGATCTATTTCAGATAGACACAGATACTGGAGTTATAACTACCAAAAAAATGCTGGACAGGGAAGAATATCTGGAACGTAATGCTGTTGTTAACCTCACTGTGATGGTAAGTCATAAACTAGATAAATATCCAAGTCAGGTTTGTTGAACCTTATTAAAAATTTTGCTAAATGCTTTGCACTCTTATGAATGAGGTAAGTTCTTAGGTTGTAATGTCTCTTTCCCTGTCCCTCTCCCTCTCCCTGTCCTGCACTGTCCTCCAGGCCCGTGAAAGCAATAAAAATGTCTATGGAGAATTTGCCAGCACCTCAACAAATGTGAGCATCACCATAATGGATGTCAATGACAATAAACCTCAGTTTTACAATTGTAAGGCTGACACGTGCACTTTAGCAACAAGCTTCAGCGGCGACATCAATGAAAATGCTCCACCAGGCGAGGCTGTGAAAGGCATGAAGATCATGGTGAAAGACCTGGATGCGGTACGTTATCTTTCAAGCTGTTGTGGGAAATAATGATGTGTTTATGGGAGAAAAATCTTTATAACAAAACTGTAACCATTATCAGTACTTTACAGAAAGCTAAGAATTTATTTATTACTGCTAAAAATAAGTACTCCTATAACATTGCAATGATGTCTATTGTCATTCAGGAATCAAACGCAAAGTTCATCTTAGAACTGGCTGGACCAGACAAAGATACCTTTACTACGTTTATGTCTGCTGGAGCTTCAGAAGCAAACGTAGAAATTCGGGTCAGAAACTCCAAGGACCTTGACTACGAAAAAAAGACAACTATGAGTGTGGAGGTAAAGGATTTATGGCCGTTAATTTCATAAACCATCATCAAACTGTTGAGGGTGAAAAGAGCTAAAGGTGCTTAAAAGTTCAAACACTTTAAAATATTTGAGATATTATATACTGCACTGTATGTCATATATTGTGGTATCATGAATAATTGAAGTAAAACATGTATCACACAAACAAATGTTAAAAGAAAAATACTACAATTGTAATTAATTGTTTCAAAAGAGATCTTTGTTTCCGGATAAATACCATATTGCCCTGAACATAAAACAATCCCGATTATAAGACAACCCCCTCTTTTTCAACACTCGTTTTTGCAACATTATATCTTATCTTGAGAAAGAAAAATCATATTTTTTATATTTTTTCATATAAGACTGCTTGGGCTTGCCATCTTCAAACAGCCCATTCCATAACTCTATATGTCTTTGCTGCTTGACAGCTGTTAATAACTCATTGACCTCCATTATTATAACGGTACTTAGTCAAGTTTGAATCCTTAAAGAGTACAAAATTTGCTGAGGGAATGAACAGATGAAAAAATATGGTTCTCTTACAGGTTATTGTTATTGACGCTGGTGAAAAAAACTTCCGGTCCACGGCCACCGTCACGATTCACATCAATGATGTCAATGACAACTATCCTACCTTCCCGAATGAGATCTATAATTTAGAAGTGAAAGAACACAGCCCAGATGGATACATTATAGCAAACATTACAGTATGTTCATTTTTATTCTGCCTTTTTTAAACAGATATTCTTAAATGGGAGCAGTCTGCAGGCAATAAAAAAATCTCTGTTTGGAATTTTGATGACGTGCAACTCGGGAATCAACCCCAGTTTCTCTTTTGGCTCAGTTAAAAAAATTTTCACTTTTTTCCAGGCAACAGATCCAGACACAGCAGATAAAAACAACATCACATACAAGCTTTTACCAGACAGCATGTAAGCATTCCATTCGAGGGACAGCCTATATTGTCGTGGTTAAGGCACCACATTCATAATCCAAAGGGTTCAAGTCAAGGCCCTGATGTTGTAAACAGGCCCTTAATTTAGGGATTAAGGGCCAACTGGTTTGGCAAATTGTCTGTTCCAGTTTTGTTTTGATAGATAATTCTGGCAATAATATAGATATAGGAGCGTTTCTATTTAGCTTTATTAATTTTCTGTAACAATCATGTCATCCATTCATGTTTCAAATTTGCGAAATGTACATCTTCTGTCACAGAAGTTTTGACTGTTATATGGAGATAGTAGTTATATTTTCTGTGCGCGTTATACCAACATAAAATAACAACAGAGAAATAAACAGCAGGATTAATTTTCATACAAACTTTCTGATTTTTTTTTTTTTTCAGCCAAAAGTACATTGATGTGGATCAAAAAACAGGCTGCATTATGGTGGCGAATGAGCAGCTACTGGACCGGGAGGTCATTTCTTCTATTACGGCCACTTTAGAAGCGACAGACACAGATGAAAAATCGGGAAGAACCATCTTGGTGATCACCCTCCTAGATATAAATGACATGACTCCATTTATATCCAGGAAGTCATATCTTGAATTTATGAGAGAAGGACCAGATGGAGAGTTATCAGTATCAATCCAGGTCAGTTTCCCTGTAGCCACAGTAAAACTGCAGTCATGAATACCCAACCAATATTGTTAAATAGGTACATTAATGGATATTAAATCTAGCTGATGGATAAATATAGTTATAATGTTTTCCACAGGCTACTGATGGGGATGAAGAAGGAAATGACAACAGTAAGATCCAGTACAGCATTGCTGAATCAGAGTTCAGTAATAACTTCACCATTGATAAAGACACGGGATTACTGCAGAATAAAGGACCACTGGACAGAGAGGCCATCGACCCCTCACTTGAGGGGAAAATTGTGCTATACGTCAATGCTACAGACATGGGGGTGCCACCCAGATCCACAGATGTGATGGTCATAGTCACCGTGGAGGTAAATCGTGTTTTTGAAACTCATCTGTAATTCCAAAAAAACGTTTGTAAGGTGAATACTAATAAAAGATAATAAAATTATCATTTGTTTCAATGGAAAAAATGTGCTTTTTACAAGGCATTTAGTTATCAAACTGATGATGAAAAAGCTGACATGGCTTCCCAGTTCCCCAAGATGTAGAACCTGTGTGGGTTGCTAGTTTGTTCCATATAAGTATTACCCAGACTACCCAAAATTTCCAGTAAATGAAGCTAAATTATGGCTAATCTCACTCCTGTTTCTAGATAAATTCCATTAAACGTTGGTTTAAAAACATCTCACAGCAATCCAGCTGTTTTTTCTTCTGACTTTTAGAATAATGGCTTGTTTTTGTTTTTTCCTCTATAATTTACCACAAGAAATAAAGGAAAACCTTTTCATGTGTGTCAATGTCACATAAATAAATGAAAAACATATGGAACTGAAATACATTTAATTTCATTTGACCAACTTTTATAATGGGGAACCTCTGCACCACTGAGCTTCAGTGACAGAACCGTCCCCAGTAAGAAAAGCTAATATAATTATATTTTGACATCTGTTTATTTTGTAAAATGTCTTTCAGGATATCAATGACAACAAACCCATCTTCAGAAAGAAACATTACACCTTCTCTGTCAAGGAAAGTAAAATGGGTGGGTAACATTTTCTTCCTATTTGTCTCGAGTGACAAAACGTCCTGTATTCTACACATAAAAGCTGACATTTAAGAGATATAAACGTAATGTAAATGTTTTGGGTTTCATATTTCACATTTTAATAAGTGGGAATTTACAATGGATGGATTCCTTTCCATCATGAAGGCATCGGAATGTTGAAGCTCGAGGATATCTGCGTTCCTGTAACCATCTCTCTTCTCTTTTACAGGGGCATTTGTGGGTTTGGTGTTTGCAGATGATGCAGACCAAACTGTAATGAACAATCGTATTTCTTTCCGCATTACTGACGGCAGCTTTGGGAACTTTCTTGTCACGACCTCGGCAGAAGAGCGTGGCAGCGGCTACATCGGTAACGTGACTGTGGACCCCGATGTTGAACTGGATTACGAGCAAGAAAAAAAATTGTATAATCTCAAAGTTGAGGCCACTGATATGGGGATCAACAAAGACTACGCGACCGTGGAGGTGCATGTGTTGGATGTGAATGACGAGCGGCCAGTTCTCCCCAAAGATGTTACACTGCATGTGCCTGAGAACACCGCCAACCTAGGGGAGGTGGGCAAGATCACGGCAAAGGACCCAGACACCAACAGCTCCCTAATCTACGAGCTCCTTTCCACGCAGTGTCAATGCAACGGGACCCTGGGTCCCTGTGACGAAGAATGGTTCACACTGGAGCCCACAGGAGCCATAACAGTTAACAAGGAATTTGTCATCGATTATGAAAAATGTGACCAGGTTGTCCTGGAGATTCAGGCTGTGGATGTTTACACAGAGAAAGGACTTAATAACAGTCTTCCAGGTAAACAGCGCTCTTTTTAAGGAGAAGGATAAGAATGTGCGTAGATAAGAATTGAAAGTAAATATGAAGGATTAAGAAATGTTCTTTGTTAGAATATATTTATGCTTCCAAATATTATTTGTGTTTTGTATTTTTAAAATTGTTTGATTTACATGAGAGGGTTTTACTCTGGGTCGGTCAATTTTGAAATGTTTTGTTCTTTCTCAGGTTTTGTGAACATCATTATTGATGACATCAATGACAACGCTCCCACCTTCATAAAGCAAGAAGGGGTCTTTGGTAATTTTTTTTTACAGTTTTTTATGTTATATTGTTTTGTTCTCTTGAATTTGATATGAAGAACTAAAGAAAAGATGACACCTTTGTTTTTATATAAAAAGTCTATGGTGTTGTGTTGTATTTATTCCAGCATTACTTACCACATACTGTACATATTTAATTTTGTTTTTTAATAGTTGTTCTCAGTGAAAATGCCCAGAAAGACACACAGGTGGCTGAAGTCCTTGTAAGTACCGTATGCTTCTTTATTATAAAACTGAGTACTCTCTTGTGCAGATGGGAGGGTAATGGTGCTGTAGATGTTTCATCATTTATGCTAACACCACAGGTCATCCCCGATATGTCAAGAAATGAAAGCATAAAAGTTGGAATTATTTCTTTTGATCTGACTGTCAATAAATACACTGTATGCTTTGTGGACCCTCTACTGGATGCCTTGTGGTATAAATAAATAACTTTCTTGGCAAATGTTTAAATTATTTATGTAGTTTTGGTAAGTGCTTCAATATATGGCATAATTTTTGGCCAGCAATAACCATAACAAAATTCAATTATTATTCAACCATCACATTCATAACGCATTTCCCTACTTGTTTGTCTTTTTTATTGTCGATCTAGGCAACCGACCAGGATTCTGGAAGCAACAAAGTGGTCACCTTTGACATTTCATCTGTACACTTCATCAATACCAATAACGAAAGCAGAGAAATGGAAAAACTTTTCAAAGTTGACACCAAGGCAGAAGAGGATTTGTATAGAGGAGAAATCAGGTAAATGGACGGGCGTAATTGACAGTGGAGCCTGTGATAGCTTTACAAAAGCATGCAGCACTATTGTACCTTCTGTGTTTGAATTTACCTTTTCAGGTAAAGGGGAACAAAAAATGTCAGTTAAGTACTCAACAGAGCTGAATATAACTACTAAGGGGTTGCACTGTTAGACATTTGTAGAAGACTGGGGCCATAATGCATTGAATGATACCTACTGAACAAGCACTTGGTCAAAATGTGAATTTTTCAGGTGCATTGGCACTCTTGATAGTTCCTTAAAAGGAAAATACCTGGTTATGGCTGATGCAAAAAGTGGAAACCTCACAACAACAACTCCAGTAGAGGTATGATTTTTGAAAATATAAAATTGTTATAAAGAGCTCAATAGAATAAAAAATGACATGGGTGAATTTTTCTTACTTCAGCAAACTTTTCTTTTTATTTTTTAGTTGCTGCAATACTGCAAAACGCTCATAGTTGTGCAATAATTCTTATGCTCTAAAGCAGACTCTGAATATCTTTGTACATTATTATTATTATTATTATTGTTGTTGTTGTTGTTGTTGTTGTTGTTTATTACTATGTTCTATTGTTTGTTTGTTTGTTTGCTTGCTTGCCATCTTGCTTACACTATATGGACAAAAGTATTGGGACACACCTCTTAATTATTGAATTCAGGTGTTTCAATCAGACCCATTGCCACAGGTGTGTAAGATCAAGCACCTAGCCATGCAGTCTCCATTTACAAACACTTGTGAAACAAAATGGGTCATTCTGAAGAGCTCAGTGACTTCAAGCATGGTACTATGATGGGAAGAACTTGACTGGCCCGCACAGAGCCCTGACCTCAACCCCATCAAACACCTTTGGGATGAACTGGAACAGAGATTGCAAGCCAGGCCTTCTCATCCAACATCAGTGCCTGACCTCATAAATGCTCTACAGAATGAATGGGCACAAATTCCCAAAGAAACACTCCAAAATCTTGTGGAAAGCCTTCCAAGAAGAGTGGAAGCTGTTATAGCTGCAAAGTGGGGGCCAACTCCATATTAAAGTCTATGTATTTGAATGCAATGTCATTAAAGTCCCTGTTGGTGTAATGGTCAGGTGTCCCAATACTTTTATCCATATAATGTACTTACTTACTTATGTACTTATTAATGATGCAGAAATACACAAGTGTATGGTTGTGCAAGTACTGCATTGTATGCATGCTGAAATATATTTATTTTCAGATTTACACAATTGACAAGTCTTACCGTGTTGGCCTTCGTTTTGAATCCTCGGTAGCAGAGGTGACTGCAAACCTTGTTCAGATCAAAGCGTAAGTTATTATATCTGTTTGGATCGCTGTAACACTGTAATAAGGCAGAGTCATCAGTTTAAGATTAACATTACAAGAGAAATTATTTTATTTTATTCAGTTCATTCCATTTGGACTTAAAACTTCTGGCTTAGAAACATCTGGAGATGTGAACATGCCTGGGTCACCCCAGAAATTATCAGTATTTAATTGTTCTTCATAATCTGAAATGCAGTCTGTTAAAAATAACTGAATTCTGCTTTAACTGCAGGGCCCTTGAAGGGGCAACTAAGTCAGTTGTTCATATTTTGGAGGTCGTGGCAGAAAATTCACGGCAAAGGTATTCATTTTTAATGCCTAATTTGAATATTGTCTATATCGTCTGAATCATTTTTAAATGGTTTCACTGAAGAGGTGGACTTGTACGCAGTAACATTCTAGGTTTAAAAATAGTTAGAATGTTACTGAGCATAGAAGAGAAGTATAAACAGAGCCTTGTAGCTCTTAGCTGACATGAACTGGCTTACAGCAACACAACTGATTGTGGAAAAATATACCCTTGGATGCTCAAGTTATGAACAGTTGGATCACAAATTTGCAAATTATTAACAATTATTAATTAACTTAAATTATTAAATAACTTTTTTCAGTTTAGCTGAAGTCTATAAATGGTGGAAAAATTATGACTATTTGATAAGCTTTTAGGATGAATTGATCAACAGTTGGGATTGAATAGGAGCCATATTTTTCAATGATTATTAAATCAGTTTTAATTTTACCTAAGTGAGAGTCTTTGAGAAATATTATTCATTTATCTATTTTTATTTATCTGGCCTTTGTGCGGAAACTAATCTGAGGAAATTAAGAAATATCTACATTATTAAGCCTTTATTGATTGTGATTTGATCTAGGGGTTAACATGATATTGGAAGTACAAATAAAATGGTTTGTATTCTTACTCTCCAAGCTGAGATCATAGTTTAAGAACTTATTTTATTGATATATTTTTACTTTTAGAAGCTTAGAGGTAAAAAAAAAAATACACTGAAACTGCAAACAATTCTGTTCACTGTTTAATAACAATCATTCCTTTATTCCTTCTTTTGTCTTTTTCTGATCTCTCAGAGCTGCAGAGATAACCCTTTTGGGTGCCTACTTCATACATTCCAATGGGAGCGCACTTGGTTCTAACACCGTCGAACTGTTGTTGCAAAACGACCCATTCAGTGCTGGCATACTGCGGAAATATGGCCTGACATACATTGTAAATGCACAGAATCCCATTTAAATCCACCTCCGTTATAGGCTTGTAAACAGAGGCCCAAATGGCTAAATCCTAGGAAACTGCCTCTTAATAATTTTTTTTTTAACCTTCAGGGCTAAAGAAAACACCTAGATGTAGACACCACACATTGTTCACAAGCTCAGCGATCACAATATAAATTAAAGTTCCCTAAAATTTGGTTGGGAAACACTTTAAACAAATTTAAACAGTAGGCTGACTATTTGTGTTTTAAAAGCTGAATAGTCGATTCCCAGTTTTTGAATCACTGGACAGTAAACTATATTGCAGAAGGGATGCCAGTCTCTCTCTCTCTGTCTCACACACACAAACACACACACACAAACTATGAGCACTGGAGCACCTATCTTTGGACTGTGGGAAGAAACCCACACAGACACAAGTTGAACAAGCAGACTCCACACACCGAGTGGGATTTAAACCCACACCTGTACTGCCACTGAGTCCCAACATGGGATGTAGTTCATTCACAATTTTTTTTCAAGCATTTGGAATTTACTGGATATAAATCACCAGTTTGGGAGGTTTGTCGTGTCAGTCTGCATGCAAACAGTGATGTTTGTCACAGCCTGTTGCCCAGTTAGCTGATGCACTTCTTTCTCTGCTGCAGGTATCTGGTGCTACAGAAGCGAAGAAAGTTCATCCCATATTTCTCATTTTAATTGGAGTGGTGGCCGGTCTTGTAATTGTTTTGGTGGTCATGATAACATCACTTTTCTGCACTCAGAGGAAGTGAGTACCTTCACTTTCCACCTGTGGGAAGTCAGGATGTATGGTATCACCTCCTTAGTTGGTAAAAAACGCTAAATGTTGATAAATGACTGAAACTTGGGCTCTATTCCTTTTGTATATTTAAATATTGCATACAAATGATCTTAACTTGCTGTGAGAAAAGTGTGTGCTATTTTTCTTATATCACCTTATCCAGTTTACACTGTTAGAACCATTTGAAATGTAATAATGCTTTGAGAATAAGTTTGAGAATTCTTAGAAATTTTTCTGGATTTTTGCACGAGTGGCATGTAAAATATAATATAACCCATAATAATAATAGCAATCTTCTTCTTCTTCTCTATCTTTCGGCTGCTCCCGTTAGGGGTCGCCACAGCGGATCAACTGTTTCCATTTCATCCTGTCCTCTGCATCTTTCTCTATCACACCAACCACCTGCATGTCCTCTTTCACCACATCCATAAATCTCCTCTTAGGCCTTCCCCTTTTCCTCTTGCCTGGCAGCTCCATCCTTAGCATCCTTTCCCAAAAATATCCAGCATCCTTCCATGCATAAATCCAGAAAATTCCAAAGTTTTTCTCTGTGCTTTTTCTTTTTTCAGCCGCACTGTAAGCAGTCAGTTAGTTGTGCTACCCAGTATGTCTACAGCCTTAACTTGTGCTTGGTAACTTGTTTCAGCTACAAGAGGAAGCTGAAGGCTGCCGAAGCCATGAACACGTCTTCAATGAAGGCTGAGAACCTCACATCTGGAGTGGTGCTGCCAGGCACAAACAAGTACCACATGGAAGGGTGAGGGGAAATGATGCGTTTTGGGGAATTCAGTTAAATTGTTTTGGAAGTTCATCTGGCATGAATGGCCATGCGTGTTTTTGCTGACTCATGAAGGTGGTGGCTAACGCTTAAAGTCTGTGGTTCGGTGTCATGTTCTTTCTTTCAGAGCAAACCCTATGTTGAATTTAGACATTAATGTAGCCACAGACCTGGATTTTGATGAAAGCAACTTTTCTGACAAAGTCAGGTATGTTAATACCTTCTTTTTCCATGGATCCTTCTTCAGTGTTGCTGTGGGATGCAATTTATGGCTCACGTCATTAAAACATCACTTTTAAAACGCTTCCAAGATCATTATTTTCTGGTCACAAACTTTCTCTCAAATTATGAGTAGATCCAGCTTGTAGATGAGGCCAGAATAGAATAAGATTGGGTAGAACTTTAGTCATTCCTGCAGGGAAGTTTAACTGTATGGCAGCTTAACCTTAAGATGTGTGGCACATGTGGGTTTTGAGAACCTTCTTGAATGCTGGGAGGGATTTGGCAGTTTTTGTGGGGAAAGAGAGAGTTCATTCTACTCCACTGAAGGTAAACCTGAGACTGTACAGACTTTTGACTTTGGACCCTGGTCGCAAGCGTGACCATCAGGCGTCCAGAAGCGGATGAGTGTATCGGTTTTAATGGCTTGTGGGTGTGATCAGGTCTTGGATTTAAAGAGATTCTGAGTAATTTGCACATTCTGGACATGAGTTTGCATCAGACCATTCTCCCTGTTTGAATTTTGCACGTTTTGGGAGAAAGAATGACTAAATATTTGCAGCTAAGAAATCTATTTTGTTGGCTTTACTCAACTTTATGAAACATATTTTCAAGTAAAGTTTACGGTTGCTATCTGACGGATGCCATTCCCTCATTCTCACATTCTTCTCAATTTTAATTCACTGCTGAACAAGTTGATCTTTTAAGTATTTTATACGTTATATCATTTTCCTCTTACTTTTCAAACTCAGTGTTAGTGTTATACATTTTGCACAAAGTCATGGGTAAGGATAAATTAAAAATATTTTTCTGCTTAAATTCTCTTTATTTTGCTTTAATTTTATTTTTAGCCTCAACTCCTTGGACTGTGACATGGACATAATGGAGAAGGACAACATGCCACTGACGGTAAAGATGAACAAATCTCATTTTGTCCACCATGATTTATGCAATAGTGAGATTAATACATTAAGCCTTTTCATTGCATTTAAGTTTATGTATGTCTACATTTTATTAGATAGAGCGCTCTTATTTTTTTCCAAAAGCATTGGTTTAAAATGAGCAAAAGGCGGCATTTAAATAAGAGACAAAAGGCACATACATCACGTCACGTTTCCGGAAGAGAAAGGTGTTTTCCATCTAAAAATAGGAAGTGTCGGTAGTGAAGACACCTCAAGAAGAGAACTGCGCAGTTCAGAACTCCACCTTCCCAGGCTAAAACAAGAGCTTTCTTCTAAGCACAGTAACATTCACAAGATTAAAAAATATTAAAATAAACATACAGTTTTCCCCTTTGTCAGCATGGGGTTTCCCCTGTGGAGAAGCACTGATCTGAAACTAGTGAGACCCTGCACTGCATTAAATTACTGATAATACAGCAGAAATAAAAACAGTTTTTCATATTTTAAAATTTGTTCATATCACTATTATCATGCATAAAAAAACCTTTATTGGGATATTTTATTCAATTTTAGACTGCATGTTAATTTGTTTTTCCATGCCATATAATGGTATTTTGGTCAGATATTTACCCAGTGGGATTATTATGATGAATAAATTAACCATTTTATTTTTATTTTTATGAAATGAATAGCTAGCAATTTCTCCATTTGAGAAAAATTACAATCATTATATGTATTATCTACATTAATATAATGTTTTTGCTCACTTTCGTCAGGGATGCCAATATTTCTGGAGTTGACTGTAGATGTGTTAGATTTTGGCTTTTTGACAAGTACTTAAAATTAAAAAAGTAATTTTTTCTGGTCATAAATGTGACATAAGGAGTTTAAGAAAATGCAAGAAGGCCACAGACAAAGTCACAGACAAGACGTGACTGTGCTTTCCATGCTGGTGTTTCCTCTTAGGTGATCAAGGAAGAGGATGAGGAGGCTCCATATAACCGCTACATGGAGCCTCTTAGCGCGGCACTAGCACAGCAGGACAAGAATAAGGAAAATGATGTCTCTTTTGCCTTTTCCAACCCCACCCTTGACACAACAGACCTCTGAACAACGAATCACTACCCACATATTAGCACATCTGTCCCAATCTTCTATCAGCACTAAAATACAAGCACAGCTTTCTTCCTCCTGGAAATTTTGACAAACAATTGTGTAAATTAATGCAGTATTTACATGAATTTTGACAATTTACTGTGTCTATACTTCCCAGGCAGTGTATTTTCATATTATTTTAGCAACTTTGTGAGAACTCTGTGTTTGGAATTGACCATAATATTTCATGCCAGTTATCAATCAAACAGCAGCAAAGATTTTTTTGTCTATTAAATTTTAAGATTATCCTTAATATATTCTCATTTTTAAATAAGTACTGTACATGCACTTGCTATGTTAATTTGGAGAAAAGACCAATAAAATGTTTGTAACTTTATATGTTCTGATAACACTGACTTTTGCAATATTTTCTTGTCTTGCCCATAAAAGTTTTTATTGGTTTTTATAAAAATTTAGTTGTTGTGGAGAACTCACTGTATACCTGACAGATCCAATAGCATGAAATGAACATATCTTAAAAAAACAACAAATCAAAACCATTTGACCTCATTCAATTGTGCATTTTTTGAAAAAGTTAATACACATAAAAATTGTACACAGTAGCTGGAAAGATTATGAAATTGCAGTTTACACTCAGTAAGTTGCAGTTACACAGTCATGCAGTCTAATTCAGTGAAATAACACAACATTCATGTATTCTTTTCAAACTAATAGCTCATTTGGACGAGATTCTGTTTAATATTTCTCCAAAAAAGTTTCGTAGTTGAGAAATTATGTTGTTTTTATCCCACCAGGTATTCCTCAAAAGTGCTTTAACTCAGGATGGGAATTTAACTAAGTTCAAGAACAGTGAAATGTGTATTTCCAGAATGTACAGTTTATTTTAGGAATGCCATAACTGAATGAATGTTTGTATCACAAAAATGTAATTAAATTTAAATTGAATTTAATGAGGGTCGCAACTGTAAGCCATCCATCTTTCTTTTGGCTCATGTAATGACAGAAGATATTATGGCACAAATAAAATAATTTTCCAAAAGTTTCTCAGTTACGCACCTTAACATTCTGCATGCACAGTACTCCGTATTATGACTTTCCTTCAGTATTTTAAAATGGTTTGAATGAAAAATAGTCAGTTTAAATCTACTTTTCAAAATCTGGCTTCAGCACGCTATGGTTAGAGGGCTGCGTTTATTATCGCGCTGGACTGAAAATAACTAAGGGTCAATAGCTTGAAAGAAAATAAACAGCCTGTGTTTATGCTTGGAGCTGGAATGTACACTATTGTTTTTGTCACATGGTTTGTGTTTAATGGTTTAACTGCGATGAAGAATGGACTGCAAGGCATAATTATTTTCCTGAATATAATTGCTCGGAGCAGCGGAGGGCAGCGGAGCTTCTTGTCTAACTGAATGAGTTCATTCTTACAGTTGAGTTATGGGGGTGGGTAGTGCAGGCGGGTTCTTCTCAAATTCCTGGAGTTCTTTTCTTTACACTTTTGCATTCAGCCCATTGGAAACCGATAACTGTGCAGTACTATGTGCAGCACCGTGGAGAAATCATTTAAATCACTTCTTTTATATTTATTTGAATAACCTGTTACTCTGTTAAAAGGTGCTCATTTTCACTGAGTTCTGGCCAAGAAATGCTTTGCTTATATGATCTATTGCAGCCCGTTTACAACGATCCCCCACCTATCGGAAATAATCTTTGCAGCTATCAAGTTTCTTCTTTGTCTGACTCTCCTGCCACAGAGTAGGTGGACCTTTCCTTGTTATACCCCTGTTTTAGGCGGTCTGTCTACAGGATACTTATGTTTCCCTGGTCTGTTCTACTACTGTACACTTTAACATCCTATATAAGGGAATTTCCACCTAAGAGGCAGAATTTTTTTAAATTTAAAAGGTATCGCTTCTTGTTCCTTGCTCAATAGTAAAATTATTCCACAACATGCAAATTATAAAAACATAATAACGAAATTTTACCTGGATTCTCTAATATCACTGAAATATGAAACATTTTAAGAAAGTCATTATTCTCTTTAAGAACCTGGCCATGAGAGGTTTTTCCTTCTTTTAATTTCTTTAATCTCATTTTTTGTACTAGCTACAAATTTATTTTTACATTAAAAATGCTGAAATGTCTGCTTCTTGTTCTGATTTTTTTCTAGTGCTATGAAATATGATGGCTTTATTTTACTCCCTCAGAAAAGATCAGGGGAGGGGAGAGCTATGCTTCCACCTTCCTATTTTCTACCCCAATGCCCAGACATTGTTTCCTATGGAGCCTATGAGGGCCACAGCAACATTCATCATTAGCTGATCTTCATCAGACCTTTGGCAGTAGGACTTTGTGCTGGTTAGCATTTAGAAAACCCTGCTTGTGGACAAATAGGATTCTAAAAAGTTTTACTGTTGTGAAAAACTGCTCATTTTTAAATGGAGAGGTAAGTTCTACATTTGTGCTATAAAAAGATGGAACGTTTAACATATTCTGTAGCTCCATACAAAACATATTTGTATTTTACCAAGTGATTATTATATAAGCCACAAATCTTCATAAAACTATAATGAATAACATTGTATTGTACTGCATTATGCCTGTAACAAAAATTTTTTCAAAAAACCTTAGAGGTTTTTTTTTGTATGTCCACTTGTGTCTTAAAACTCATGCAATGAATGATGAATACTGAGGGAGAAGATCCACCAGGCTTGAAAGAAAAACTTTTTAAGAGGCATAAACAGAGATTCAAAGATGGAAATTAATGTGCTGCTTTTTCTGGCATTACTGTGCTTCACTGGTGAGTATAAGAACCTTCTTCTAAACATGATCCACTAAAAACTAATATGACCACTAAGTTCTCAACATCTGCTTATTCCCAGCACTTGAATGTCCTTGTTGGAGTAAAATTCAAATAAAAAATTGTAAAAAGTTTTTTTTCAAATACTGTATATAACATATTTTTAGATGGTAATAGTGCTCTTTGATGCACCCATTTGGAATATTTCCATGTCAGTTTTGATCATAATATTTTTGGATCGACATGATTTGTAAATAACCAATCTCTTCTATGTTTTTAAGTGACCAGTGAAAATATGCCTGAAATATCAATGAATCTAGTTAGATTACGTGAGGACCTTAAAATTGGTATGTGCCCATCCCCATCACTTATTATTATTATTATTATTATTAGTAGTAGTAGTAGTAGTAGTAGTAGTAGTAGTAGTAGTAAAAATATTTGTATGAAAAATTTCAGGTGATATCAGTTAGTGATAGATGTAACCATAAACTTACCTGCTAACCTGGAGTACACTGGGTCCTCACAAACATTTGTTTTCTAAATATTAATAATTAAAATTATTTAACACATTTTTTTGAGTATATCTCCATTTTTCCTTTTGTTTATCTATGAGACTTTTGGTCTCAAATGTATGTGTAACCAGTGTGTTTCTTTTTATGGTTTACTGATTATCTTTATTATGTTGTTTATTATTGTCCAACACTGTTATGTATATGAAAACAAGTATTTTTCAAGTGCAAAAATGGCACCACTCCAAATGTCAGCCAATATTTATTTCTCCTTTTCCATTAGGCGAATTTGCTTTTAATATCATAGCATCTGATGCAGATGGCGACCCTTTAATTTATTCTCTCAGAGGAGAAAATTCATTTTACTTCAATGTGAACCAGTCTACTGGAAACGTAACCATTCGAGCTGTTATGGACAGAGAGGCAAGTCCCTTCGTGCTGCTGAAGCGCTTTGTCATCTTGCAGCATCATAGCATGACTGTATAGTCCTTTATATGCAATTTTATATATCTGTCATGTTGTTCTTCAGCAAATGGACACATTTCCAGTAACCATTGCAGTTTCTGATGGCGTACATACTGAGGTGAACACCTAAATGCTTTTATCACGGCAGCATTTAATGCAGACTATGCATTTGCTGTATGCTGAGTATACATAATACAGCATATTATTTTCTACTGTCGTAATTCTGTAGATTTATTTGTTCTGTCTGAACAGGTGTCAAAACTAATAAGCGTTATTCTGGATGATGCAAATGATAACCGACCCATGTTTGACCCACCTTCATATGATATAGATGTACCAGAAGTAAGTGAAATGCATTACCCATGTCCATGTCCTCATATCAGTATTTGCTTAACATACTTTACTTTGGTATTTATTGCTTGGTTGTAGATTCCAAATTTTGGTGACCCTTCACCTAACCAAATGTTATTAATAAATGAGGGATAGATTTTCAGAAAGGTGTGAGACCAACCCCTCACACCCAGCTAGAAAAAAGCCAGGACAGGATTCACTTAGATCTATTTTATCTGTAGGTTCAAGCCAAAGTTTACTAAGCAAGAAAAGGTCAGATTTGAAGCTTAATGCCATTTTACTAACTGGAGCTGCTTTAAGAAACTAAAGTCAATGTTATTACTCATGCAGGGGCTCTTAAAGGAAAAGCTGCAGCATTTATGGTCTACATTATATTTACACTTTGCTAATTTTCCCTTTCCAGAACACTCATGTGAATACAAGTCTGTTTCATGTATCAGCCAACGATCCTGATATTGGATTAGCAAAAATTGTGGTTTACAAAATTGACAGCGTAAGGAGGCCTCCTGTATACTTTTTTAAATTGTGCAAAACACTGTCATGAAGTTGTGGTCAAGAAAAAGCGCTTATTTTCCTTTTCCTATGTCATAGGTTGTGCCAAACGATGGTCTTGATCTTTTTTCAATTTCCGATAGAACTGGGGAGGTCAAGCTAACAGGACGTTTGAACTATACGAGCAAAAGCACATTTTATCAACTAAAAATCAATGCATCGGTAAGCATGAAGAAGTCACGACTAAAGATGTCATCTGCTTTGTCATTTCGCAGTACTTGTTTTTAGAGCTCGTAAAACTTTCGATCGACAAACAAAATTTTTTCTCGTAATAGTAAAACATCTTTACGATTTGTTCTTCATTAAAATTTTCACAACGATGTTTAATTTGTTAAGAAATATAAGTCATATAAGTTGAGATGAACACAAACGTTTTCTTTTGATTTAAATAAAACTTTAAACTCTCTTCGAAGGATAGCGGTGGCCTCCTTCATGGAAAAAATGTTGTTCAGTCCAGTTCGGCTTTTGCTTCTATCACTATCATTGATGTTCCTGACCTTGATCCACAGTTTATAAACCTTCCCTATACAGCCACAGTAAATGAAAATACAGCTGTGGTAAGTGTTGAAAAAGTAACTTTATAAACAAACTTTCAAATTTTAACGCAGCTGCCACTTGCGTTTTATGTTTTAATTACATTTTAACTGTTTAATAAATGTTTTGCTTAACTTTTAGGGCCACACAGTGCTTAAAGTGCAAGCCGTAGATCCTGACACCGGGGTCAATGCCAGCATGCTTTACAGCATTCAAAAAAGTAATTTTCGTCACATATTTTACAAGGCGAATTTTAACTTAAAAAACTGTTTGCTGTCTTTTGTATTTCTGAATTACAAATGTATGACTAAACCATAACTACATTTTTCTGCACACATTTTGACAGATTTGCCTGGAATATGGCACTACTTGAAGCTGCCTAAATTTTGGTCATTCTTTCACAGGCACCAGTGGACCTGATTTATTTGAGATCGATGAAAATACTGGAGACATAATGATCAAAAACATTTTCGACAGAGAAGACTTTTTGGATGTGAATGCTGCTGTTATACTTCAGGTGCTAGTAGGTGATATTTTTTGATGTAAGAATTTGACTACTGGAGAAGAAACAGGAAGACAAACCATTGTGATTTATTATTTAATTATGAAGCACAACCAGAATAGCACAAAACTTCCAGGTGTTGAGTTATTTTCCTCGCTGTATTAGGGTACATCAGGAACAGGTTATATAATAAGCAATAATATTAGCATCAATAAAAAGTTCATGTTTTTCAGGCCCAGGAAACTACACTAAATATTCATGGAATTTTTGCGAGAACCTCAGCAGACGTCAAAATCACTATTGGAGACATCAACGACAATAAGCCAAGATTTTACGAGTGTCAGGCTGTGCCATGCGATTTAGCTCTGGAATCCACGAGCTTTAACGGAAACATCAATGAGCATTCGTCTGTAGGCGAGCCTGTGAACTCCATGCACATTTTGGCCCAAGATTTGGACCAGGTGAGACTCATCTTCTTTAACTGTTTTGCTCAAAGAACACAATAATCACCGCGTGAAGTTCAAAACATCTGTTCTCGGCCAGGGTGCAAATGCTAAGTTCAGCCTACATCTAGATGGTCCAGACAAAGATGCCTTCTCCGTGTTTCCACTCTCTGCAACCTCTGATGCTCAAGTGCAGATCTACATGAAAAACCCACAAGCCGTTGACTACGAAGTAATGAAAACAATGACAGTGAAGGTAAAGCTGCGATGTGATTGTGAATTTAATTTTTTGCGGTGAGGACTACAGCCTCAAGCTGCTTTTATTTCATAGCTTGGAGAAACATTACAAACGTGTAACCGTCAAATTGGCGCAAAAGCAAGATTGAGAAGAAAAATAATAATTTAAAATAATAATAATAATAATTTAATTTTGTCACCACTTTAAACCTCAAGTTTTCTTGAGATGACGCACGGGTCAGGTACATGCTTTGCCTCCTCAGCTCATTGCCAATGACAGTTCCATTGCCGACTGCTGTTCCACGGCCACCATCACAATCGAGATCAATGACGTCAATGACAACAGTCCCGTCTTCCAGCACGAGACCTACAATTTGGACATTGCAGAACACAGCCGAAAGGGCACCGTGATAGACACCATCACAGTACGCCGTTGCTTTTATCGATTTCCTTCAACTTCATGAGCTCCTATAGCGCACAATTGGGAAAGAGTTGTTTACAGATGCTAAAAAATTTGGTTAAAAGTCATTAATAAAATTAATAAAAACCATAAAAATGCTGTATTCATTTTCCAGGCCACAGATCCAGACACAGCAGACGTGGACAACATCACGTACAGACTTTTACCACAAAGCATGTAAGGAGCTGCTCCACACGCACAAGGGCACAGTAGCATTTCTGAAGCCAAAACGGAGTTTCAAGTCAGTATTTCTACTCTGTTGCGCAAACCCCGGGGGCTCAGCTTATTATTACAATTATTAGATTAGAGGTTCTTACTCCCGAAATGTAATAAATAAATAATCTTTATTCCACCTTTACATACTCGTGATTTTTCCTCAATTTAAACTTGCAAGCACGAATTATCACAGCAGCCCCATGACCTTGTATTGTTTCAGACTAAAATACTTTGATGTTGATCCAAAAACTGGCAACGTTAAAGTGGTGGATGGAAAACTACTGGACCGGGAGGTCAGTTATTTTTTCTCGGCCACCTTACAAGCGACAGACAGCGATAACAATGTAGGCAGGACAATCCTGGTGATCACGCTCATCGATATAAATGACATGACCCCCTATATACCCAGAGAGACTTATCCGGAATTTGTGAAGGAGGGATCGAACCCCCGGTTGTCAGTATTAATCCAGGTCAGTCCTCCTGCTTGGCTAAAATAATGCTAACCAGTTTGTTTGTATTTATAAGTATTGAGCCATTATAACGTATTAATACATTTTGCTTTCCGCAGGCTACAGATGGGGACCAAGAAGACAGCGAGAACAGCAGAATTGAGTACAGAATTGAGCACAGCGAGTTCAGCGGCAACTTCACCATCGATGCAAACAGTGGTTTATTGCAAAATCGTGGGCCGTTAGACAGAGAGGCCATAGATTTATCATTTCAAGGGGCGATTGCATTAAATGTGACAGCTACAGACATGGGGGATCCACCCAGGACAACAGGGGTGATGGTCATAGTCACCGTGGAGGTGAGCCTTGTGCCCCAGACTCTGTTGAAATGCTTTAGTGGAAAAAACTTTGATTCCAAATTAACATTATATCAGTTTTTTCCAGGATATCAACGACAACGCTCCCAAGTTTAAGAATTTTGCTTACCAATTCTTCGTCAAAGAAAGCGACAAAGGTGAATAATGTTTGTTTGACTGAGATTTAATATTCACAATGTAAATGTTTATGACCGTTCCTTTTTAGTGTTAATATTTCTTGTTCAGCGCGCTGTTTCACCATGGAGAAGAGTGCTATATGCTATGTATAACTACAATGAATTGCTACTAAATCATGTTTAGGATGATTTCTGATAAAATATGGATAAACTTTTGTACTTTTTATATTCTTGTTTAATGGTTCTCCCTTTGTTTACATACATATTTGTAAATATGTACAGTAGTTTGCAATAGACAAGCATCCTGCCCAGGGATCATTTCATAGCTTAGCAGCCCAGGGTTCTAAGATGGCCTTCAGGTTTTGCCTTGACCAGGATTCAACAGTTAATGATAATGGATGGATGGATGGATGGATGGATGAATGAATACTTTATAACAGTATTATTTTGGGGGATGGCCTGATGATGCAGTGGGTAGAGGGTGGGCTGTGCCATCAGCCTTAGGTTTGCCCATTCCATCTATGTAGTTTGTTGGCTGTTTTTCTGTTCACATGGATTTTGTCCAGGTGCTCTGTGTATGGGTGTGTGGGTGTGTATGAGTGTACGTGCACATGCATACCTGCGTGTGTTTGGCTAGCCTGCAACGGAAAGACAACTTGTCCTAGTTTTCATACCCTGAGTAGCTGAGCACCCTATGCATCCAGGATAAGCTCTGGAGCGCCGCATCGCTACACCAAACAAATGTGATTAAAAACTTTTTTGGAGAGAAAATTATGAATATTTACTGCTTCCTTTCCACAGGAGCATTTGTGGGCTCGGTGTTTGCAGATGATGCAGACCAAACTGTAATGAACAATCGTATTTCTTTCCGCATCACCGACGGCAGCTTTGGGAATTTTCTTGTCATGACCTCAGCAGAAGAACATGGTGGCGGCTACAGTGGAAACATAACTGTAGACCCCGATGTTGAACTGGATTACGAGCAAGGAAGAAGATCATATAATCTCAGAATTGAGGCCACTGATCTGGGGCAGAAAAAGGATGTGGCTCTTGTGCAGGTGGTTGTGCTTGATGTGGACGACGAGCGGCCAGTTCTCCCCAAAGATGTTGCACTGCATGTGCCTGAGAACACCACCAACCTAGGGGAGGTGGGCAAGATTGAAGCAGAGGACCCCGACACCAACAGCTCCCTAATCTACGAGCTCCTTTCCACGCAGTGTCAATGCAACGGGACCCTGGGTCCCTGTGACGAAGAATGGTTCACACTGGAGCCCACAGGAGCCATAACAGTTAACAAGGAATTTGTCATCGATTATGAAAAATGTGACCAGGTTGTCCTGGAGATTCAGGCTGTGGATGTTTACACAGAGAAAGGAGACAATCACAGTCTTCCAGGTTAGTGCCGCCATTGCACTGTAAATCTTCAAAAAAATCGGGTTGTTCGGTATAATAGCCTATGTGAGATATAACTATAGTTACCGGTTATAAATAACAAAAAATACCTCGTAAGACTTCTATTTTAACATTTTCAAGCTACTGAAATGTCAAAACAGACTTCCATAAACTTATTGAAACAGTTTAAATAGATAAACAGAAAGTAAGCCAACAGAAAGTAATCACCCCTTTCAATTTTTTTTTTTTCCACATTTTGCTGCTGTTATATCTCCAAATTTGTCCAGCTGGAAAATGAATGTTTGCCCTAAACACAGACAGCTTCAGAACAAGTTCAAGGATTTTCCTGTATTTGCCTCCATCCATGATGCCCTTGATTTGCAAGCCTTTCAGTTTCTCCTACTGGAAAACAAAACCCCAGAACATGATGCTGCCACCATCATGCTTGACGATGGGAATGGTGTTACCGGGGGGTGTGTTTGTGTCAAATATAGCCTTTGGCTTTTAGGCCAAAGATCACGTTTTCTTCCAAAAGGTCTGGTTTTTCCATATGACTCCTAGAAAACTCCTAGGAAAATTCTCAGCATTGCCAGTTGTTTCAAAATCTTCTCCAGCTTTTTCCTCTAAACAATTCCGCTTCCGAGATCCTTGAGAAGCTCCTTAGTTTTCATGACAGCAGCTCTGAATTTCTCATTCCTCATCTTTTTTTAAACTGAAGATAGTGTCTTTTTCCCAAAATACTATTGGTTCATAAAACCATAAATCAGATGGCGAGCGGTACCACCAAATGTCCAGTCACACAGCTTATGCCAACAAATTTGACTTCTTGCTTGCAGGAAAACTGGAAATCAAAATTGATGACATCAATGACAATTCTCCCAGCTTCTGGAAACCAGATGGACTTTTTGGTAATTTATTTAATTCATTCATTTACTCTTCTGCAGAAATCTGATCCTCTAGAATTGATGACTGCATTTCCAGCTTCTATGTAAACCTGACAAAGGTTTCTATAAGATTTGAAATGCAACTGGACAAAAATTGGTATAAAAAAACTTCTCATAATATGTCATTTTAATCCATATTTAATTATAATTTTAAATATTGATCAAGTTCACATTTGTTTTTCCTAAGTTGTTCTGAGTGAAAAAACTGAACAAGGAACTGTGGTCGCTTCTTTTACTGTAAGTAGTTTTTTAAAGTAATTTTATGTACCTGTTTATTATTTTCTAATACCTAAACCTTCAGCTGCTGCTGTTACAGTGTAAGCCCGGTCATTTGGGCCACTCGTGCCCACATCTGCCGATTAATTTTTGCAGGCATCTTACAGAATGGAACAGCGAACGCTCATTTTATTCTCCAAATTACACAGGGTAGAATCCAGACCTTTGTGCTTAGGTCACTTACTTATGTCTCTTCTGAGGACAAGAACCTCAGCTGAAGCAAGAGCAGAGTCATCCTTATCAAATGGAGTGGCAAAGCAGAATCACCGGCTGATGAAAAAGAACATGAGAGCATGTCTATCTTTTTCCAGAAAGTATCTGAACATCTTTCAAGACTTTTCAAAGAATGTTCTGTAGAATGAGGAATCAATTTTTTTTTTTTTTTTTTTTTTAATGGGCCCCATCATGTCTGGTAAAACCAAACACCTACCAGGAGATGGGTATGGAGGTGGCAGTGTGATGGTCTTTGGATGTTTTGGTGGCACAGAATCTAGGTGCCTTGAAATCACTGAAGGACTAAACAAATCCTCTTTGTATAAAAAAGATTCTAAAGGAGCAGTGTGAAGCTGTCAGATGAAACAGAGGAACGGCTGGGTCTTGCAGCAAGATGTGGCTAACATAAAAAAATTAAAGTTATGATTACGTCTGGAGATCTCATCGCAGGACCTGAAAATGTCATATGCAGAACCTAAAATGAACAGCAGAGGTCCTCACAGGAGCAACCCAACACATCCCAGCTCATCTGATGAAATCTTTCAGGTCTTCAATCCAGCAAAGCATGCTTTGAAAGAGATTCTAACAACAAACAACAAACCTCGATACCTGCCTGCTTCAGTTTCTCAGCCCAAACCTCAGTGCTTTCGTGTCCCTGCTACTTATTAGAATAGAATAGAATAGAATAAACCTTTATTATCCCACGAATGAGAAATTTAGGTGTTGTTCCCTCTGTCTCCCAACGTTCATCTTCTATATATTTACCACATCATCCAAGTCTCCAGTGACCGTGTCGCTCAAGTCTCCAGCTGTAGAGAAATCCCAGTCTCCTTCTTCCAGGACACTCATGTCTTCACAGATCCACTGCACGCACCCTGCACGGCACACCTGTGCACTTTCATCACTTTTGTAAATAAGCTTTGCGCCTGAACCCCACGTCCCCTCACACCTGGGTGTGTTTATGGCAGAAAAGCACTGTTCATGTCTGAAAAAGTTTTGCATGCAGCAATGGGTCAAAATTCCTCCACAGTGATGTGAAACCCTGAATCATTTAGTTGCAGTTCTTACAGCTAAAGGTGATGCATCCAGTAACTGACAATTCAGCTGCTGTTCGCACCCATGACATCACGTTACTGTGTTGTGCCACAGCAAAAAAACACCGGTGTTACATTTTGCAGAGTGAGAATATTTTTTTTACACTGCTGTATATGCTGCAATGTCATTTTTTAAAAACATTTCAAATGAGTAAAAACAGAGCATAGCAGTCGACAACTGGGGGGAGGTGGGAGGCTTTAAGGACAGTGTGAGGCCAGAGCCAGAGCTGCTGTGTCTGCACAGCTCCAATCTCACAACAAAAGAAAATGTGAGAATTACTTTGTGTTCAGTATTAACAAGTGTAAAACTGACATTAACTGCATATTCATAACTTGTGTAAACGTGCATTAATATTTTTTCTTCTTGATCTTCTTAAGGCAACTGATCAGGATTCTGGAAGCAACAAGGTGATATATTTTGATGTCCTATCAGTTGAATTTATAGATCCTAATAATGTACGGAGGCAAATGGATAAAATCTTCAGTGTTGAAGCCATTGCAGTGCAGTATTATTATAAAGGAGACATCAGGTAAATAAGTTAATATTGATCTTAGTTTTGGCTCTCTGTTTTCAGAACTTAATATTGATTCTTCTAATCTCAGCCTTTTTGGAACTAATTTACAGTTAAAAAATACGTACAATTTCTTGTGGAGCTGCTAATCTCAGCCTAGACTAGAATAGCTATTTTCTCCGAAATGCATACATTTAAAGATTTAAATTATACAAAAGTATGTTAATGCTGATTTACAATGATGCTGAAATCAAAATGTTTCAGGTGCACTGGCAGTCTTGATAATACCTTGAAAGGGAAATACCTGGTGTCAGTCGAAGCAAAAGACACTGGAAATCTGACAGCAGACACACAGCTAGAGGTACCTGTTCTGCGAATTACACCCGAATTTCAATGAATCTTATTTTGATTCAGTTTTTAAACAAACAAACACACACACACACACACACACACACACACACACACACACACACACACACACACACACACACACATTTTACAATTTTAAAAGCAATTATGGCAATAATTTTCCCATATTTTAAATTATAGCCAAACTATTAATACCATTCATTCATATACAGTTATACTGCAGTTAGCACTCAGGATCGATTCCTAGAAAGTGAGGCACTAACCAAAATGGTGCAAAATGGTGCAATGTAATATTTTATTTTATTAGATAAGTGACAATACCAATATAAATACAGTGGAACATTAATACATTTTTACTGAGAATATTTTCATCAGAATTACATAAATAGATGCTTATTTATTTTTTGTAATTGTACTGTGTTGCTTAAAATGCTGAGAAGACAGTATAAAGGCAGCACATGGTAGTGTTCTCCTTTTCCTTGGCTGCTTGGCATCCTGGTGTGTTTTATTACACTTAACTGCAGTAAATGTGTGTCCGCAGCCAACTCTGTCTGCTAAGTTGTCCCAGTCCTGGACACACACACACAACAGCTATGGAATGAACTTGTCCATCATAAGGGGTAAAAATGAAAGAAATAAATTTAAATGAAAAAATGACAATATTATGATGCAGAGCAATACAATAGAAAAAAGCACAGAGAAGGGGGAGGGGCCAGAGAATATTAAATGAGTACCTTAAGAATGCAGTTAGAACCGAGATACGAGACTTTCACTTGAGTTTTGTGCATACAACTGAAATTGTTTAATTCCCTTTAAGTTACGACATTATGACCAAACATGAAGGTGACTGTTTGGAATTATGACAACTGTTACGATGTAAATGATACTGTATCTCCAACTTACAATTTTACAAGCGGATTTCCAGGACGGAGACATGCGATACCCAAACCAAACTATAAGCTATACGCAAACACTCTATAAGTTTACAGCATGACTGTTATTAGGAAACAGCACTAAATCAGGTTACATTAAGTGGCGTATTAATGTATTGGGAAAAATGTGTTCTAACTGACTAACTTTTATTTTGCAGATTTATACGATTGACAAATCTTACCGTGTTGGCCTTCGCTTTGAATCTTCAGTGTCAGAAGTGAACACAAACCTGAACCAAATTCAGTGGTAAAGTCAATGGGCTTCACGGTGTACTTGTATGTTAAAAAATTTAAAAAACGTAAGTTTTAAAAAAGTTAAGCTTCGCAGAGAGAATGTTGGAAAAACAAAATGATCACGGTCCAGTTAATATGAAAATGTGACTTTATTCGCACCAGGGTCTTGTTTATTGCTATCGCCAATGTTTGCGGCTGCGTTTCATATGCATACTGTATGTAATAAGCACAAATGCTACTGTCGTCTGTTAATAAAACCCAAAATACGCTTTGGTAAGCATAGCTAATTCAGGTATTTCCATGGTGATAAATTACCACAACTTGTTTCTCTTTTTTTACTGTCTGCATGTCTACAAACTGTGCAGGGCCCTTTCAGCAGCAACAAAAACGACGGTTCGTATTCTGGACGTTGTGGCAGAAAGCATGGAAACAAGGTGAGAATCTCAAGGTGTGCGTGAAGTGAAAACAGACATTTTAAGTGTTAAAATGAACTAAAACTCTCTTGCTTCCAACTGGTTACTTCTGTAGAGCCTTAGAGATAATCGTTTTGGGGGCCTATTTTATACTTCCCAACGGAAGCGCGCTCAATTCTGACAGCGTTGAAAGGATTCTCCAAGAAGATCTGTATCATGCCAGCATTCTGAGAAAATATGGCCTCACCTACATTGTAAGTACAGAAGAAACCGTTAGCCTGGTTTCAAAAGTGTCTCTGGGGTGTTCTTGTGGTGTAAATTAGAAAACACGTCAGTCAGGCACAGTTTAGTTTAGCCTGGCTTGTTCTCGAGCTTCTCTCTTGCAGGTATCTGGTGGCACAGAGGTGAAAGAAGTTGACCCCATGTTCCTTATTTTGCTCGGTTTGGTGGCTGGTCTGGTGATAGTTTTGGTGGTCACAATAACATCACTTGTCTGCATTCAGAGGAGGTAAGTACTTGGTTCTCTGACCAAAAGTCAGGTGTCATCCTACTGGTGCTAGGAGGTAGGTGTCCACATACTTCTGGCCACGCTCCTTTTTACCCAGATGTTGAGCAGTTATTTGAATTTCTCAATATATTTAACACATGACAAAGTTATTTTCGTGCATTCTTAATGATACCAGTGCATGAGAAGTAACGCTACATGGTACAATGCTAGTATGGTGCCTCTTGCTGTGTGTGGCAATAACCCTAATCACTATGGCAACAAGGACTTTTGAAAAGGATGCAGTTGGTTTGAAATGAATCTCTCTTGGCACTGATCTACTATGGGGGCAGGGTACTACAGTAAAGCCATGCACAAATCAAAACTGCCACTTCACTATTAGCTTGTGTCAGAAATAGGACAAATATGTTCACAACAAGCAATGTAAAAATGAGAAAAGGGAAGCGCTTAATAATCGTGTGGAGGAAATAATTTTTCCCAGCAGTGCTATGGGGGGGATGCAGACTGTTTCATCCATCAGCTGTGTTTACATTTAAGGTGATGCCGCACAGTCACTGGCAATAGCCAACTGTCCCAAAGGCTTGGGGCATTTTAAGATCCATCCTGGAAGCAAAGAGCACTAAGCTAGGCAGGGTGCACCCCAGTCCATCTCTACATAGCCATATTTTCAGGTTCAGTATGTGTGATGTACGGTGATGACAACTTATGACTTCTTTTAGCTACAAGAGGAAGTTGAAGGCCGCCAAAGCCATGAGTACATCTGCGATGAAGAGTGAAAACCACACACCTAGTGTGGTAGTGCCAGGTACAAACATGTACACCACAGAAGGGTGAGTACAGAGAAAAACAAAGTATTTTTTATGGTATATTCATGTTTTTACCCTGTCAAAATACTGTGTTTTCTATGCATGATCAAATCTCCCTTTTGAGAGTAGAGCCCAGTAATATAAACCAAGGGTTAAATGTGCTCATTTGGTTTAATTTCAGGGCAAACCCTGTACTAAATCTGAACATTGACTCAACCACAGACCTGACTTTTGATGAGGAAGGTTCCGGTGCCAGCAAAGTTAGGTAAACTGTCGTTCTGCTCAGAACTATGGACATATTCCTATTATTTGCTACTGTAAAGTAAAATTGTTATCATTTTTACAAACATTAAGCTGTCATGACCAAAATTAGTTTTTTGTTTGCCGATATCTTGAGATGAGAAACTGAAATATGCCGCTTGCATAAATATTCACACCCCTGAGCTCCGGAAATGCAAAATTTGCATGGACGAAAAACTAGTCCCTAATAAGGACACAGTTGTCTATTAACTGGATATACCTGGTGTGTACCTGTGAACCATTAAAGTTTTGACCACATTTTCTAGATTTAAAAAACAACAGCTTGTGCTGAGGATCATTGGTGAGGCTGTGAATCTGAAGGAAAGGTGTGAGAAGGAAGACTACAGAAGATGGAGGTTAAATTATAGATAAATAGAAATGAGTAAAAGGATCTCCCAGTCAGCACTGCTTGATCAAGAATCCGGAAGCAGAAGCTTCATCACAGCAGCCCAAGCACTAAGTAGAGAAGGCCGTCCCTCCAAACTGTGTCTGAGTGAGACGCGGATGTCCGAGAAGCTACAAAAAGGCCAAAAGCCACTGTGAAGGAGCTGCAGAACCCATTGCCTGACAATGGAGGAAAGGTGCACTGGTCTACAACATCAAGAGCACTGCAAAGACCTGGCCTGTATGGGGCAGTGGCAAGAAAGAAGCCATTTCTTAAAAAATCATATCAAAGCATGTCTGGAGCTGGCTAGAAAGCGTGTGAATGTTTTCTGAATACGTAATTGTAACTGTGAATATGTTTGATATAAATGTGCTTAGTGTTATGTAAGTGGAATTATACTTGCATGCAGGTAAAATGGCAGCAAGATGACCAAAACACCTTAAAAGAAATAATGGAAGTTGGAATTCTCTATCCTGCAATGTGATGCAGTTTTTAGTTTTGTTGTGAATGCCATGGTTGAGGTTGAAGACACTTGTATGGAGCTTAGTTTCAAAGAGACCCAGACAAAGGGAGAAAGGCAGGAAAAAGGCCACAACTGTTATTGGTAAGCTTATAAATGTCTTTGGGTTGCATTTAAATATCAAATGAGTTACTAAGAGTTGGAAATGTTACAGTAGAGGGTTTTGTTTAGAAAATAAATGCTTGTAGATGTACACGTTTCATGGTTAGGGAAGTCCAAACATGGTAGCTCCAGCATGGCAGGAGAAGTCAGGCTGCTGGGATTTTCACACATTACAGTGTCTGGAGTTTACAGAGAATGGCATGATAATTGGAGAAACATCCACAGAGCAGCACTTCTTTTGGTAAACACAGCTAGACCAGGGGAGAGAAAATCCAGCGAGGTATGATGAATGTGGCCAGAGTTGTTAAAACTAATAGGCCACAAGGGCAAAAGTAACATCTCAAAACACACAACCGTATCCAGAACAGCTTCGTAGAGTGCATAACTTGTCAAACTGTGAAGCAGGAGAAGATACTTGGTTCTACTTCTGGCCACAAGGGACACGTAACCACCAAAACCAGACAAGCGAAGAGCAGAAAATGTTGCATGGTCTTTGGAATTTGAATTTATCTTGCGGCTATGAGGATCAACAGGATCATTTAGCACCAGCGGCTGTGATCCATGAATCCATCTTGCCTTGTGTCTAAGATACAGCCTGATAGTAAAGGTTTGGGGGTGTGAATGTTTTCTAAGCCTAATGCCACTTAACACCTTTTCACATCACTCATTGTTGCTGACCACATGCATCCATTCACTGTCAGTCGAGATTGCACAACTCTCACCTCTCAAAAGCATCACAGCCCAATGTTTGGTCATGTGTGGCTTTCTCTTTGTCCATATGATCAGGACTGTAGATTCTCTAAGCAGATACACATGTGAGGAATTCGATCAGTTCACTGGATGAGTCCACTTCCCAAACCTCTTTAAATAACCATATATCTGAAGGAGGAGGGGGCTTCGTTGGTGTGTAGTTGGGAGACAACCTTTTTGTTTGTTTTGTGTGACATTGTCACTGCTTGGTTGTGTGTTAGTATTTGGCTTGAATTGTTAGGTTTGGTGTGTGTTCTATGGGTGTGATGGTATCTGGAGAAAGTGGTGCCTCGTATCTGTATATTTTCTTTTCTAGGCAGTTTAGATTAGTGTAGATGGAAAGGAGCGGAACACTGTTTTGGCATTGTCATTTATTTTTTCTTTTCCAGGTTTAAGGTAGTCAGCTGGTATTTTTCATTGTAAGCATGCTAGAATAGGTAGTGGGTCTTTGGGGACACCTTCTGAACACAAGAGATCCCCTCTACAAATGATATTCTTTGGTTTTGTTTTCTCCTCCTTCCATACTCTTCTTTCCCCGAGCCTGCTCTTTGTACCGGGGTCGTAACAAAAGGTACTTGAGCATTTTTGGGATAAGGTGGAACAGTGACAGAATTAATGTGCTTCCAAAAATTTGCCATAAGTGTGAAGTTGTCAAGTAAGCCCAGACTAAATGCGGTGCACAATGTGTCAACATCTAACTGCTGAACTGATGTTCCTTTGCCAAAAGAAGGTACTGTAGCATTCTAGTTAGCTATACCTATTAAAGTGGCTGGTGATGCTATGTTGCTCTATGTAAGAACAAACTGTTGTATGTTTGAGAATTTGTCTGTAATCTTTAAGATCAAAAACACAATACCCCCCCATCCATCCATCTCTTAACTGCGTGTCCTGGTCCAGATCATCAGCAGCATTTAAGTAAAATTGTTTTCTTTTTTCTGTTTTCAGCTTTAATTCCTTGGACTACAGCAGTGAAATGAACATGATTGAGAGGGACACAATGCCAATGATGGTGCGGAGTTTGTATATATTTACATCATATATTTATATAAATATTAATGTATAAAGTTTTTCTCATAAATATAACCATTATGTTGCAGGCAATGAAAGCTAAATAATAGAGATCCTATGATGTACAAACAAGTCTCAGATATAATGTATGATTATATAGTAGTTATAATGAATTACACATTTACTCTTATTAGATCATCCAGGAAGAGGATGAAGAGGCTGTGGATGACCACTACAGTGAGCCGGGTGATGCCGCGCTCTCGCACCAGGAGGCAAACATGTGTTTTGACAACCCAGGCCTCAGCACCACTGACCTCTAAGTCTCTCAAATATCAAGGGTGATGAACCCCCAACCCAATATTAAAGCCGATAAAAAAACTGCCAAGCCAAGCATCCCTTTTATATAAAGACTTCTAACTAGGAAAGTGTCAGCAAAAAAAAAAAAAGAAAAATTGCTGCAATTTTTAATTCTGCCTCAGATTTTCCATCTGTGAAATATTTTATCACATTTTGGTTTCTGCCACACAGCGCTGTTGAGAGACCACAGCTTCAGCTGCTGTATTTCCATCTTTCAATGTAACACTGAACACCTATAACCAGTAAAGAAATTTACCAACAACTGTATTTTTCTCGAGTGTCCGCCACGTGAACTGCACACAGATTATATTTATAGCTCATAACCCTACAGTAAGATTAATTTATTTCTTCCATTTATAACCTGATGTTATAATATTGTAGATATGAGGTAATTGTGTGTCTATATGTTAAACTCTTTGTTAGCGCACCTTTTGTACACTTTGAGTTTTATGTCACTTTTGATAAAAGTTTTCAATAGTTTAACTTCTTGCATGTAATTTATCAGATATTAGTAAAGAATTAAGAGATTTTCTTCATTCTGGCTTCCTTGTTATGTTTAAACTAAATAAAAGAAGCAGAATAGTTGACAGACTTCCCTCGCATAATTCATAAATAAAAAATCGGCTCATAAAAGGTCAGAAATAACATACAGAATGAAACTGTCCAGGGTGCTTTCAGGTTCGGGGGCTGTACGTTCTCTTTTCATTTTAGTTTTTGCTCATCGGTTCTTTTTTGTTTCTCTTGTTTGTGCTTTTTGCCCTTTTCTTTCCTAACTGATAGCTGGAATGAAGCTTATGGATCACAGTTTCGAACAGTGCCGTAGATTCTCATTGGACCTGAGATCAGGAAGCTGACCTGGCCACTGTAGGACACTCACCTGTATGTTCTTGAGCTTTCCAGTACTGCTTTCTCCCTGTGCTTGGGATCTCGGTTCTCGGAAGCTGGAAAATACTCCAGGTACTCCCCACAAATATCAGGGAAAAGGTATTGATCCAAAAGAACAAAAGGAAGACATTGTGCTGGCTGATGATTCTTTAACTTGGAAAAGTGCTTGGATGTCCTCTTGGTCCTTCTTATCCAGCATTGGTTCGGTATGCTTTGCTTGTCATTGTGTGATCATGTTCAAGATCTGTCCAAGCTGGGCACATAAAAAACCCTTTGAGGATTTTGTGACACCTTATTCCCCAGCCAGGGGCACACATTTTCATTACAACACCCCAAGCGATCCCTGTACTTCTTCATTTTATGGGACTGAAGGTCTGACTTACTGAGGTGATGATAACCTCATGGTCTTTCATCAGGGTTTAAACCAATCACAGAAAAACTTCTCCCAGACATTTGTTCAAAGATTAGTGATCTCTTCTTGTGTCCTTAGAAGTTTTTCATTCTTATTTTCAGGAGCACGAGGTCCAAGGAACACTTATTCTAGATTACCATTTCCTATAAAACCCTGGATTCTCACGATTTTGGTTGGGGAGAAACCTGAAGAAACCCATGGGGTAATTTATTCACTGGAGACATTGTATATGTCTAGTCATTCTATTTACACTGATGTTCACTATTTCCTGTTTATATTTAAAATTATTTACAATTTTTAGTAAACATGTCAAGTATAAATTGTTTTATTAATTTTGTATAAGTGCAAGAACGGTATTGCAATACTACATATAGTGGTGGAAAGGTAAAAAGTAACATATTTATATAATTAAAAACTGTGATGTGTAATTTCTTATTAATTGTTGCATTTCTGCTTGCTCATATATTACTGTTACTGGCTCCCGTGGATGAATATACAGATGGCACTGACAGCAACGTGCGCACCAGCTGTAGTGAAGTGCAAACAGAAATAAGAAATTATATATGACCAACCATAGTTTAATTTAATAAATTTGAAGTGTGTCTCAGTGTGCGCATGTGTGTGTACAGCAAAATGCATACAGTACCAACTAATTATATGTATTATATGTAAATGTGTGGGTGTGGAGGGTGCACCACCATTTGTGTGTTGAGTGTGTGCGGTGTCTGCATGCACTGTGTAAGACATTACTACATGTTGTACGCGGTGAGGGCTTTCTTCACTTAGGGTGAGAAGCGGTTGTGTGCCAAATTTCAAGCCTGTGATTTGAAAAACAGAGCTGAGCATAAACAACAAACAGACAGAAAGACAGACTGAAAAATTAAGACTAAGCTTTATAGATACTTCCAGATGTGTGGCAACAAACATGGTTTTGGTGTCAGCAGCAGGGCGATTTAAAACATGCACTATGGGCAATTTAGAGCCGTCATTCCACCTGAAACTCCCGTCTCTGGGAGGAAGCAACGTTTAACATTGAACCTAATGGTAATGGGAGGTATGAGAATTCGCATCGTGAAGGGTTTTTCAAGCGTGGGAAAACTGCATATAAACTTTCACTAAAAATCTCTTCAGTATTTAAATGAACACTGCAGCAGTAATTGTCTCATTTGTGTTAACTGGTCAATGGCAAACATATTATAAAAGTTTAAGTTCATTAAATTGTTACTTAGTTTAAACTCAAAACAGTAAATAATAAACTCTATATCCTGTTAAATGCCTTTTTGCACAAAGTCAAGACAGGCTCCCCATTTTCGGCAGTAAAATGTACAAAATTTAAAATGTGATGTATGTTATCAAACCCAAACTTATTTTTGACAATTTCAATCAGGTTAAAAATTATTTTTTGGAAGTCTATAGGCTAAAGATTTGTTTGTGAATCTTGAAGTCCTCACAGACTGTTTTTTGTATTATAAAGCAAAAAAAAAAAAAATTGCAGTGGTGTAGCTGGCAACAAAAAAAAATAAAATTTTAATCTAATTATGTCTACTTAGGAACCACTTTATTATTTTTTTAAACAACACTCAAAACAACTTCACATGTACAGCTTTCGATACTTTATCGTGATTAAATTAAGGTAAACAACAATAATATTCAAGTACCTTACATTAAAAAAGAAACAAAAGTTCATTGTAGTGTGTAAGGCAGCTTATTTACAAAAAATAATTTTTTTTATTTGCTGTAGTTGAGCATCGACTCTGATACACACTACCTGGCCAGGTAATACAGTATCTAAGCCATGACTCCTTTTCACAGTACCCACAACCACCTGGCATTTTATATAACCTAGAACAGAATTCATATCTGAAATGCTTTCTGGGAACAGCTTAGATATTTTTCATTTGTTCGTAGTTTCGGACTTTTCAATTTCTATTTAAAAGTTAAATACAGTAGCCTGTGTTCTTGTAAACCTCCAGTATTAAAGTTTCATTTATAAATCAAAACTGAAAACAATCACTGGGCTTTTTAGTAAGTGCATATAAGAAAGTAAAAGCCTTGAAAGAAATAATGTTTCACACAAATAATATGTACTTCATATTAATAACGTACATAGTAGCAACTGACCTGTGACCACGACTGAGGACATTTTGAAGGAATAAAGCACATCTGTAATAACTGAAAACCATAATATAACTGGAATTAAAGCGCTATCTATTGGAATTGAAGCATAACTAAACCACCCCCTATAAACCGTAAGATAGTATTTCACTACTATAACACTACGTTTTTATTAACAACACAGAAAGAAAAGTAAAATCAATGCTTTACAAATCTTAAATATGAGCAGTTGTCCAACTTGGGTAAGATTTGTCTGCGTTGAACTGCTAATTTTCCAGTTCATCTTGTAAGAAAAAATACAGACTGGCTGGCATATTACTGCAAAATATAACAAAGGGAGTCAACAATAAATCACCGACAGTGCAATTGATCAGCAACTGAAATGTTTACATGACAAGCGCCAATAAGGAATCCTGACGTTTGGTCAAAAAATAAATAAATAAATACAGCATATTGCAGAGATCGACTGAGTCATCCATAGGTCAGAAACTCTGCAGCACTAAACGTGACAAATAAAACAATATCCTCTATAAACCGAGTTACACAAACGCGGTACACGTTCTACTCTAAAAATGACAGTTTTTTGACTTATCAAATAAAAAAATGAAATTGTTAAAGATGGTCAGATTCATTTTAAACACACCGACTGGACAGCTATTACCTGCAGTATGCAAATGCGGCTTCATTAAAACGTTACAGCAACACTTGTACTTTTGGATTTACACTGATGTCAAAATACATGGTTTGAAAGGGGAACCTCTTCTCGTACGGACTTGCTCAAATACATGTTGAGAAATGTTTTTTTTCTTGTTTTTTCATAGCTGAAGAAAGAGCTTACCCTGTGAAGGACTGGCATGCTCTCCAGGGTGTATCCTCCTAGCCTAACGCCCGGGGATTGTGGGATCGGCTCCTGACCACGGTGACCCTGACCACAAAAGGCGGCTGTCAAAAGTGGGTGAGCGAGAATGAGTGAAGAAAGAGTTTGAGATGGAGTAGAAAAAGGTTATCGGGTCATTCAATAGCGTTAGTGCGAAAACAGCAACGTGGCCGATGCAAGCTTCTGAAGGCCACGCGAAAGGGATTGCGTTGGAGCCTTTTTTTCTTCTTTCCTTCTCGCTTCTCCCCTGGCTTTCCGGGTTCTTTGATCAATGCGTTACTACTTGTTGCTGAAGCAGGAGGAGGTGAAGAAGGAGGTGAAGCCACAGAGTGCCCTGCCTCTTCAATTGCCAGGTTTGTGGAATTGGAAACTGTAATAGAGGGAGGAGGAAACTTCCTGTGGTCCTTGATCTGCTTCTCCAGGTGCTTTTGTATGGCTATTCCGAGAACTTCTACCTCCACAGCTGCACCGTAGACCTCCCAGGTCATGCCCTTCTCATCCCAGTTTACTGCCTGCACGGGTTCTTGTTGGTTGTCCTCCGCAGCATCCTTAAAGTCAATCTTTGGATAAGAATCTTCTGGGGCATTGGGGGTGATGGGGCTCATAGGTGCTGTGGCAACAGATCGAGATTTGACCGCCTCTCCCACTTGTAGCTCTGCGTCCTTCTTTGATACCAGAGCCAGTTCTTTACAGCTAAGTTCAAACTTCCCAGACAAGTATGGGAAGAAAGCGGCAGCAAAGCCTTCAGGGGGAGTCATGGGACTTGTTGCTGCTGACCGGCACATGACTTCCAGGCTCACTTGAGTCTCTACATGTTGATGAGAATTTAATGATAGGTTGGGAGGAAGGGATTGAGAGGGAAAAACTGTAGTCTCACTAGAAGTTGGCTTGGACTGTCTATTGATTTCATTCGTATCAAAAGATTTTGATTCATTTTCCTTCAATTGTTGAGGATAATTTTTTCCTGGCAGACACAAAGGCTTTGGAACCTGACCTACACCTCCTTGCTTTTCCCTACTTTTGCTGTCCAGTGAGACAGCTGTGCTTTTTGATTTGTTTGAAGGCTGGACTTCCATGGTTATGTCTGACTGCTTACGTCTGTTGCAAGGGTGCTCATCTTCTACAGTCACACTGATCTTGTTTTGTGTCTTTTCTTCATTGTCAGACAAAATCTCACACTTAGTTGAGGATTCTGGGGGTTCTAAGGGACTCGGGTTATGCACCTCTACGCTGCTGTTTTTTAACAGTTGATCTTGATTTGAGTTGTCGTGTGCGATCCTACTTCTGCGAATACGTACGTTGTGATCATCTGAATTGTTGGTCTCGATCCCTTCTGGATCCAAAGGCTCCGATACCTTTTCCACGCCGTTCCCTTCAACTAAGCAACCGGACTCTCTGTTGGACCCAAGGGGGGTTGAATCAATATGCCGTCCCTGACCACATTCCTTTGTTTCTTCATCTTTGTCATCATCACTGCCATGTCCAGTTACCGCTTCCTCTGTATAGTCATTGATTTCAATTGATGGCAAGTTGAAGTTGACCTCTTTTACTTTCTTATTAACAGATCCATGCTCTGGTATATTTTCTGTCAGGATATTGCAGGACTGGTCCAGCTGAGCAGAGAAGGACCCTTCCTTTGTCGGAGATGTTATTTCAGTGTGGTTTGAAGGCACATCCATTGTGTCATTGCATTCTTTTGAGTCGCTGCTATCTTTTGCTGCCGGGCTCAAGGACTGGAAAGTGCTGCTTTGGTCATGACTTGCACCAAAGTTAAGCGATTGAGAGTTCTTTTCAGCACTCACGCCCCCAGCAGACGGGAGACAATTGACATTTGTTGCAGTTTCAGAAACTGTGCGATCCTTCATTGCAACAACAGAAATAGCCGCCATCAGAACAAAGCGTTTCTTCAGGACTGCCAGGAAAATCTTTCAGGCTTTCCATGCTCTCACCTCGCAGCTCGTGCTGGATCGTCCGTGTTTCCAAAACCTGAAAGAATCAGCCTGTAAAACATTCCCAAAGAGAAACTGATGCTCTTTCTTTAGAATAGCAGGAGGACAGCATCAACTTTAGAAGGAAAAACCAAAAAAAAAAAACAGAAACACAGCACAGACGTCAATGTTTTTGTTGCTTTTTATTGCCCCTCAAGATGTGAAGCCTCAAGTGAAAGTGGGGAAATCCAGTTTGCGCAGTTACAAATCACTTAATGCCTCCTGGTGTTATACAAAATTCAGATTTATTTGTTAGCTGCAGCTTAGCAAAATAACTCTGGAGCCAACATTTTCACAGAGAACCAAATTAAATAGCAGCTGTGCGCACTAACCAAAGTACCGATTTTGCTATTGAATTATTTTCCTCTTATTCACACATTTGTCACCCTTGGACAAACAATACAAAAGAAAATAAGACTTCATACATATCTTTAATAATACCCTCATCATTTTTTTTTTGCCCGGATGAAAACCGATGGTTTCAAAAACATCTCGCACGCTCTGTGCTGAAATGAACTGGCAGTTAAAAATAAAAATTCACCTTCTTCCAAAAAAAAAAAAAAAAAAAAAAAAAAGCTTCAATTACCTACAACAAAATTCAGATTTTCCATTTTGGCATAAATTTTATTTCCTGATATATGCTGGAAATGATTATCAAAGCAAGCATTTCATTTGATCAGATGAAACGTGAAGCAGTAAATAAATAGCCGATGCCTACCTGAATTGATCGGCAGAGAAGGATCGTTCATTTCAGGAAAGCTGCGCCGATGTCCCCTCTTCCATGTGGTAGTTTATCAAAACACCTCTTGCTTCTGTGTCATGAGCCTCAGTTTGCCAAGGCAGGATCGGTGTACTAGAAGGATCTCTGTGAAAATCCTAGGATATTGCTGTGGAAGAGAGAATTTAAAGCTTCTGGTTGCTGTCTCCCTGGAAACCAGCTTCAACCTGGCACTGAGCAGTAATCGAAGAATGGTGGTCTCTCGAGCGCTTTCATTTGCAATAAATACGCTGCTTTGTATGCAGTTTGAAACATAATATATACAGTTTTGTATATATAAGATACACACATACACATTGTTGCTATCAACAATTTGTCATTTTAACTGCACAGTTCATGCCATGGCGTTGCTTTTCAAATAGCCTGAGAGGACAGAACAGATGTCCAGCCGGTGCTGTGTCTCAGGTGTGGTGAAGGTGTTTCGCTTAATCCTGACGTGCCTGGAATCACTTGTGAGTTTGTTGATCATTGCGGTTGTCCAAAACAGCCTCGTATTCCTCGGCCTTCATGGAGACATTCAAAGGAACCCTCAGATTCAAATATTTCGATGAGGTGGCTTGGTCATTACTCTTACAGATCTTCCACCTGGAAATGTGGTTAAAGGACAAACTTTGGGATTCACGTCAAGGTAAGGAACCTAACTGGAAGGACGAAAAAGAGAAAAGAAAAGAATAAAACTTGTGAGACCGTGTTACTTTTTGCCACTACTTGGATGTCTATTTTGGGTTTATAATTATAAGTTATGACTTCTCACTTTTGATGCAAGCACTTTTAAAGCAAGAGCCCTCCACAAATGTGGTCACAGAAATGCTGGTAAAAACATACAGCAATTTTTAGGCCCACCGTTTTGTTTTTATGAATTAACAACAAAACACACGGGAGGGGGCCACAGTAACAGCTATGCAAGGATATGTGAATACCTGCAGATACTAAATAATATGGCACAAGGCCAAAGGTTATAAACCTGTAAATACCAAGGGTGGTTCGGTAGCACTAAGTTCCAGAACTACAAGCAAATCTTCCACTTTTTTTGAGCAGTGATACAGATCAAATGCTCATTTTTCTAGTGAAAGCTACACATTTATATCAGTCACATGGCGTATCGTATTTTATTCAGATTTATGCTTTTTTTTTTTTTTTTTTTACCTTTCTTCAAGCTTTCTTAACTTGCTTGAAGCCTGGGTGATTTTTTTTAAAGTCTCACCACAGATTCTCCGTTGATTCAGATTAGTATGATTTTATCAAGGGTCTGAATACTCTATTGTGTCCTCGCAGCTTTGTGTCCACAGTTTGGGGGAGAAGATGCTCCTTTCCTGCTCCAGCATGACTGTGGCCCCGCCAGGCACAAAGCGAGCTCCATAAACATGTTTTCCCCAGGTTGCTGTGGATGAATGTGAGTGGCTGCCCGGAGCCCTGACCGCAACCCCACTAAACCTCTTTGGGATAAACTGGAACTCCAACTGCGAGCCAGGCCTTCTCGCCTTTCAATAAATATTTGAATATTACTATGATTTTACTTTTGTCGACAAGGGGAAGACACAAGTGAACGTCCCTATTTGCAGCATTTTTCACAACAATTCACTACAGCAAAAGTTTACCAGCAAATGATGGTACAGAGGTTCTCAAGCAGGTTTGCTTGGTGTTTAATATGCAATCTGTCCGAACATTACAGCCTGCACTGATCCAGAGGACATTTATGGAAACAGCACCCTGCCCAATTTTTTTGCCCCACAATTTATAGGCAACATCCAAAAAAAACATCTGCTTCTTACAAGCTACCTGTTTGTTTCGTTCAGTTTCTAAACTTCCCTTCCGCTTGAGATGTTCAAGCAAAAAACTGTTGCCTATGTGCAAGTTTTCCCTGAGTTGGGGCCCCACCTCAGACTCACAGAGATACCAAAAAATGAATTGTGAGCCCCACACACAACCAGACGTGTGTGGTAGAAACACGTCTGCACTGACAGGCGCAGAATCTTATTTTGTTTATTATTTCCGTTGCAAAATGATATCAGCGCATTCTTTTAGAGCCAAGAAAATCACAGCATTTTCCGTTACGCTGTATCTTTCTAAGACCCCGATTATATTTTTTTCAAAAGCGATGGACATCATGTGGGCAGCACCTTTTTCAGACCACAGTCATGCTGAAGAAGAGCAGCAATTTTAATTCCAGCCCGACATTCTGGGTCTGAAAAGCTCTGAATGCATGCTGGCAAACAGTCCGTTTGTATTTATTATTCATTGGTGGAAATCCTCAGCATTTTGGCTATGAAATATGAAATACGAAATAATGGAGGTGACGTTCTATGTATTTTTAATGAAAAAATTATGAGAAATCATTAGAACGAGAAAAAAGAAACGTAACACAAAATGCTTATGCACATTAAAGCAGTATGAAAATGTTGCACGTAGTGTAATGTTTAAAAATTTGAGCCAGCTGGGAAACAAATGGGTATGAAATTGTAAGCTATGCAGGCCGCATGTTTAAAAGCAGTTGCTAAGCAACCAGGGGTAACGCGAATCTCAGCCTTCAGGTTCCCAATGTCTGGCTGTCGCCATCCAAACAACATATCTGACACGAATCTCAATTTACGTTTGGCCACAACGGAGCCGAGTAAGAGACGGTTCAGTTTTGTGTCAATTTTCATGCTCCACAGCCCGAGTTTTTTCTGTCAGTTGCATTCTCACCCCGGCGCCACGACCAATCTCTCGCTCGGAATCCCGTCGCCTAGCAACCAGCGGTGCGGATCCAGGCACGTCATCCTGTGGCAGCCTTGTGGGTAAACAGCAGAGAAGAAAGCAGTCCTTGCAGGCTCACCACACAAAGATTGCCCCTCATATCCCTGCACGTGAACCCTTAACCGTAAAAACAAGCGTTGACGCCGATCCTTTATTTTCGCCTGTGAGTTGACATCAGCACAAAGTAAAACACGGCATGGGTGGGGCTTGTTGAGTTTTGTAGATCCCTTTACAATTTACAGCTGAACATGTTTGTGTCTGAGTTACGCCGGGTTTATTTTCAAGCAGCCGAGTCAGCTGTTTCACCATTTGCACAAATGGAGCTTCAGGCCACGATTTTGTCAGCCTTAGTTTTACATATTCAGGCTATTGTGCTGTAACACGTGGAATAACACCCTCCCTGTATCCATGGTTTCATTTCATTTTGCTCACGTTTGCTTAATTTTTTGGAATTATGGTTATGCAGGAGAGTTTGGACATCTTAAGCTTCTGTTTATCGCAGACACATTTAAAAACGTGTTTGTTCGGGAAGTGGAGTTGGGGCATGGACTTCTCAGACGTTCTTACTCAGATCTTCCAATCCCGTCAGAGAAACCTTGAGGGACTTCAATGCTTTAGGTGGAAATGCACACACCCATGTGCACAAGCGCACGTACACACACACACACACACACACACACACACACACACACACAAATTCACTCCTACTCAGTCCCAGGAATTGTTTTATGGTTTACACGCATTAGTTATGACGTTGGTGTTGCTAGTGGGGATTTTAGGCATGTGGAGGTGGCTCTGTGTGGGTGTTTTCAGCTGCGCTTGGTGTCCAGAGCCCTGTGGTAACCAACCGAACCGTTTATCACACAGTTAGGGGCGTTTTTACATTTTTCACACTGATGGTCAGTCGGTCTGTCCATATCTTTCGCCCTTTACTCTGAGATGGTGGGTGCTGAGTGGTTCATTGTAACACCATTATAGTATATTAAACTGTAAATACTGGAAATTTGGTTCACACATGTGGATCCTAAGCAAAAATTAAATAAAATAAATAAAAAATGATAAAAATTAATAAACAGCAAAAACTCTGTCATGGAAAAAGCGTTTAATTTTCACTAAAAATAAGTTTATTTAAAGGATAATTCTGACAGAGGATGTTTGCTTCAAACTGCACGAGGCCGTGTCACCTGATGGATTTTTCAGTAGTTATTTTGCAGGCGTCTCATATTTGTTTTCTCCTTTTGCAACAAAGTGAAAAATTTGTTTCCAGAGCCGATAGCACTTGGGGGGCGGGAGGGGGCTCATTTTGGCCCCAGTTTCTGTCCAAAACTCTTGATCGCATCACTGGCCTTTTCTGCAGTCGTGCCTATGGCGGTCTGCGTCTGTCTTATGGCCTCGTCGGCAGCTGTGGAAACGGCACAATGGCTCATGAGCGCGTATCAGAACCATCATTATTTCATATTTATTATGCAATATTGCCACTCTAGGCAAGACCAACCACGTAGGAACACTGGAGTCTGCAGCAGCACTGTGGCTTATGTCTAAATTAGACTAAAGTACATATCTGGCTGTGTGAATAACAGACTATATTCAGAAAAAGATCACAATCTGCTGCTATTTTGTTCCCTCTGTACCTTGGAAATGAATTATGAAGACATTCAAAGTTACAAAGATTGAGTTTTGTTTGTCAGACTGACACACATTTACCCAGCTTGGTGATTATTGCGCCACGTATCTACTTCTGTAAATGTACAAAAATGTGTAATGTGTAACAGCAAATATTAAATTAATATTAAATAATGTTAATTTAAACAGTAGAGACAAACAGAACGTGAGGATTGTTTAAGGGATAAAGTGATGCAGGTGGAGGAGTGCTGGCGGGACACAAAATGGCCATTTAGGCCAGCTTGTCGCTTGGGCGATGCCTTACCAGCGCTGGTGGTTTCTTTGGCAGACTCTGCCACCTGCTGCACAGCATCCTCAGCTGCTTGGCCTGCGAGGAGATGCAAGGAGGCTTTGTCCATCATCTTGTTATCTTCTCAAGGGCAAAATCTGCACAGGTGTCTTTTTATTTTGCATTTTTCCTGTGTAACTGATATAATCATTTATCTCAGAAGCCTTAGACATTTTTGGTTTTAAATTAATATGCAGTTAGAGAAAAATATTTTAATAACAGTAATCATAACATTGATATAATGTTAGCTTTAGGCACAGATGTAAACAAATGAAATTATTTTTTTTTAAAAATGAATTCATGGTACTGATTCTGTTCTATATCCTTGCCTGATGACCACAGACCGAACATTAATAATTCATCTTTCATGCAAGTTAAAAGCTATACCGTTTAATAAATAATATGAGATGATTGTTTCAGTTCAACTGTTTAATCCATTTAAAATATCCATTTGCTTTTAGGCAGAACTGTTAGACATAATGAAATGTAGCCAGTTCTGTCGAATGAAGACTTTATTAAATGACAGACGAAATAAAATATATTAACAGATAAAATAGGAAGAAAAGCTGGCCGATTGCTCTAAAATAAACAACTTAAATGTTTTAAAGATTGTTTTTAAATCGTGTTTCTGTAGGACTTGTCAACAGAAAAGGGATTAAAACATCCTGTAGAGAAATTTGGGCAAACTTTCCGTGGTGCTGCTTCCTGTGTGTGGCTGTAAGTGTCGCCAGAGGTGGAGGTGGAGTTGGAACAGGTACAGTATTTCAGTATTTCTGTACAGTAAGAGAGAGGAACCGGGGAAGAGGGTGTGCGAACCTACCAGCAGAGTCTGCGAAGCCCTTGCTGGCTGCCTGGGTGGTGCTCTTGAAGCCCTCAAAAGACTTCCTGATGGAAGCCATGTTCTTCAACGGTCCAAGAGCCGCCGTGCCCCGTCACCGGGAATTTGGGAGACGGAATGGCTCTTTAATACCCTGAGCGGCTGGGCAGCGCTGCCAAGCTGGCCGTGTTAAAGTGATTACACACACAGAACTGTTGAAGGACCCAGATTAAAGTGGCATTCCAGTGGCGCTGCTGGGAATCCTCTCCCATCAGCACTTTTTAAGCACAGCTCAACATCCTAGAAGCATCGTTGCCCATTTTCAACGTCAGAGCCAAACATTAAGGCTGGAATCCGACGCTTTTCCGAAGCAGTGTGGAAGTTGGCGTCCACCTGTTGGTCTTCCGAAATTCGTCCCGCAGAGCTGAGAAAACGAAAGTGTGCATGAGTGTCAAGAGCGACGGCTCTGTTGGCACGGAAGGATGGACGCGTTTGCGGAGAGTAAACTCCCGCACTTCGCAGAAGCACAATTCATGCGGAAACTCTTATTATTAGCCACATTGAATTTAATCTTTATTAAAATCATCAGTACACACATACACATATTTACTGTATATACATACATTTGTCATCCATTTCTAACATATGCATTAATGGAATGATTTCACAAGGAATTGTAAAGATACAATGTATTTAGGTACAATGTATAAAACGCTAGTGTGCGAAACATCAAATAAACAACCTCTATCAATAAATGTAAAAAGAACCCACATACAGGCATTGTACACAGCTTTGAAAGATTATTGTTCTCTTATACGTACAAGTAGAAGAGTTTTTCTTTCTACTTATATTTCTTATTGGAAGATAGGAAACGCCTATATATATATATATTTATATATAAACACAAGTACACAAATACAAAGGCACACACACTAACCTCAGGTCTCATTTCTTTGGGAGGGAAGCAAGGAAATGAGACCTGGGCGAACAGTTCTTCACTGAATACCTAGACCAAACACATTACATGAAAACATAACATTTACAATATATCAATACAATATATTGTTATTTAAAAGTTTTTTTTTCTTTCAGGAAGAACATATCCTTAGGAACCATTTTTTGCAACAGGGATTACTGTGAAGATTTCAGTATTTGTCCTTTTGTTATTATAATCTTTATTGTGCTGCTGGTCAACAAAAAAGTGAGACGAGGTGCTTATGCTTCTGGTTCGTAGTCCTGGTACTGCTCCTGCTGGAAAATACAACACAGACCTCAGGGTGCAGCTGTTAGCTCAGATGTTCACAGTAATACCTGCATTATTGTTCTGGATGTATTGCTGAGAAACAAAGCTTAATGAAACATCACAATAAGACGTCATAAATGAAGCATTTTGCATGAATGGAGCCTGAATTCTGTGCGTCTGCAGCATAATACAAAGCAGGCTAGTGTTCCGGTTTTTCCACCCGCTCTTCACATGACCCGCAGGTCCCAAACTGGCTCTCTCCATCATGTCACTTCTACACCATTTCAGGCTGGAAAGTTCATCCTCTCTTTTGGCAGCCCACTTTCCACTGAACATCGAGTTCCTGCTGTCTTTTAAAGCCCTATCGCTTCACCCAGTGCACTGTCTACCTTCTGCTCCTCTACCAATCACTCACTTTTTCCACTGGTACCGTGTATGTTATTTTTGCATTAATTTAGTCACATTGACAGCTATGTATAGTACAAAAAATTATTCCTTTTGGTTATATAAACTGACACTGTAAATTGCATCAAACAAAAACACTATGCTAAGCAATAATAAAAGTAATGATAATTTTAATAATAATAATGAGTCTGTTTAATAAAGACCTCTCAGCACAGGGATACCTTCACCTTTCCAGCCACATGTGCCTATGACTTTCACCAAAAAGTATTTATATATAATTTACAGCATTTTTAATGTCATTTTTATCTATGTAACTAAGAAGTACAGGACAAAAGTGTCCCTTCGCATCAGCAGGCAAATACGTTGAGGCCGTACTGCAGCCGCAGCTTGCACGACCATCCATAAGATGGCAGCACCTGCTGCAGCAGAAGATGGCGACAAAGCAACGACATGATCACCCAACAGAATGATTGCTCAGATGTTCATTATTCCCTTTTTATATCCCAGTGTATCATAAATGAGCTGCAATAATGAGAACATGAAGGATAAACTATTGGGGGCTGTTCCGTTTTACCACACGTAATGGGAGGAACGTGACGCGGACCAAAAAATGGCTGAGAACGTAGCTACGAGATGCAGTGGAGACCCCTATTTATAGCAACACAAGGCCATCTCTGCTACTACCCACAATGCACAACCGCTCCTCGCATCACTGCCACACCACACCCACACAGTCAGGAAAATCTTGCTTGTGAAAACAAGATGGGGAGGGAAGGAGAAGAGAGAAGGATGGAAGAAAGCGAGACAGCGAGGAATTAACGCCCTTTTATAGCTGCTCGGTTTTCCCACCTTCAAACGATCAGGTGCAGACCATCTTATTGCAGAGCAAATATAAATGCCTTTTTCAGTGTCTGAGAATTTAGTCCGATTCTCTGTCAAAGCTCTGACATGCTGTTTACAGACAATTCCTGTGACAGACGGCATTTACTGTACACATGAGATTTTATGATTTAAACATTTTTTTTTAAATAAAAAAGAGTGAGTGATGCTGCTTGCAGCAATTGGTTGCATCACAAAGAAACAGATCAAGGAAACCCTGTTTATTATTCTTTTCCTGTTGGTAAAACTCCACTGATATGCAAAAACGTGTGAACAGACAGTAGATCTTGAGCAGGAAACATGCTGTTGCCGTAACATTTACTCAGTCTCCCTCAGTCTTTTGTGGATTTTCACTACATATAGGAAGGCACCTTCTTCAACACAACTGCAGTGAGCCTCAGTTCTTAATTATTTCTGACCGCTTACCTGTGGGGCATCATCATATGTCTCCCCTTCTGGCTCCAGGAGCGATTCTCCCAGGGGCTCCTCCATGGCTTCCTGGCCCAGCTCCTCCGGCTTTTTAGAGAGACACAAACATGCGTGCGCGCACACACAGGTTTAAAATTTGTGAGGACACAGTTGCCCACAGCTGTTCATAAATGACACAAACTTAAAGTTAATTCTGTGTAGAAAAATGATCAAGGTGGCATTATTACGCTATGAAGATGCTTTCCATTAGCAGCGACGGGGCATGTTGTCAAAACTGAATGCAGAAAAGAAGGAGCAAAAACAGAGAAACACTGCAAGAGCACCTGTTTCAGTCTGCTGAGAAACTGATGCACGGGAAGGTTCACCTTTCACCAGGACAATGATTTCAAACGACACCAGAGCAATGTTGGAACACCGGAAAGGTGAAGGTCCTACAGCAGCCCGGTCAAATTCCTGACCTCAATCCCTATGAGAATCTTTGGTGCTGTTTGAAAGCTGAGGTCCACAAACATCATCCAAACAACCTAAACAACCTGCTGCAGACTTGGCGTGGCGAACGGTGTAAAATAACTCCTGACTGCTGTGCAAAGCCGGCACATATTTATCCCAAAAGCTTTTAAGCTGTTATTGCAGCAAAAGATGGCTCTACCAAATATTAATATTAATGTGTGGGGTTTGAATGCTTTTGTTTTTTTCATTTTCTTTAACACATCTGCAGACAAATACTTTTTAAATTTTTTCTTTGATAATTTAATGTTAGATTGTATGAGTTGACAGCAAATACCCTGATGGATACATATGTGCAAATATACAAAAATGTGTAATCCAGGCAATTTTGACTATTTTCAGGAGATTGAATACTTTTGCAAGGCCCTGTAAGAGAAGGGGTAATTGATATGAAATGTCTGTAGATTAATATTATTCTTACACCACCTGGTAGAAGAGAGATTTTATTGGCATGGTTAACACCAGAAGCTCCCTTGTAAATCTGTGGTGGACTCAAGTGTTTAACTTTCTTCTGTTAGAACAGTGAACCCTTGAATTAACGCTGGACAAACCCAGATGAAATCTAAATGATGTGGTGAGCTTTTTCATGACTGCCTACATAGTTTTATTACGTGCGTATGTACTAGCATTTTCCTAGTTTACGCTTCCTATGAACAAGTGACCCAGGTATGTTCTATAATAATTATTATTTAATGATTCAGTTTGTTAGGGAGGTGGGGGGTGAGTGGAAAATGTTTAGGTAGACAGGAGACAGGTCAGTTAGAAAGAATTAGAGACAGGGAAATGCAGGTCGACCTGGGAAGAAAATTGGTTGTGCCCCAGGAAATAGTACAAACTTGAGTACTGTGGTCAGTAAGCCGGCATATAGTGTATTTTATAGAGCTGATGGTCCCCTGGGAGGATCTAGTTGAAGACATGTATGAGAGGAAGAAACTTAGGTGCAATGAGTTGGCAGCAGAGCGTGAGAGCGAGGCCGGTAGAATTGCCCGGTCAACAACGGCACTGTTTCGAGAACTCGGAATCCAAGGACAAAACCTGTGGTGGGTGGTGAGGGAGATGACGGAGACTGTGGAGCAGGGAAGTCTGTGGATATGGAAGAAAAGGACCAGGGCATTGTGGAAGACGAGCGGAGCAGTGGTTTTGCTGTTTAATCGTAGCGGCTAGCAGTTGGCAAGTTGTGGGGTTAATGCAGTTAATACACAACGTAGCGTAGGTGTAGCAAAGTTGTGGGAGGGTTTGGTGATGTTCTAAAGAAGGTAGTGTGTAGCGGAATGGGCATTTAGTGTTCAAATTGTTAGCATGGATACTAAGGCATATAGCATGGCTTGCAATATGGTATTGGGTAGTGCAGTGGTGCGCACAGCGGTGGAGGGGAGCAGTTCCGAGACACCAGAGCTGTGGTTGAGCCTTATGAAAGTGTCATGGGCCTAACTCAACGAAATGCCTACGCTATACCATGTGTGGGGTTGTAGGGGTAGGAGGTAAACATTAGGTGTTTAGGTCATACAAACCATTTCATAGTAGCTGGATAGGCTTGTTGTGGGATTGACTGTGGGGCTGCCGTGATGTTTACAGGTTAGGATAAAGTAAGACGGATGCTTAGCATGAAGGATAGGAAGTGGGATCCCCTTGAAGCGCTAACCCCTTTTGTTAGCACTTTGTGTTTGATATGAATCTGAATGATAATAATGAAGAATATTACAGTGATAATTATACATGTTACAAATTTTCTTCCCGTTTCCCTCCGCATGTTTGCTCCCTGATGCTAAACTAAAACAATAGTAGTAGCAGACTAACACTGCAAAGGGAACTGTCAAAAATAAATATTCAAACACATACGTCTCAAGTTTAACTTTAAAATTTGCAATGTAATTATTTCTAATTGTGAGAAGGTAACAGTTAAACTGCAGATGTAAGCATGATCAGCAATACCTTCATGTCGGAGGGGAATTCGTCCTTCTTCACGAGGCCAGTGGCTGCTGCTATGTTCCCAGCTCCAGACATGACAGCACCACCCAGCTGTGATGCCTGCTCCTTTGTCTTCTCAGCCACTACAGTAGCAAACACACATTAGCATATTTGAAATTTTTCTACATTTCTGCAATGTCTTCTCAGTTGTGAATCGGTTAACGTTGTGGTGGGACCAAACTCTGCTCACATTCTGTTTGTTTTGCTTAATTTTTAATTATTCTGCCACTGCTACCCTGCAACAGACCGTCATCCAATCCACGGTTTATCCCCTCCTAGTCTTAAGCCCAGCAGTTTCTGGCTCTGAACTATTTTGACCCTAATTAGAATAAGCAGTTCATAATAATGAATGAATGTTTTATTGTTTCTTATATATACACAATATACTTATTATACCTTCATGTATCAGTGTAAAGTATATGCTTGGTTAATTTCAGTGAGTAACTACCTGTACTGCCCACCATCAGGGAGTCAGACAAGGAGAGTATTCGGCTGAACGCTCCTTGAAGATTCCTTGTACATTCTACCATCATCTGGTATTTGCCAGAATGCCTTTCTTTTGCCTTTTTCTTCATATGTAGAAAAACATTCTTATTTTTAGTGGTGATGCATGGGTTAAGCAGACCAGAGCTGAGCTGTACCACACTACACACATCCACTGCCTACTACATCTTGCTGATGATTCATCCTGTTACGTTCACGATTGTTAAGTTCAAAATTGTACATTTAACATTCATTGTTCATCTCTTATTTCCCATACTTTTCGTACTCCATTTAAAATACTGTATATGTCTCAGGTTAAAAATCATGTTAAACCCTAAATACAATTTTTAAAGAAGGTATCTTGAGTGCTCATGAAGGTAGTAGAGCACATTAATTTAAAGAAAAAATGACTTAAAGATATGTCCTTACAAAGTACTGTTTGGCAGTGAATTTATCAATTCATTCTACAAACACATGCAACTCTTGTCATCATGCAACTGAATCAACACTGCTGAAACACAAGACAGGGGCTGCAAAAACTGTGAAAACAACCTAAATTAAGAAAGTCCCACATTTCTGTTTTGTTTGCTGTGTTGATGTCTATCTTCTTAAATTCAGGTGAGCAGTAGCACTGCAACAGACAGAGGTTTTACGATACAGGGCTGAAAACAGAATACGCTTATCCCCTGCTATACGTCCTCCCCTATAAAGTATTTGTGCTCAAAAATGTACCCCATTTGCAATAAAATTTCTTTTAATGTAAAAATGCTGGAAGCTATAGTTTTCAAAGGAAAATAATTCTTGGTATTTTTTTCAATCAAAATGGTATATACTGTATACAGCATAAACACCTCTACGAAACAGTGAAAAGAGAAACCAGTTTCTTGTTTTTCACCATTATGTGGTCTGCATAGAGGTGCAGCCACAGTATGTTCTGAAGTGGGACTGTAAAACAAAAATGAATCACAAACATTTCAAAATAGCTTTCTTGTAACACATATTTGGAGGCAATGAAGATTAAAATCTTGCCAAAAACAAAAAAAACCATTTACGTTGCAAATGCTTGTTAGTTTTCCTGCTGAACTGTGTAATGAAAAATGCATTACAGAGAGGCCAAACAGTTTTCTAGTTATGTAAGCATTTTACAGCATTTTAATATTTGGGGAATTTCATTTTTTTAAAGGACTTTGAAAAGGAATATAATTTTACTCGCTTAAAATGACAACAAATAGCCTCTCTATTCACGTTTTTCCAGTTTAAGTCCAGTTCTTAGGCATAGATTAGGAATATAAAACGGGCTATAGGTATGTAGGTAAGAAAATGCAGAAAAAGCTGTGTAACTAGGTAAAAAAAGCATAATCATTTTTACATACAAACCAAACATTACGCCTTGGACAAATGCATTAGCTATAAAAGATTAATAAAGGAAAAAACACAACATTTGACAGCTGCTTATGTTAAGTCTGTAAGCCTGGCTTTAAACTGGGATGCAGCTTGCCTTGCAGAATATGTAGCATTTTTCATATTTTACAAAAGTGATACAGCTGGGTAATTCTGGTAATGTACATCCACCTTATAAAAAGTTTTTCCATATTTAGAAAAATTAAGCTTACGTGCATATATTTTCTGACAAAAGCACTTCTTGTGAGGTTTTAAAGGTGCATTTCATCCATCTTTCCATCGACCCTTTATTAGCAACTGCTTGTCCGGTTTAGGGCCACCATGGCCTAGAGCCACACAAACATGGAGAAAACGTAGAAACTCTGCAGAAGCAGAGCAGGATTCACACTCACAGGAGATGTAAAGCACCAATGTTACCTGCTTGGGGAGGACAAACATTTCTGAATATTTGAGAAAAATTGACATTTTGGGTGTTAACTTACCAGTTGCAACACTGTCTTTGGTCTTGCTTCCTGTGGAGACAAAAAGCTGAATTACATTCTCATTACAAAATTGTGCTACAATTACGGGGCAGATCAGAAGTCTTTAGGAAAATGTGACACAAATAGTTGCTTCATTTATTACAGATTACAATAAAACTGTATTTTAAACTTATAAACTGCACATGAATGACTTTAGAAAAAAAATCAGTTCTGTTTGGACATGCACATGCATTATTTAGCAATTTTTTTTCTGTCACTCAAAACTCAAAATGTTAGTCCACACAATTTTTCCACGTTTTAGTACTATGCAATCTGAAGGATCCCCTTTATGGTGAATTTTGCTTCTTTAAAAATGTTAATTTTACGTACAGAAAAACTCTTTTAAAACAGGTGCGCATACTTTTTATAATGCTTCAAAAAACAAAATTCTGCAAAACGGATGCTTAAACATCACTTTAACATGGGATCTCCAAGATTTATCAAGTCAAAATTGCGTTTTACTGTTACGGTGCTGAGAACTGTGAACACAAAGCAAGAGCTCCTCTCTTTACATTTTCTCAGCTCACTCAACAGATGGCCCCACAAAGTTCCCTAGGGTGGTGGGCCACTGTCCCACAGAGAAAACCTGGAACTGTTTAAAAAGAGTAAAATTGGTCCTAGAAGAAACAGGATCTTGAGCATCTGAGGCAGAGATATGGAGAATGACAGTCGTCTTTGCTGTGGGAGATTTTTCCCATTAAGGGCAACACCTGAGCTGCTAAGGTGAAACTCTGCATCTTTAGCATTAAGATATTTCAGTAAATCAGTTAAAAGTAGACAAGAATCTATTATAGTTAACTGGATTTGTCTTGAGTAAAAACAAATATATATGGCAAAAAAGCAGATGCTTTGAACCCTTGGGAGCAATTTAGCAAACGGTAGCCTTGTTAGCTAAGTTCAATGGAAATATTGACAAAAATCAGGATTATGAAATATGGACAACCCTAATGCTTACTTCCTGTTTGCCAACTCTGGCAACTAATAAACTTTAACAGTACTAAACATTACTGATAACCTTTTAGGGCATAATTTTACAGAATGGTACGTTTAGGTAACAACTTTGCTTATTAAACTGTACCTGAATTAAAACGATAAAAGCTGGAGCAGACAGGTCGGTGACGTCTATTTTATCTTGCAATCCCCTATCGTAGTAACAGATCCCGGGTGCCTCTGGAAGACCGCTTAACTTCATTTCATGCCAACAAGCACTAAATTAGACAAGCTGCCATATTTTCCAAAGGAGCAAGACAGTAAATCCTTAGCTGGATCACTGTTATTTTGAAATTATTTTCTATACTAAAACGCATACCTGTAAGAGAAGATGGTTGCTGGCTTTGTGTGAACACTGCCATTGAGTTGTAGTGCAGTCTCGTATGGCGTTCACCTCATGCAAATGCTACGTTACAACATCGCTCATGCCTTCTCTGCATGTACACGTGTGTAGCCACTCCATTGTGGCTTGACCAGCAATCACCTATTTGCCAGCTCCTTTGGCTCACTTGGCTCACAATAGGCATGAAAAAAACTTCCTTTGTGTTTGCAGAGAAGAAAAAACTTCAAAATAATACAGAAACTGTTTTATATCGTGCTTTCAAAATTATTTTATATCAGTTTTCAATGGTATGCATACAATAATGCAGCATATTCCATGTTCTGTGTTAATATTTTAAACAGTGACATTCGGCATCTTTATCAGATGGGCATTTGCAAAGGTGGTATTTATAGTACTGCAATGTATTAACCAGGAGTTTTTCACACATGCTGTGACTATAGACGTACTAAATCAATACTGATGTTATTTTTCTGTAAGAGTGTCCAAATTGAAATTCTGAACGTAATGACAAGCCTCCCCAGGACTCCTGGTTTATTTTTACAGCGGCCATCTGCTCCATTTCAATAACTGCTAGGTTAAATCCAAAAGAATTTCTTACAAAAACACTGAAAATGCCATATTCAGTAATTATTTTCATTAATAATGTGACCCTTATTAAATACAAAAAATGCATTTTAAGTAAATCTAACAAGTGAAACAGACCACAGATATTTTACATAAAAAATATCGTTTTTTATAACCTGATGAAAAAATATCAACAGTGGACATACCTGTAGGCAACCATAAAGAAAACTAAAATACCATTTGAAAGGAAAGTCAACAGTTAAATTCCTTGTATTCTGTACCCACCTATCTAGAAAGTGCTTTGACTTCTGTTAATATTTACAGCTTCCAGTCTGTTCAAAAAATAATATTTAAATGCTGCTTAATCTGGATAAATTCAAACACTAAGTCTTCAGGATACAGTACTATCAGTATTTCAGCCAGGTGACTCATTCATAAATCTTTCTATCACCTTTAAAAACTTTTTCAGCTCAGGTCATGAGGCAGGGTATACCTGGACAAGATGATCACAAACACAAATGGCAACGTACAGTCACCAATTCACCTGAAATACATTTTTTAACTGTGGGAAACCCAAAAAAAACATGAGGAAAACATGCAAACATCACACAGGATCACCCAGATTCAAACCAATCTCCAAATTCACAGCACAGGAGCTATGTGGCCCTTAAGTTAAATATGCAATCAGCTACATAAGATCTTTATATCCATTAACCACATTGAGTAAATAAGTAAGATTCAAAATATTATTATTGCTTACAGTGCACCTATATTATTATCTACAATATCATAACATAAAGAGATGCCTATCAGACCTATATATTCCAAACACCCCCAGTCAGTGCATGAGGGGAGACTGTTCTCTCGGCTGACTAAAGAGAATTTAGGTTTTTAGTCAACACTGGCTTCATAATTGTTTAATCTTAATGGTTTTCCATAAGTTATGCCATGTACCCCATTTAAAATCTGCAAACTATAAATTGAGTGAGGTATTATCAAAACACATAGATGACAAAAATGTGTTTGGAGTCAACACTGGTTGTTAGGTGAGGAGGACAGCTGCATGATTTATTTTGTCCCCATCCATGGCTGCCTTAATTTTCCTGGACCCTCAGAAGCCGCTGATGGCCTCACTCTGCCCTGCTCTCTCACACACTAGCAGTTTCAAGCCAGGGAAGGGAAAACCCATCTCTCCATCGTTGCCCCTCTTCCACACCAAACACATCAGGCAAAGGCTTCAAAACCACTGCACTCAGAAACCCAAAGGCACAGCAATGCTCACATGTTGGGGCAACATTTCATGAGGATCCAAAGCCTGAAATGCAACAAAGGTTGTAACAGCAGTGAAAATTAAAACCTTATTGCTTTCCAGCGATATCCTGGTGTCGCAAAACAATAAGTAATTTCCTTATTACTGTATATACACGTTTGTACAGAGAACACAAAAAACAGAAATACAAAAGACTGCCTCTTTGCTCTATATATGCAGTGGGATCATGGTTCAACCGGTGCTGCCAGAATCGTGCAAATCAAGAAATGCAGCAGGAACCCTGCCATACTTTCTTTCCAGTCACATCGACATCTTTTGACAGGCGAATTCCTTAAGGTTAAACACATCGCATACAAAAACAAGCTGGCGGCCTATATTCTCCTTTGGCTGGCTATGTCCTGAAGGTGGGGGATCTTTAGTTCAGTACCTTCAGGTAGATTGAAAAGATCCTTGGCAAACACAAGAACATGAGCTTTGTACCCCTAGGCTAGTAGTGAAAGATATGCTGTCAGTAACCCCTAAAAATGCCAAGAGCTGACCTTTCTATAGCACTCTACACATACAGATTTATAAACATGTAAGGGTAAGTAAAAAGTATCGACAGCTGCTGAACTGTGGACACGACTTACCCTCTTAAGAGACAGCTTGAAGGTCAGTTAACTGCGTCATAAAATCTGTACAGGCTTTTTTCAAATATAGATGTACAAATCAAATACAGTGCTCAATAACCGGCCCATTAATTCTCAAGATAAATCTTTGAATGCAAGAGTTAAACAGAATAAACTATGAGGTAGCTTATTGATACACCGTGTTCAAAATGCATAAAACTGTTAAATACACAATTTATTATGACCAAATCTATATTTGAAACATTTGCTTAACACTGAATAACATCAATACAGTCATACCCCGTGTACGACACCAGTCTGTTTCTGAAAACTGGAACTAAGCCAGGAAAATGAATACAGAAAGCCCATATTCTGGAAAAAATGATAATCTGTTCCAAAAAACTCCCCGAAAAACACACTCATGACAGAGAACAAAGCTGCAGCAGATCCCTCTCACTTATGCTCAGCAGGCTATTCAAAATTTCTCTGTTCGCTGTTCGGATGGTATGATGGGTTCTCCAAACGTAGATGGTGTAACACGTTGTGCGCTCAGGAAGACGTAAACTGAAGTATGACTGTAATACATTATAGCCAACCCCTATTAGAAGAAATCTCTACATAAAAATATTTTGATAAAGGTCCTCGAATGAAACAAAAATGAATGAACTTGACGCGCAAAGTGGATTTGTGTACAAACGTGTTGAAAAATGAAATTGTGCTCTTTGAGAGATAATGTGGGTCTTAACAATATCTAAAGTAGATGTTTCAGATCTCAGAGCATTACTTATTTTCAGAGAAGTGGTCTTCATGCACTGGAAATATTTTTGAACAAAGCCCTATTTTTACTCTGTTTGTTCTTGCCCATATTTGAAATTCGCAGCTAAACATTGCATTTAAATACTGCGACTGGTTTTAAAGCGTTTAAGATATTTCACTGTATTCAGAGTAATATCAATTTGATCTATTTACATACTTTCACCCAGCAGGCCCACAGCCACTAGCAGCATTCATTTATTATGCTTTGGAACATTTAGACTTCCACATCAACAAATGACCAATTCTTTTATTTGAAATTGCGGTCACACCTCATATCAAGTTATATTCGGGTATTATTTTTCAGAAGGGCATTTATTTACAAAATGCGCATGTAAAATCAGCATCTGATAATAAAAAGTGGCGAAGACGAACAGGTTTCCTTTAGTGTGAAGGTTAACGCGCTGAAGGACAGAAGACAAAGCGAGAAGTGATAGTAAATCCAGTGACACCAAGGTGCGCCCCGGTGACAGGAGGCAAAGGAGGGGCGCGCCCCCGCGGGGCCCTCTCCGCAGCGCGCTCCCGCATCCACCAGCGCCGTCAAGGCTCACTCACCGACATACATGACACCTTCCTTGGTCTTTTCGGCCGCTACCGCCACCCCTTCCTTGGTCTTCTCCGCGGCGGCCGCCATCCCCTCCTTCGCCTTGGACAGTCCCTTCATGAGCACGTCCATGTTGCCTCGTGCGACGGGGGACGAATTAGAGCACCGCGAAGACGCACGCGCGCTGCAGTCTGCACGACAAATGCCTGCGCGAAAAGAATGCGTGCACGCGTAAACATTTTCAGCGCACGCGATGGAAAAGAAAATATATATGTATGTGTATACATTTTAAATGATCAACATTTGTAATCCGACGTACTAAAGCTAAGTCACGTTAAAGCCAAGTCAATTCTTCCGCACGTCCGAGTCCCGTCAATTGTACTGCAGCGTAGCCAAATAATAAATTAATATTCTGCAATATGAAATTCGGTAATAAAAGCTAACGTCCAAGCCTATACATCGGGGGGGAGGTCAAGACGTCGAACGGGTTAACCGTGCACGCGCTCATTAATTATTACTACTAAGACCACAGTCACGAACCGAGGCGGAGCTGCGATCCGGGGATATATTTTTTTAACACCTTTTAATAATAATCGTATGTGACAGGTGTACCTTCATAGTCTTGCCATAAATATCCTTCACAGCAGCGGTGGAATAAAAAAGCTCTACTTGTGGCACGAACGGTTTGTATAAATAAGTGATTTCCCCAACCACCACGAAACAAAAAAAAAATAATAATAATAAAAATAATAAAACAAGCGAACGCCTTAAGGTGCGTAGCACCCAAGTTTTGAATCCCAGAACCAAAGCACCGTCACGTTCTTCTTCATATATTTTCGAGGCATTTCATTTACAAACGGATTTTTATTAAAAGCCACCAAGTCGGCACGCCATCAGACAGGACAGTTCATGTCACATCTGAGGTGCAAATAGCGGCCGAAATATTACGACTTCTCTCGCGCGAAAAGCCATATTTTCCACCGAACAGAAACGATCCGTTTCGCCTACAGACACGCCGAAACGCTTCTGAGAATAACGCCAAGCGCGTCGTCTAACGCAGACGTATAAATGGAGTATGGCGTTTTTTAATATGTATATATATATTTTTGAACAAATTAACAATCATTTCGCAAACTCGTGAAAAAAGAGGAAGAAAAAGACGTACCTGAGGAAGAGCGCGCCACCGGGTGCCGTCGTGCTCGAGCGCAGCCCAGTACGCTGGAAGGCGGCTGTGGAGGTAAAAGGGAGCGCGAGCGCCGCGCGACGTGACGGGGGTCTCCCCTCGTGTCGTCAGCCAATGGCGGCGGACCCCCTGCGCGCCCCTCGCGCCGTCACGTCGCCGCCATTGATGCGCGGATCCCTTCGCGGTGCCCGTCGTCGGCATGAGTTACAGAGAACGACGGGCCGTCTTTCGTTTTCCCCACACCTTCTCCGGGTTTGTTGGGCCGAACCGAGCGCACCCCCGTCGGCCCCGGGCGCAGCGCTCCAGACGTCTTGGGGGGAGGACGCCGGGCAGTGGCATAAATGTGCCCAAAGGGTGACGCTTCAGTTGCTTCGGTCCCCAGTAGTTACACCGTCGGGGTGTTTTATTCACCTTCCACGAGGGTGACATTGTAGGGTGACATTGCGTGTCGTCGTCGTCGTCGTCGTCTTTATTTTTGCTGTTGTTGCTCATCTGCAGTGTACCTTTGCTGCGATGCTGTACTGCGTTTATGGATGTTTTAACATACAGTACAGTTTTGCGAATTATTGGTATTCATGTGGCTGGAAACAGGACAGACGCGATCATTTAATAAAAATTATTGATTGTAATAATAATTATCGATTATAATCCGTGTAGGGATGTGGCTACTGCGGTGGGCAGGTTCTTGCGACGGGGCAACATCCACGATGGTACTGATCACCCCACCCCACACTCGCGCACACAGAGCTTAAAATAATAGAACGTGGTTGACTGCCCAAACGTTTATTTACCTTTAGTCATTTCACAATGCTTAAATATTTCTGTGAAAGGAAATACTGTATTGAATAATGTAAGGTAACTTTATCTTACCTCCTGCAAAAGGTTACTTGTGTTCCCTAACGTCCTTGGATGCTGTCAAGCGTTCAGCGTCTGACATTCCTCCCAGTAATAACCTAAATGATTGTTATTATGTAAAATATTATTTTAATTCCTTCATCTAATGTGTGTGCAGCACTTCCTGGGGGAACGGAAACAACCAGCCAGCTGAAGCCTTGGCCAAGTCCCACATTACTTTTGTTGGATGTAACTGAGTGGTTGATGTAGCATTTGAAATTAATTCCTCTTACTTTTGACAATATATTTGTAAGCATTTTCTATACAATATTTGAGTTTTTAATTTTTTTTTCCTCGTTCAAGCCGGAACACGGAAAAATTGTTAATGCTTTGGCTGTACAGTAAATACTATTGCTATGGTGCCAGTGACACAGCAATTTTGATTATATTCAAACCTGCAATATTATTGCATGTTAACAAAACACTGTAAATCAGATCTTCGTGGCCTTTGAAAAAAACAACAGCCAGAGGCTTCGCAGGCTGTTATGTTCATGAATGAACATCAGGTTCACGTCAACACGGTTGCTCCTTCCTACACTCGCTTAAATAAAAGAAGCCTTTTTATGGACAGAGACATGGTTCAAGAGGCACAATGTGGACTCTCTTTTCTTTGAGAACTGCCTAACTAGAAGGAAGACCTGCACCAGAGCTTCCTCGAGATCAGTAGGTGCTCAGACTTCTCATTATCATCCTGGCTGCTGCAGCTTCTTTCCGGATCTTTCTTCATTTTCACACCGGTCATGGGAGTGAAGCTGCTTTAATTTGTGTTGTTTGTGATGTTATCTTGCGTGAAGGCTGCTCATATGCGTTGCAGTATTTGAAGGCTATGTTTGATGCTGCTTACCGCAGTATTTTACTCAGTAGACTTGAATCTCTGGTTAGATGAACTGCCCGTGTTCTAAAGTGGCTCCATTCCTACTTATTTAATCATCAACATTTTGTGCGGAAATCTGATGACTCTGGCCCTTTGTACTTGTCTATAGTGGAATGTGTTGTGCCCCTATGTCTGTTGCTGTTTTTGCTTTATAAGTTACCCTTAGGTGGAATTATTTGGAGCATCGATGTGCGTAATATCAATATTTGCCCTCTCTTGTTTCTGATTGAGTTTCTCTGTACCGCTAGCACAGACCATCGATTGCCCCCATCCCCTGATGTGGCCTGACAAGACCGACTGTGACACCAGCGCTACTTGCAGACAGGAGCCGATGACTATAAGCCATGATGGATGCCATCAGCATACCTACACCTGGACATTCATTTCTGTGTCTTGTAGTGACTATAACAATTGAACAAATACCTGTATAGTCTTTTTTTTTCTTAGTTCTTAGTTAAACAGGTTCTGTTTTTTGACCCAGAATGCTCAGGAAAGGTGGGTAGTCACTGGTACTTGGACCCTCAGAGATTTATTTTTCTGCTTCACCCTTTGGTTTGATGGGGTTTTTTTTGTTTTGTTTTCCTCTCCTCATTTGCCAGCTGGTTTACTCCATACCTTGCCTAGTTAGTGTAGTCCTCAAAGCTGTTAAATTTATAGCTACCTTTTTTATAGACTTAGAAAGCTATAAACTATAAGAATTAATGGATTTGAGTTTAATTGAATATTGTATGGAGCATAGCCATGAGTGCACATATGGAGAATGAAGACATCACGAGGGTTTCCATATTTGCACACAAGGCAGCGGCAAGATATACAGCCAGGAATGTCCTGGAGATATTTTTCGTCCAGACTGAAGACCCGCAGGCCTCTAAAAGGGACAGTTACCTCAAAGCCCACCTTATACACAGCATGGAGTTACTCACCCCAGTACACATAGGGTCCCTTCAGAAGGGGACAGTTATTTTAATGACCAAATCTTATAATCTACTATTTACAAGTCTGTTGCCCTTAGATATGGTGGGACGCTACAAAATAATTTTGTATTGCTGCATCCCCTGCCGTGACATTGTGTACCGTAGGCTCTTTGTGTAAACTTCATCCCTCTACAGACTGGCTTCACCCTCCCTTACCCTCATTATGGATAAAGTTCCAAACAAAGGTGTGCTGACAAGATAAAGGTAAGTTCTATGCCTTAATAACTTAGCAGATGCGTGTGTTCTTTGTCTTTGAAATTTCAAGGTCAGCTTCTTGACGTTTCCCCTTGATAGTGTGTAAACAGTCATAATTTCTATTTCTGTTTCATAATTTCTAACTATACTGTTTAAACTATTCTGGATTTCTGCCCCTTGCCCTAAAGGGCTTAGTGTTGGAATTCCTACCAAAGGTGTTTGTACTAAATATTGAGTTTGAATATTTATGGAAATTGAATATAACAGTTTATTTTTCTTTAAAAGATATTTTATAATGCAAAGCTCATGTTTACTTATGAAAACTCATTTTGAATTAAAATGTCATATAGAAAGAAATATCAAAACATTCAGTAAAATGTGTGATTTGTTAAGGGCCTGAATAATTTTGCAAGGCACTTTAAGGAGGGGACCCACTGTATTTCCAGTTTTATTGTGAATTTTATATTGAAATTATTTTCTACATCTCTTCTTTTTGGCAATGTTGGTGCTGATGTGCTACAAGATTTGCACAAACCGTTATACACAAGACGTGCAAGACTTAGTAAATAAAAAGGCAGCCAGTTAAATAAAATCAAACTCGAATGTTGCTAAACACACAATGCAATGGCATGTTTTAATATAGCGTAAGAAATAATATTTTTTTACAGAAAACATTTGAAAGCAAAATGGATCTGATCAGAACTGATTTCATACAATTCATTGTTCTTTACAAATGCAGCATCGTACCTATCCTTACCCTAAAGTGTGTGCTAAATGCCAACATTTACACATTTGCAGGAAAGCTACAGTGGTTAAGGTTAATCCGGACTTTGTTTAGATTTACAGGTGATGCGGGGCTACCAAACCATATCTGCTGATGATGCTGAGCCTCAGGGTTGTCATAGCCCTGTACAATGCTGCTTGATTCACAGCCACAAGGCAGCACCGTAAAGAGGCTGACAGCAGAGAGTTCAGGAAAGCCAAACTGCGTGAACGTTTTGCCTTGATGGCAAAATAATGGCACCAGAGGTCCTTCAAACTGAGAAAGGCTGAATATCGGTTGACATCCCTCTCTTTTTCACAGGTAAAGGAAACTCATTGAGGTTAGAGCGCTGGTACACAAAGCTGAGAGTTATGGGAATTAACACCTTTTGCAATAAGCAAATGGAAGTACAAAGCAAACTTATTGTACAAGCAGGGCCGTTTAACAGGGTGTGAGATGGGGTGCACACACTCGCTCAACCACACATACACACTCTACCTGCGATTTAGTGTCTCCAGTTCACCCAAAACATTTGTTTGGACTGTGGGGAGAAAATGAAGCAACCGACTGAAATGAGCAGGAGAACACAAGACTCGTGCACAAATCTGGCCATTTATAAATAAAGTGCTAACTAAAAATCTGACTGTATTTGCTAGTTTGTAAAAGCTATTGTTTTGCAAAATAATGTGAATCTCCACATTGAACACAGGCCCCAAATTAGAAAACGCTCCCTGAAAATATCAGAATCTATTACTGTAGCCACTTGGTCATTATTACTTGACCTACCTTGATCGTTTTTGGTGAGTTTGGGAGGGCCTGGAGTGCAATGGGGTGATTCAAAATGTTACTGACCAAAGATATTAAATTCATCTGATGTCCAATTCTAGACTTACAATCACAAACAAGCGGTAAAGCAAGAAGCCAAAAGGGCCAAAGTGGCAAAACAAAGAAGGAGCAGGCAAAGGCAAAATGGTAACAGGCAAAGGAACCTCTGATTTGAAACGTAGCAAAACAAAATGCTCATTCATAGTAAATGCCTGAAAGTGTTTAAGCAAAAAGTGTATCATTTGAAGTATCATTTTTCCCATGTATTTTTAAATAAACATCCAATTTTTAGTTTTTTATCAATGGACCACTCCTTTTTTCTTTTCTTTTTTTTAACCTGGCAGTCCTTATCCTCCATAACTGACTCCAGCTTTTAAGAAAGGAAACCAAATTGTAGTACATAAAGACAAAATTTTGAGGTGTATAAGAAGTTTTCGGTTAACTGTATTATAACTATGTGCAAATAAAGTACAAACAGAATACTGAGTGCCAGCATTATATTAAAGCATCATTTTGGTATCCAATAAAAGGTGTTTTGTCGAGCATCAGAATACTTCTCCAAGGCACTGTATTCAAAATTGGGAGCCTTGATAATATACAGTTAACTGACCAGAAATGTGACACTTTTACCAAAAATCACATCTAAATAAATGTAAAAGTTTTGATGCAAGCAAGTACAACACTGACATATAATACTGAGTTCCAACAGTTTACCAGGTACTGGGAGAAATAAATATTAGCAATATTTGTATTATAGACCGGATAAAATAAACTTGTGAAGACTTTTAATATTCAAAGCTTTGGTGTGCATTAATAATGAAGCTTTAAATAACAGCAGATTTCCAGGCGAACTGCTGTACCCTTGAAAATGGAATTAGAACGGAACCGATTCCCTGCGCACACTGACGTATAAATGAATGAAATGTTTGAAATAAAAGATGGAGCTTCTATTCAGCGGCGATGTTATAAGGAATTGGGCTCAAACATAGGGGTCCCGGTCCGTGCTTATTTTGCATTGCACAGATTTAGCGCACATTTTAACGTTTTTTTTTTAAAGATTTCTACCAAGCAATTTGAACACAGTGATAAAATAAGTGGATTATGTCCCGGTCTGGTTAAGTTTGAAATCGTACACATATTTGAAAAAGAACTGAATAATAATAATAATAATAATAATAATAATAATAATAATAATAATAATAATAATAATAATAATAATAATCGTTTATTGGTATTGTGTTAAAAAAGAAAGACGGGCATTTCATTCGATTTCCAGGCTGCTGCTGCTGCTCTGCCGCTCGGCGCGTCGTTTTCCAGCGGCTCCGTACGGCGCAAAGGAGCGGTGGGCGCGCAAGATCGCCGGCTGCGTGGCGCACGAACACGGGGTTCGGACACACGCAGCCACCGCCATCACTCGGTAGCGGAGCGGCGCGAACAGTAGGCGAGGCCCGCAAAATGTCCGCACAATAGCCCAGCACCCTACATCCCAGTGGGTATCCCGTCCGCTCCCGCTGCCTACAAGTAAAATGTACCCGGATTTACCTTACAGGGATTTGCTAGTCCCTCTAGCGCCATTCAGCTTCATGGTCCAGGAATGGAGAGAGCGGCTCCGGAGGGCGCTGTGGTTCGGCACTGAGTCCCTCTACGCTGTTCCAGCACTGCACTGTACTGTCCTTCTGCTACAGCAGTCAGTGAGTTGGGATTGATGGAAAACTGACCAGCTGAACGACTGACTGACTTGCTGAATTAGCAGCCATTCTACTGACCTGCTGACTGACCAATCCTTAACTTTGCCAGCTTGCCTTGTGTGTACCTTCAGAGCCCCGGCTCACCTGGGTCAGCTACCGCCAGCAGGTGCGGTGTACATAGGTGGAAAGAAAGTCACTGACAGAAACAGAAAAAAAAAACTCACAGACTGACTATCCAAACAAGCAACTGAACTACTGACTTGCTGACTTCTCTTCTGCTGATCAACTGACCGGCAGAAAGAAAAAATACTGACTGGCTTTGCTAACTTGTCTCGTATCACCACTTGCAGGCCAACAATGCCATATTACGCTAGAAGCAGGATAAGGTTGGATCATCGCCACCTCCACTAACCACCCACCAACAGTTTGCAGTGTGGTGCCAGCACTGCTTAATTTTTACTATAAAAACTGACTTATCTCTCTTTTTATTAGTCTTCTTCTTATTATTCATTTATTTTTCTGCTGCTAACAACCATCATCTGTGCTGCCATGACTTCATGCTGAGTGAAAATAAAGTAAATTCGGAATTGACTTCAGCAGGTGCCTGTTTTAATGTTCTGATGTCAAAGGAGGCACAACACCGTTCTGGTTAGTTGTACCTACTAACCTGGTTAACGTAGTAAAGATGGGGGGAAAATTGTAGGTGTCACTGAGTTAAATATCCACTTGGTGGAGACAAAGGCTGCCTTGTTTTGTCTTTGGTTGTTTGGGGACAGGCTTCCGGCAGGGGTCAAAAACATCTGTAAAATGGAAAGAAAAAGACTTTTGAATATTTTTTGCATATTTATTTTTTAAAAAATCTGGAGTAATTTGTCAAAGATGGTTTTAGCCACTGTGACCATTCCCCTGCTATCTCCTGAAGTCCACGATCAGCTCCTTTGTTTTGCTGACGTTGAGCTGATCGTGGACTTCAGGAGACAGCAGGGGAATGATAACATGTCCATCTCTATAGCCGGCACCCCAGTGGAGAGAGTGAACAGCTTCGGGTTCCTCAGAGTAAACATCACTGAGGGCCTGTCCTGGTCACGGCACACCGGCATCATCATCAGGACAGCAACACGCTTCTTCTTCCTCGGCCGGCTGAGGAGGTTCGGCATGGACAACGGAATACCTGTCAACTTCTACAGATCGACCATTGAAAGTATCCTGACTGGCTATTTCACGGCCTGGTATGGCAGCTGCAGTGCGTCAGACCCTAAAGCTCTACAAAGAGTGGTCAAGACAGCACAGCGCATTACCAGGACTGATCTGCAAGCCCTGCAGGACTTCTACACCCAGCGGTGTAAGAAGAAGGCCCATAACATCTTTAAGGACCACAATCACCCCAGCCACAAACCATTTTCCTTGCTCACGTCCGGAAAAACGCTTGAGAAGCATTCGGACAAGAACAAGCAGGTTCCAGGACAGTTTTTCCCCCACACAATAAGACTGATGAACCACTGACCCCTCCATTGGAGAGCGAAACACTGTCGATCAGAGTCTGTCTGTACGCCTTGTATGCCCTTATTGGTTTGTTTGTTTCTTGGTTTGGTTGTTTGTTGTTTGGTTGTTATCCAACTTATTTAACTTCTAACTTCTATGTATATTTATTACTTCTTTTTCCTTATTTATTTTTCTTAATTTCATTATTTATTATTTTTTAATATATCTTTTTTATATCTTATTTATATATTCTATTTGCTGAGGATGCCTGGAAGCAACACATTTCGTGGTCACAACACTGCTATGCTGCTGTTAGTGCATTCATGATAAATAAAAACCTCGAACCTTGAACCTATAATCAGACATCCCAAGTTTCCTGACAATGGAAGTGTGGTAAATTGCAGTAAATTATTAAATTATGCAGCCTGAGTGTGACCCCCCCCCCCCCAGTCTGCCAGTTATTAAAGGAGAATGATATCAATTTAATGGAATATATATGTTGTAATGCAGCATCTATAAACCAGTTATTATATAGACATTGTCTTTGGTTTATTCCCCCTGCCTGGCCCTCCCCAAAATACAATAACTAAAAGAAATAATTACATTAAAGAAATATTTGCAAAAAGGCAGCTGCAATGCTTGACTGCTTGCAATATGCAGGGTGGTCAGGCACTGCCGTGCAAATGCAAATGTGGTTAAAGAGCTATGAAGACACAAAAACTTTCACCTAACACCCTACACCTATCCTAAAAACACACAACACACTACAAAGGACATAGATGCACAAAAAGTAGGGTTGTCTTGTGGATGGAGCGAAGTACCTCACACCTTCCAGCATTGCAGATAAGAAGGCCTTTCAAAACCTTCTAGACCTCCAAGCAGCACCACCGGGCGACATCTTTCTGTTAAGTTTTATGTGTTTTCGTTTAATATCCATGCAGTTCACAGTGAAGGAAAAAGAAAGGGAAGACAAGCATGTGTTTTTGAAAGCTGAATTTTTTTTGCAGACCATTGTCTTGAGGTTACTATTTTGTTGTAAGCAAAAAAAGTACAATTCTGAGAGAAAAATTTCAGCTGCTCAACTTGTCCCCAACCCTCACCCAGATCTGAGCTTTGTCTAGATGTACATTAAATCTCACCACAAGCTATGAAAACCCCTTGGCATTTATGCCTTTAAAGCGGAGACTTGGCAGTGGTTTGACTTTTTGCTTACAAGAGCACAAAAAATACACCTATCACTACAAGCATGCCAGTGGGACAGTGAACAAACAAGACGGTGTAGCCTGCAGATTCTAAAAGATCAATTAAACACAGTAAAAGTTGAAAAAAGCAGTGCTGACGTTTAGCATTTTCAATTTTTCTTGAAACAAACTCAGTTTGGTTCAGTTTCATGGTCACTGAAATTTTTATTCATCTTCAAAAGAGTCCGCAGCAGACATTCATAAATGTATGGATGTTTTTCCTTCATTGAAGCAGATCTATGGACAGAGCCAGTCGCGGCAATTGTGGTGCACAGTCTGGATCATTTTGACTGCCCCGGAATACATGCTATTTTTTTCTGAAAATTACATCTAAAAAAGATGGGGTTGACTTATTTTTGAGGACTAGAACTACTGTATAAAGGTCATACACCATATAGCACAAATGGGTGGAGTTACTTATCCACTAGTGTCGGTTATCCACAAAAATAATCAACTACAGGCAGTGAGTGTGAAAAGGTGGCAAAAACTGAAGATGGTTTGAAAAAAGTACCTCAAAGTTAAAGCAAGTTAACTAAGGACTGAGAAGGAGTTACGATGCCAATTTGAGGCAATGCTTGTCAGGACTCAAACTTCTCAGGGACTTTTGGCCGCCCTGCTGGCCATTTTGTGTACTGCGAGGCCTGATCACTATTATTACCCTCATTATTGCCTCTTGTGTTCTCCCAATAGCCTGTCTTGTTGGTTTATTGCTTTCAGTATTTAAATCTGTGTTTGCACCTGATCTCTGCTAAAGTGTGACCATGCTTTTATGTGATTTTTCGTGCGTGTGTGTCACTGGTTTTGACCCTGCTGAATTGTTTACTGGTCACTTCTGTGGTTTTTGATCCTGTTTTTGCCCAGTGTTTTGGATTGTTTGGTGTCTGTTCCTCTGGTTTTTGGATCCTGCTTCTCCCCCCTTGCAAATTGGATGTTCCTGTGATAAATCTCCTGCCCTTTATTAAGTCTGTGATTGAGTCCTGACTTGCAAGTCCTAACAATTATTAAACAACTCTCAAGCAGCTAAGAAATGCTGTGTAAAGTTATAGAATATTGGCTTAAAAATTCTTAAATATGGAAAATATTAATAAATTAGATTTTTTTTTTCCAAAAGGTAACAATGTTCTAAAAATATGTTGAAAAAGAGCAGCTCATATATTTGGGTTGATGTGGCAATTATTTTAAATTAGGTTTAAAGAATATATTATGCTGTATTAAAGACAAAACAATATCTATAATTAACATATGCTTGCATTAAATGATGTTAAAACTACGCTTAAAGAATTCTTGAGCTTGGTTGTAGATGTAGAAGGGCTGAAAAAATGTTGTGACATTCTGTGTATTAACAGGAGGTTCGTCATCTCCACAAAATGAACGCGAGAAGTCGGAAAGCATTGTGGCAGGTTATGATATTCAAGTAGCAAAGCATACAAATGCTAGTATCTGGCTGCACTTTGATACCATGATGGAAAAAACCTGTGGATCAAGGAGGGAAGGATGAGGTTGGTCTCCTTTGAACAGAATTGCAGATATAATATGGTACACTTTGAGGTCTGCTGCTATAAACTGCCTCGTCTTTTCTCCAATTCCGACATCCCAACGGAAATATATAAGGCCCAGCAGGGTCAAGCAGGTGCGGTAAGCCTTAGGCTGGATCTGCCTGTGGACACATACAGTGCTGTAATAAGTATTTCCCCATTTCCAATGTTCTCCACTAGTGCAGCACTGACATAAAACTGGAAACGTCTGAAAGAAATTTCTGGAACCCTCAGGACAAAACTCGCCGAAGCCTATCTGTCTGGACAGAGCTGCGTGGCCGTTTCATGTTGTGCGAATTGCAAAAAAGTCAGCTGAGATATTGCCTTTCAAGAGGATTAGTATCTGCATGAACTTCCAAATAATGAGGCATAAAGCACAGAAACAGCAAAGTCAAAAAATCTAGCAGTGAGTGTAAATAATGAAGGAAAAAACATCCAACCCCCCCGTACATTTCCCACTGTCCATTTTTCTTAACCAGTGAACACAGACAAAGAATGAAAACACGGTGGTTTTGGTCCCCATAATTCAGGCATTTTTACCTTTTTGCATCATCATATTCCATAGAATCAAGTTATTTGGTCAAAATATACCAATATCAATTGATTATGCCAATAAATTTATACTGATTGATTAACTATGCTAGCACTGTGAAATACACCTTTATCCATAGTTATATTAGTGTAATAAATATTTATATCCTAATTAATAAAAGTCTTATAATACTGTGTGTGTTAGTAGGAGACACATAGGAAATGTAGATTTCTGCTGCTAAGAAAAATGCTGTTGCCCACTTCCCCCTCCAGAAGAAAAGAGGAGCAGCTGAGCGTTAAACATTGATCCATCTATTCTGAGTCTTTGGTAACATCAGCAATTTGTCGGGCAGTTTCTTCTGCCCTGTAAAACACAAGGCTGAAAACCATTAAAAGCAGGCGTGGAGCAGAATATTAAAATGGACGGTTAACAGTTAAAAATGTAAAAAAAAAAAAAAAAAAAAAAAACCCGTGTCCAATATGCACATTTGAGCAGTTGAGCGCCGAAATAATGTGCAGGATCCAGAAAAACATTTGGAGTTAATAAATAAGTAATAGTGGTAAAGTGGTCCGTTTAAAGCATGCTTGCGCTCAAGTGACATTCAAACATGGGCTTAAAGAGTGGCACTCGAGATGTGTCTAGAACATGATGGCATAACTATTAGTTTTTGTAGCTAAGCGATGTACACTTGACCGACAAAGAAACTCTTTCCTGACCTTTTGTGTGTGTGTGCATGTTGTCAGCATATACTGTAGTTTCCTAGCCCAGTGACCAGGTGGTTGCAACTGCTGTACTTTAGTGTGGGTCGTAGAACTTACTGGATTTATTTTTACTCCACTGCTGTTATTATTATTATTATTATTATTATTATTATTATTATTGGTGTGCTGGCCTTTACCCATTTTGAGTTATATGCATATTAGAGGTTACCAAACTGAAGTACTGAGGAGTGTGTACTATACCGCAGACCTTATGAATTATTGTTCAGATAATGGAAAAACAGCAAAATCTTTATTATTCTTTGTCTGACCTTTTCTTTTACTACACTACTATACTATATTTTCAGGAAAAAAATGGTAAAACTGACATATTACACTTATTTGGCCCCCTAAGGGAATACAATTGGCCTTTGCACAGCAATTATTGTAAAAAATGCTGATGCTGATGAATTTTGCCAAGCTGAATTCATGAAATTCTTGTATTTGCCAATATTTCTTATTTATTTTGGTTACATAATCCTTTTTAATAATTTCCCACCCCACTTGGCATCTGGGAGCAAAGCAGATGTCAATGAAAGAATAAATCTCATTACTTGGGAGAAAGATGGCATGCACCTTTAAGGCCTTTCCTTCCCAAGGACGACAGCAAATTCATCAGTCAAGAGGTGAAGTGATTTACTGAAGGTCCATGGTGAACAAATGCAGCTTAGTTTTGAAGTAAAGCTGATGTGTCGCACATCAAAAATAATGTACGAGGTAAGACCATATATTCAAAAATACAATCCTTAAACAATATTCGCTGAAATCACCTTGCCAGCTTGGAAATGTGTTTAAAAAAAAAATCAAACTCCTGACCCACAATGCACAGAGCCAAGAACAAAACAAAAAAAGAGAATAAACATGACTGTCAGACACTTTTTGGCATTGTACATGTTGACGGCTAACAATTTCGGAAATTTCAGCAACTTTTAATGCTCTGAAGAAGTGTGTTCTCACATCTGCACCTGGATGAATGCGAACACTTAAAATATCCGCATTTGAAGGCCGTTACGAAAAGTGGACGTTATTAAATACACAGATCATTTTCAAAGCATGCAAGTAAGCGCTGATGCCCAATAGGTGGCAATGTTGCTGTTTCAAAAGAGAAGAAGAAAGAAAACCTCCCCACAGCATCCTTGCAGACCCTTGCAGACGCTCGCCCGTTTGAACGACAGCAACCGCCATGGCAACAAATAACAAAAACATAGTTTTGAATTAGCACTGGTGGGGAATAGGGAAAAAAAGGTGTAAAGCCTATCAGTACATTTAAGGGACCCTGTGAAAAGGTAGGGGGGTGGGGGTGGATCTATGAACTGAAACCGTACTGGTGAATAAGCCTGGGAGATTATACCTCAGAGAAAGCTGAGGCTGAAGACTCATCACTTTGCCTGTCATCTCACAGCAGACAAGGCTGTGGTTACCTGCAGGAGTCTTTTATCCTTTTATTTTATGCTCCGTCACATTTGCAGCTGGGTGTAGAGGCCAGGGCGACATTTGGGCTTCTCTTCTTTTTCTTTTCCCACCTCTTTAGACAGAAAGAGTGCTTTTCCAGATCCGCGGTGCTGATTCCGCATGCCGCTGGGACGTGGAATAACTCCACAGGTGAAAAATGTCAGACCTTTCAAAGTCATTCATCCTCCCTCAGGAAGAAGTCCTGAGACAAAATGTCACATCAGCCTCGGCGTTTTTTAAGAGGCCACTTAATCGGCAGGCGCGTTTTAACCTCCGACGGGGGGATCTTTTCACTTTGCCGCCTTCTCGCAGCCCAGTGTTCGCTTGCATTGCAGAGAGCAGAACGCGGTCACCTGCCACAGCGCTCCCAGAATCGGGCCTTCATTACGGTGTGTCTGAGAGGGAATTTGTGACGGTTTTTTGTTCGCCCTGCTTTTAATTTTGACTGCGATGCTGCGATTTTTGTTATTATTACTTTTTACGAACAGCGTCACCCTGCAGCGTGCTGTGCTGCCAGTTGTCTCGTAAAAACTGCGCTGCCATTTGAGACCCTGTTATGACAGGATAACAGTTCCTCATACACAATCAATATATTAGTGATAGATGAGCTGTAATACTACAAAGGAATAAATGACAAGGTGACAGTTGCCTCTCCGGGTGACACTCTGAGCGTATTCTTAACTCTGACACACATTACAAAAGTCACGGTTTGCGTTATAATAACCTAATGCGAATGTATTATGCCTACTGGTGTATGCAGCTTTTTTTCAAGGAATGACAAGTAAAGTGGATAAGTGCTAAGTAAAAACATGGGAAGACAGTTTCGCGCATCCGCTCAAGCCCCATCATCTTGTTGTGAGCTGACAGGGATGGAATCCAGCATGGATCTTCTGCTGCCGTTGCCCACTCACTTCAACGTTTGACAAGTTCTGCATTCAGAGATATCCTGCACGCCGCCGCTGCGCTAAAGCGCTTTTTCTTGCGGGCCTCCTAAAAGATTGCTCTGATTCTGCGCATTTATTCTTTCTGCTCTTCTCTGAATAGTACTTTCTTTCTTTCTCGAGTTCCGCTGCCGCAATATCCCAGGAAGACGGCTTTTCTGAGATGGTGGAACCAACGTGCGGCCGTGCCAAGCAGTCAAGCCGTGTCCAAAAGTCAGTGAGATCACACGTCTTGCCCGTTCTGACAATTTGGTTCAGCGGAAACCCAACCTGTCAGCACTGTGTTCGTCCTTTATATATTGTGTCACAACAAAGCGACTGTCTATCTGTGCTGGTGCGTCTGTTTGTGCCACAGGGTAGGTTTACCCAAGGAAGTGGGAGGTAAAAACAAGGTAAAGAAACTGGAAAAAGACAAAAAGGGACAAAAAAAAGCATCAGGAATGTTCCTGCAACTCCATTATAGATGTGTCAAAGAAATAATACACAGCTTTTTAGTTTTTTTTTATTAACTCACAGTCTAAACAGGCATGCTGTAAAGCAGCTGCAAATAACCAAATTTTACTTTCTTTCTATTCTCATGGGCCGTGGGTGCTGATTTCCAGGCCTCACATCCAGTCTGTAAATGAGGGAACGCAAATAAGGTTTTCCCTGTGCATCCCACAAACATGTATGTTTTTTCCCCAACCTGAACTGCTCTAACAAAATATGGAGGATACAGTAATGATGGGCTATGATCTGTGCACTGGGGCTTGGCCTCTGCTGTCCCCAGCTCTCCGAGAGCTGTTTGCTTTTAAAAACAATGGCTTGTTTGATGGAACCAGGCCCCGATTCACTGGGTCTGCCGAGTGCTTTGTTTTTCGAGAGCCCAACAAAGCTCATTAGACAGCTGGAAATAAGCCAAAGCAAGTAGCTCTGTCTGTTGTTAACTGGTTTTGAATAATGCATTTGTAAGAACTGACATGGCATAATACAGCCTTACATCAGAAGCCACCTTATTTGTCATTTGTGTGCAGTGGCGGAGATGCGAAATCAAGGGTGGTGGGAAAAAATGATTTTAAAAAGCCCATCTTTCCATGTGTTTGTCCGTCGCGCTTTTCCGCATTGAGTATTTATTAACGCGCGACTGCTAATTCACCGGTTTATTCATTTTAAACCTTTTCCGGAATAAATATCCTCCTATTCTCTGTGCATACAGTGTGCGAGATTCCCTGGGTACCCAGGTGGGAATGTTTCATTATTCACTACGCTTCAGTCTAAATATGTCTCACCATTGCAAACAGTTTCATGTGACTTTATCGCAGTCTTCGGCAGCTCCTGGAAACCTGGGCTGAAAGAGAACCGACACCTCATTTGACCTCTGCATTTATTAATATAAGTTTACTTAAATATTAAATGAGTTAAATCAACTTCAGCTTTGCTGTCCGCTAAGAAAGTACTCGGTTGCTTTCACGATTCCATTCCAAAACACCTTTTTTCAATTTGCGTCGATTATTTTAAACTCTATTGTTGGCCAAACAATTCATTAAAGCTACTTTGTTAGTAATTTCTCATTTTATGAATGTTCTGTATACAAAAAAAAAAAAAACTCACTGTAACAGCCTCGTTCTGACTGAAAAACGTTTCCCTGCAGTTATAAACAACCAAGTGAAATTTTGCAGCTCAACCACACGGCCGTTTCCCCCAGTTTGTGTTCAGCCACAAAACCTTCATTCTCTCACCCTAACGCATGCAAACACAAGAAGGATGTCAAATGCAGTCGAAGCCAACTTGGGATGCACAACAAAATATTAGAAATACACAAATACAGTAACCCACCCCAGTTGTGAAACCGTACTTACATGGCACAAATTTGGCACAATACATCAAAACACTTATCAAGCATAAATAAAGCAACACATACAGTACATAGGTTTGTGTAGTCTGTGTTCCAGTCCATCCCAAAGGTGTTTGGTGGGGTGGAGGTCAGGGCACAGTGCAGCCACTCAAGTTCTTCCACACCAACCTGGGCAAACCGTGTGTTTATGGAGCTCCCTTTGTGTACGGGGGGTGCGCTGTCATGCTAGAGTAGGAAAGGAGCTTGTTTCCCAAACTCTGGCTCAAACGTTAGAATTCACATCCGCATACTTGTTGGCCACGCAGTGTTTGTGGATACCCAGTTACAGAAGGCAAAAGTTGGGCCACATTAGAAGACAATTTGGACTGCATTTTCACTACTGCCCTCCCATGTTATTGGTTGACCATATAAATATTCCTTGTTTCCTTATATTTACACATTATGTGAATTACCTTGTACTGTGTTTCTGACAGATTTCACAACATCCTTGTGGACATAGTGGCAAAGTACAATCATTGTTCTCTTTGACTTGTTCATATCGGCATGGTGTTTCATTCATATGGGCCGTCTTTCTTGTGTCCGTTTGATTCTCTGAGACTCTCTCAGCACATCACTGGACCAGCCCCTGGATCTCTGCATTACTATATTGCACATCTCTTCTTTCAGTCCAACAATCTTCAATGATCACCTCATTTGTTTTCATCTCTGCCTGCCCCCTGCTTCTACTCATTACATGAAGGTCACTGTGGCGTGATTTTTAAACAGCTGTAATTTAGCCTGGTTTAGAGAGATGATCAATGCCTCGCAATGTCTCTCATCTAATGGTTCCATCATGAACATCCTTGCCGGCATCTAAAATGCAGCTCTACTGCAAACTCTGGATGAGAGTCACAGTTGAAAAGCCCTGTCTGTGGTTTAATGAAACAGTCTGTTCCTTGAAATATACACACTGCAGACTAGAGCCTGCGAGGAGAACAGCTGAACTGCGCACATATCGTCTTGTGTCACCCAGCTGTCCTTAGATGAAGGTTCTTGTTGCCGCTTGGCTGGCATATTATTCAAAAATAATTTGCAAGAACAGTAGCAACCCTTGTTTCTTATTCCAAACAATCTCCAAACCAATTAATAATGGATAATTAATAATGATCATTGCTCCCCATGGGTTTACCAGCAGTGGCTTGCTTGACTGGTTCACCTCAGAAGAATGAGAGATATGAGTTCAGATTGAAAAAGACACTCGCGTTCTGAACACCAGCTGTTTCGAAGCAGCACAATCTAAATAGCATTTTGCATCATTTGAGCCTGCTGATGGGGAGGATAGGGCAAAACTGTTCCAGCCATCCAAACGTACCCCTCGGCCCTGGGGCCTTATACCATGAAGCTCCTCAATTCTTCAGTTTCTACGATAAAATCCATACTCAGCATAACTAGTGGCTTGCTATTATCCAGAGCGGTTCCAGATTCATTCATTTATTCAGTTCTGAAAAACATCGCTGTAGAAGCTGACACTGGCTTCTTCTCTTCTCAGCAGCTTTCCAATATCTTCCATTTCCAAAGTCCTACAAAAGGTTGCCACGGAACAGTTTCTCTCATGTCTGACCACAAAGAATCTCAGCCTGGTCTTTGCCGACAACACATTACCAAAAGTGCCCTGGTCAGAGTCGCCAACAATATGGTCACGTCGGCTGGCGCAGGCTTTCCAAGTGTCCTCTTGAATCCCGCTGTAGCTTCCAACACCATCATTCACAGCATTACATTACTGGGGGTTAGAGACATGCATGGGTCTTTCTGTTACCATGCTCAAGTCCTCCTATATGTCAGATTGATTTCAATATCCATGTATTAATAACGGCTCCTTTCCATCATCGCTGTCTTCTGTTTGAGATACAATGCCTGGAGCCATTGCTCTTCTTGTTATGCTGCTTATATTATCCAGAAAAACAATATTAATTTCCACTCCTGTGCTGACAATACACAGCTGTTCTTGTCCATCAAACCCTAAGATACGTTCAGCGCTAAACACCAGACATTCTGTCTCGGCCTGGAAGGGTGCTAATTATCTTGCCTTGAATTTATCTAAAATAGATCTTGCTCCCGGGACCCAAAATTCCCAGCAGAAAACTATTTCATTTGAATCTTGAAAAATTTCAGTGTCGTATCATCTATAAGAGATGCCGCGGCTCTTTTTGGCATAGAACGGTCCCACAAGCACCATATCAACTCAGGTGTGAAGACCGGTTTCTCCCAATGGACAAATATCTCTCAGTTAAAGTGCTTTATTTCTAGATCAAATTCTAAAAAGCTAGTTCATGTCCTCATTTCCCCTCAGGATTGACTACAGCACCTCCTTGCTGCCACACCACCCCAACTCGATCAGTAATTCTGCACCTAAGATTGTCACCTGTTGCCAAAAATATTGCCACGACAGAGCCAAGCTACATACCTGGAGGATAATAGGGGACCCAATACAAATCATTTGGAGAAGACCAGTTGATAAAAGCGAAGCAAAATCACCTACTAACCACTGCTTAACATGTAAGAATCAACCTTTTTAGTCAAATCCTTTGTTTGCAAGCTGGACTAGAGAAGAAACAAGGATTAGGTGGTTGGTAGTGCAAGATGCTGCAGATAGGTTGAGGGCCATGGAAAGAACGACAGCTCTAGATGACTGAAGAGCTTCTGGATTTTCCGGGAGGGCAGTGTCCATGGAATTGTGAATGAATGAGGACTGAAAGCCATCAAGGAGACCATTCTGGGCAAGAAATGTAAGTAATTTGAAATAAAATTTATGTTCAAAAGGCTCGGAAAGAAAAAAGAGACATGTCTGCATTTCTGTACTTGGTTTGGGTTCAGAGAAAATGTCTTTCCAGCAAAACATGGGTAATTTTAAAGGCACATAGGAACCAACCGTAGGAATGGTGTGTTCTGCACCACGGTCCATGTGGACCTAAAAGGAAGGCTTTGGGGTTAAGTAGCCTTTTAGAAGATGGTGGGCCTGAGGCAAAAAGAGCAAACATTCATCTGAAACACAGCTGATTTCATTTGCCAACAACACTGCTGACATTTATAACCTGGCAGGTGTGTAAAACTGTTACATGAGTCTCGGAAAGAACAATGTTTTAAAACATTGTAAATTGATTCGACGTAAGTAGACTTGGTTTAATGAAATTTCAAGCTTGGGATCAACCACACAACCAAATTTAAATTTTTCTCATTGTTGAATTCCAGTATCATTGTACAACACGATTTACTGCAAATTAAACTTAAATAAGAATGAGTTCCTTTGACCATGGCATCATATGTTTTATAGGTATACAGAAGTAAATTTTAACATCATAATGAAGGACATGAGAAAATGCCTAAATTCTGCATCTGCAAGCTTTCCAAAGCAAAACACAGAAGGTGGAACATGTAGAAATTTTATTGCTATCAGAGCAACATTCCATCTATGCGGCATCTCATAACAAATACAAAATGCATGCCACACCAAAGTAACAAAACATAAATAAACCATTTGCTAACAGTTTGCCTGCTGTGTTCTGTAAGAGCAGTTTGAATAACTACAAAGCTTGCGATGTTTAACAGTGCAGGTATCAATTTATGAACAGGACAACAAAATGTAACAAACAGCAACAGCAATAACGCATTCCTTAATATCTATTTTTTAATTTTTTTTTTTTTTTTTTACTTGCTGGATGAATTTTTATGGATCCTTGGCTGCAGTCTTGCATTTCCCCCCTTTGATTAACTATCTGTTCTGAAGTTGCTAGGTAACGTGCTAAAACTTTGGCTCTTTGAACTCTGTGCTATTTATTTTGACTCTACATACATCAAGGAAATAGTCATCGAAAAGGCTGTCCTTGTAAGAGGTGACTCATCGTGCAAGAAAACCATCTTCTTTGTATAAATGAAGGAAATAAGTAAGTATGCCCTAAAATAAGGACAGCGCTACTACAAAAAGCCCCCGACCCTTAAAGAATAAGTGAAATATGCATTCCCAATGATGTAATGTAAAAAGGTAAATTACGACGATCTTACGTACAGAAAATTAAACCTTCATCTCATTTTGTCAATCTCAGACATCTGGAATTCAGTAACCCTTTCTCCAAACCCTTTGTTTTAAGGGTCAGCAGCTAGGATGCCATGTGAAATACCAGCTGCTGACATTAAAAAAAGGATTTGTTTGTATTTCTGGACACCCAAGAGAACCGGAGTGATGCATCAGTCTTACTTCTGGCTGACTAAAGAGTCCCCCTGGATGCCGAAACCTCTGTTTACACCATGATGTTAACACGATGTTAACATTTTGTTTTTTTCTCCTACCTCAGGAGGAAATAAACTAAGGTCACTTGCTATCAGTAGCCATTCAGTAGATGGAAGAGCATTTGTCAGAGTATCGTGCCAATCGTTGGTAAACTGAGCTCTAATTATGACAGATAGGAAAGTGGTGATGTATGTGGCCCCGCCGACACCGCCACACCGCCACACCGCAACAATCTGCTGTTTGTCATGCAACAATATAAAGGGCTTCAGACGCAATTATCGAATTCATCCCAGGAGAATCGCGCTCCGAAAATGACCCACTTGAGGCAATGAAACTTGCAACGCAGCCATAACTTTGTTGAGGCAGGTGTTCCTGCCAGCGAGCGAAAGCCGGCTCATTTGCATTTAGCAAAATGTGACTCACGGATACCGATCGACACAACGCTGGATAAAAATTTTGCAAACTTCTGTTTTTTTTTTTTTTGTTTCCGGATGGGGGAAGGAGCATTATGAACTTGAAAGGCGTTTTTTTTTTTTTTTTTTGGTCCATCTACAGTTGCTAGGTAACATGTCACAGTGCTAGATTTGTGTGCTCTTTGGATGTAGCTTTGATCCTCCATCCGCTGATTACATCATCATTAGAATACCTCATTGTGAAGAGCCGACACTTTCATAATACCAGGGGAATAACAAATTAACATGAAATTTCAAAATACGCTAAAATGACAACCTAGTTAGATAATACATGAAAGGTTACAACATTTTGTTAGTGCCATATATAAAGCAAGGTTATACTAGTAGTGTAAGAAAGAAATGAATGATGGACGTACCAAACACATATAAAAAGGAACGCATTAGCGTAGCTGCAAGAAATATATGGCCAGGGATGCGTTTTCAGTAGAACTTCACACTGAGACATTGCAGATGAACGATGATGCGAGAAATAAATACATTTTTGAAATTAACAAAGGCAAATTTTGGTGCACTACATGGCTACTGAGGCAGAAATGCGATGGAAAGCTGCTACGTTCAAAGGAGGAAGTTCACTGCCTTTAAATTACATAGAGTGGCGTTACCAGAGACCAAGAGCTGGAATGTAGGGCCTTGGTAGAAGCTCGGGTGGTCATCTGGTGACGGAGCACAGTTGCACAGTATTGGGAGTGTGCTGAAGAGGTGTGGAAAGGCTTGACTGCTTCAGACTTATCTCTCTGCTCTGTGTAGAGGGCTAGTAATTCTTCAGCATTGTTGTTCAGCTCTTGACAACATCCCACGTAAGAATGCATGTGCAGTATCGTAGCGACACATTAGTGCAGAAAGGTGGGATTTCTGGGGTACGGGGACGTTCAGAAGATGCTGCTGTGGAGGCCTGGTTGATTTGAGAGGCGCACGAGATCAGAGGAGGCTTGGCTGTGTTGTGGCAAACGCCTATGGCTCAGTTCTGCAGAAGCTGGTTGTGACAACATTAGAGTGGAACCACATCCCAAACAAGATTAATCCTCGTTCTGGATTAATAGAGTTTTTTTAGTATCTGGGCCATATCAGGATGAGTTATATCTGAGTGGCAAGGCCTGGAGAAAGGAATAATTACACAATTTCTACCATTTCTTTGATCCTTTTTCCACCGGCCCTGAACATGCTTTCTGAAGTCAGCAGAGGTTCAATATAGAGGTCAATGCCCCAAGTTCGGCGTAAAGCATCCATCCATCTGAGTCTTCATGGGTGACTAGACAGTGACTACATCATCCATCCTGGGATATAGGCAGATTTTGGACAAGATGGTGAGATTTATCACGTAGACAAGCATGGTTTTTTTAGCCAGCAAATTCCATATCTCTAGTGCTGAGGAAGGAAAGCCTACTGATAAAATCTGCGTCTGCACAGGGAGTACATCAATTCCATCTATTTCTGAGAAGCCAGTGAGGAGTTTAGGGAAGTGGTTCGGTGCGTAGCAGCTTGAGGGTTTCAAGAGCAATTCAGGCAGACGTTGGACATGTGGCTCACAATCAGAACTTCCAGGTAAGTTAAAGGCACATTTAGTGACCGGAGGAATTACACTGGCTAAAAGGGCAGTATTGTAAGCCTGGAGAGGAAAACAAAAAAGCTTTCAACCAAAAGGTAAGGAAATTAAATAAATCTCTGGGGGTCTAAGCGTATGTGGCTGCCCACCCCTGCTAGGCCATCTGCATGTAAAAAAGAAAGGTAGTATTGCTGCTACCTTTGCAGGTAGCTTTGTGTACCTTGAAGTTTGAGCAACTTTGCCTCCTGTGGACAGAACAACACAGTAAATTTCCCATATTGGAGCCTAGAGGAGGTGTTTAGCCATATACTGACTTTTCTGCCCTCTCCTAAACCTCATGTCTCCGGTAATTTTTCACGGGCACAGGGATTTGAAGCTGAACCAACCTGGATTAGAAGAAAAAACCCTCCAAATAAATGTAGATGCAGGGCAACAATTCACAGTTCACACAGTTTCGACTCAGACCATAAACGTATAAAAAGACTTTACCTCTCCTCTCACTGCATGCTGTTTTCCAGTCGCTCACAGCACAGTCTGAAAATCTAATCCTTCTTCAACTAGTCTCCAGTAAAGAGAGGCTAAGAATTCTACAGATTTACCAGAAGATCACGAAACTCCCTGGCTTGTGCCCTTTCCATCCAGCAGTGGCTCAGGACCTCAGCGACCATGTAATGTGTTTTTCACTGTTATTATCATTATATGTTTGACAATAAAATTATTATTATTTTTTTTACTTTATACAAGTAATTCTTGCTCTATCAGTAAGGCAGTTTTAAATATTCTTTGCCCATGTTCAAATAAGTGGCAATGCGTATGAATACACATTTTCAATACACTATCCAGACAAACTCTTTTGAATATTATATATTTGTGATTTTTTTGAATGCAGAAGTTTCTTGTCCTTGTTTTTGATGGAAGAATACTTTATAGTATGTCTCATAACAGTGCTGCTAAAGCAAAAGAAAAGTAAAAAAAAAAAATCTCCCAAGGCTGTTTCCCTTTAATTTTAGATATCATCTGAGTGATCAGCAACTCCAGCTTGAACATCAGTGGTCTTTTCCTCAGCAGCAGGGGAAGAAATTGACTTTTGAAAAAGGAACGGTCTAATCTTCAGTGATTCTTTGATGTTTTCCTTTCACACCAGTGTTCAACAGCCACAAAATCACGACAGGTGTAGTTAAATATTCTCCTGTTCCTTTGAATATTATTTCATTGTATAGTAACAGTGATGTTTAGCTGACAGTTGGCTCTTTTATAGACTGGTCTGATGGAGTAATAATGGAGAAAACGTTGGCAACACTGGAAAATACGTGTGAGGTCTTAGTGGTCAGTTGGGGTCAGTTGCCCACAGGGCTCAAACAGCATACTTAGGAAAGTTTTTTGAAGTTGGTATATGTGGCATATAAACTAGTAATAATGAAATAATTTTCAGTCCATGAAAATTTTTATTAACTACACTGTATGGCCAAAAGTATGTTGACCTCTCCCCTTCTAATGACTGAGCTGAGTGGTTTTGGCTGTACCCATACAACGTACAAACACATTCTATATAATTCTGTGCTTCTATCCTTGTGGCCAGTTTCGGAAAGAAGCTTCTTTCCCGCTCCAGCATAACTGTGTCCTCCCGTGCACAAAGCAAGCTCCACAATGGTTTGCCCGGGGGGAATAGAACTTGAGCGGCCCTCACCTCAACTCGACTGAACACCTTTGGGATGAACCGGAACACTGCCTGCAAGCAAGGCCTTCTCGCTTGACATCGGCGCCCGACCTCACTGATGCTTTTGTCGCCAAAAGGACACAAATTCCCACAGCTGTGCTCCATAATATGGTGGAAAGCCTTCCTTGAAGAGTGGGGGCTGTTATAGCAAGAAAACGGGGAAACAACTCCATCTTAATGCCCATGGGTTTGGAATGGGATGGTTAACAAGCACATATGGGTGTGATGTTCAGGTTTCCACATCTCTGTAAATTTACACTATGCTATATTGTGTCTGCAGTGTAATGTGATATACAGTATGTTCATATTCAACTGAATAATAACCACATTATTTTTATGGCATTTTATATAATCGGTGTCTCATTTCTCAGTGAACATTCAAATAACAAAACCTAATGGAATAATGACATGTTTGCTGATAGCTTAAATTTTATCCTCATTGTCCTACTGCACTTGCAACACATTACACTGTTACACATACTTTTTATTGACATCTTATCCCCATTTGTTTCCACTTTGCCTTTTGAGCCTCTGTAATGCTTCTCTCTACATAGCAGGGAAACATCAAGGACAGCAGTTGTATTTCTCTGATTTTTCTCATGCAGGTAACTGACAGCATGCAAGCAGCTAGAACATCCCAGGAGATTCTTACACAGTAATAATATGCGGTACTTTACCTGACTCACTGATGGAGTGATGCCATTTATGCTTCGCTGCTGTGGACCTCACAACTGCCTCCTGACATTATGCAAGCTCACACACCGATCACAGATATAGGAATTGCAATGCACTTTAATCACTTTAATGCACCTCTAATGGCAGAACCAGTCCAGTGGTTCTATTTAAAATTCGTGATACAAAGCATACTTCATAATGTATAGTAATTAAACATGTCACCGATCAGCCAGTCATTACTAAATGAAATGCTGGCCCTAAAAATAGGATACGGATTAATGTCCAGTTGGCAAATAGAACAAAAAACTGCACTTATGGTAAGTGAAGATCTTACTCTTAACTTTCTGAACAACAAATTGGGGAGGAGTTGTGAAGGACCATGGCCCATGCTCATCGGACCAAAAGTTGCTTCCTCAGGCCTCAGATCTCCTTACTAAGTGGGAGCGAATTAAATATCAATATATTGTATAGCGATGAGTTTATTCTTCACCTGATTATTTGGGTGGCCCCATTTCCTCTCCTGCACTGTATCAGGTACACAGCAGTAACCCTCTGCTGAAAACTGGCCAGTAACATTCAGCTAATCCTGGACTGTCAATCACTGAAACATAGCTGGAGCCCTGTAGAGCCCAAATGGAATGGTGAGAAATTTGTATAATCCAAAAAGAGTGGAGAATGCTGCGATTTCCTTCGACTTGGTGACAAGAGAAACTGCCAGTAGTTCTTGGTTAAGTCCAGCATTGAGTAAAAGCAAGCATTCCCTAGATGATCAAGCAATTCTTGCAAACCACCAGGCCATGGGAGGAAGCAGCCAAGGTCACCTTGCTCACTTTCCTTGCATCCACACAGACCCAAGCAAAGATGTGACAAGAAGACAATAGGGGTGATTATGTACATCACACCCAGCCGGAGTTGGTCATGGTGCTCTATGACATGAACTCAACCCAGGATAAGGGAGAAAACCTCGACAAAATTAAGGCTGCAACTCATAAACCTATTTCCTGCTCTTTTGGAAAGTGACCATCTATAGGTATAAGGGTGAGTTGAACCTTTTTTGGGTTCCTTGGCCTTAGCTCAGTTTGTCTAGAGCCAGCAGAGCAAAGGAGGCATCACCTGCATCTTGCCATTTCTTCAGAGCATTTAAGTGGTACCGTTACCTAAAAGCCCCCCATCTGATTTAATTACCTTTTAATCGCATCCTCAAGTCACCATGTGTCACCTCGGTGGGCTTTTCGGCCACTTGGCAAGCTGTCGGCCCCCCATTATATAAACAGGTTTGATGTTTCTGTGCCTGCAACTAATGTTCCCATGAAACGTAACTCAAAGTTTGTCCACAGGTTAAAAATATACTGTACTTCATTTTTACTGGGGCTTAAACTTCCCTTGGGGCTTTATTTTAAATAATGTCCAAAATACCCTAGAGATGATGGCCATACACCAGCTTTAAAGGGAGAAGCCCCACAGAGGCCTGGGCTACCTCGTGCATGACAAACAACAGGGGGTTCAGCAATTTGTCTCACTGACATTTTCTGCCTAAAATTTACAAATCATTTTCAAGCTTTCTGCCGGAGTGCTCCAGCAACCCGTTCATTTGCAGACGGATGAATTTAGTTTGTGATAATTTATACACTTTCTCTAGCATGCATAACATAAAAGTTGTGCCTTGATCTGTGAGGATTTCCTCTGGAAACTTCACCCAAGAGAAAACACAAAACTGTGCGTCCTCAAATACAGCAATCTCTTGATATCCAAATCTGATTCGTCCTATTTCCTATTTAAAGTCTCTTTTCTGTTGGTGAATTCTGCTGTCCGGTGATTGTGCAAGCTTCTGCCCCCAGGTCTGACCATAGCCTCTGGAGAGAATATCAGTAGTATCTCCTATCTCACTTCTTGCTCACACTCGGGCATCACTACTCGCTCCTCCATCACTGCCCAACCTCAACTTCCACCAACCACCTGTAAATCTGGGTAAAGTCACTGCTGACCAAGTGAGGAAGGAGTTGAGGAGGCTTTGAGGCATCTGGATGTCATGTATTTGAAGGTACCGTGACCCAGAGTGAGAAAAAATAGGACAGCTCCACGCTGGAGATGTTCACGACCTGTATGCTGGACCGATATTTGATGATCGCCAGGCTGAATAAGAATCATGACAGGCAGCGGAGTAGGGAGTTCCTGGCAGGAAGGATGGGCGGTTAAAACCTCTACTCTTTTCAAAGGAATACTTTTAACAAGGGGATGCTCTAGCTGTGGTTTTCCTGTGGTGCGAGTAAAATTTTATTCACTAATTTATTATATTATGGCTTAAACAATTTGTTTTGCTGTTATAAAAACTCTGACAAAAATAACAGTTTGATCAGTAGTCCTAGAATTTACTTTATTTTGACATCTCATTTAATCACCTCTTTATCACCTCTGCCAATGTTATAGGTGCCAGCATCCATGATTCATATTTCCTTGTGGTAAAAAGTCAAGTCGAGAGCAGGATTATATAACAATAAAGAGGAGGTTTACATCCCCCATTGTATAATACTCCTCAATATTCATTATTAAAAAAAAAAAAAATCCTATAAATCATGGATTTCTCAGTCAGTTTAGAAAATCAAGCATTTTTTGACCAAAAAATGTATTTGCTTTATAATCATATATATTTTTGTATATTTATAGGTTAATATACAAACTTTATGTTGTCAAATGAATAATGTTTAGCAAAGTCCAGCGGACTGCGGCTCTATTTATTTGCTTTATATAAATATCCGGGAGCATCTTTTATTTGCACAGCAGATTAAATTCATGGAACAATAATTTTGCTGTGAGTAAAAACTTAAGTTCTGAATATTGAATATAAAGGGAAAAATAAATCATACTGTACGGTGGTGGGGCTCTGGTCTTTTTGCGCTGTGGTGATGGAACACGTAAAGCGTGCCGACTTTAAAGAACTGCAGCAGGTAGGTGAATAAAACGGACAGCAGCTGGAACAAAATCAATAATTCTGCTATGTTTATCTCTTGCATTTCTTACCCCGTGAAATTCATCCGCCAAGAAAAAAAAAAGATTAGGCTTTGGGGCTTTTTTATTGCTGGAATAATTCTAGAGTTGTGTACTAAGAGACACTTAAAATGTTACCTTGAAGAGACTGGCAAAAGGCCTGGCTCACTTATTTCAAATTGCTTCATGGCAGACTAATAGGTTTATTCACTTTGAATACAAATGTTCTGCTTATCTGACTGCGGCATGATTACTTGCAGCTGCCGCCAGGAGCACAATATCAATCCCCAGGCAAAGGAAGATAGGGTGGTCTTTCATCAGGACTGTTCTTCCCCCAAAAGACCTATTTATGCAACAGTCAAAAACTTTTCGTTTCAGTTTCGGCCCCTATTTTAAAATGAATTCATCCGATGACTTTTGACAGCACGGCAGCTCATCAAGCAACACCAATGTCGCACAGCAGCTGGGCCACTTGCGCATCCATTTCTTTGGAGTTTGCGTGATCTTCCTGTGGAGCTTGCATGTTCTCCATGTTCCAGGTGCTCTGGCTTCCTTACACAGTTCAAATACATTTGTGACAGGTTAATCGACGACTTCAAATTCCTTCGGTTCACCGCAGTACTGACACGGACAAGTGGTTCTTGAAAGTAAGTGCGTAATTGTTTTTACTACTTTACATTCATATGTATCTCTTCAGAACACAATTGAAAGGGATGTTATTGTCAGTACGCACTTGAGCAGTTCTCTGTAATGGTGCTCCTGAAGTTATCCCACAAGTGTAGGGTTCAGGGTGCAATCTAGACAAGTCCAATGCAGAAAAGTTATACATATTCACTGAAACAGATGCATAATAAGTCATTTAGAGGAACCAATTGGTCTGAAACACTTGTTTTTACCCAGTGGGGGGTAACGTTCCTCAGACCGGGGCCTCCTACCAGGGGTCTGGGACTTTGAGGGTACGGCACAGTATTTTTGCTGCTCTTCTGATGGAGCCGCTCTTCCAGCTTAAGGGTCCTGACCCTAAGTCTGCTTGTCACCAGTGGGACCATCTTGGTTTTCACCTATTACATTCTCTCCAGTTCTTCTTACAGTCCTTGGTGTTTCTCCAGCCTCTCATATTCCTTCTTTCTAATGTTTCCATTGGTTGGAATCACCATATCCACCACCATTACTGTTTTCTCCTCCTTACCTCCAGATCTGGTTGGTTTACCATTACCTGTTCATCTGCCTGGATGTGGATGTCCCTCAGGATCTTGGCTCTTTTGTTCTCCACCACTCTCTGTGGTACCTTCCATTTAGACCTGGGAGTGTCCAGGCTATTTTCCTTACAGATTTTCCCTTCCATTTGCCACTCACGTTTGCTTGATTTGCACACTTGGTGTCTTGCCTGATACCGAACACCTTTGTTTCAGTTGGTTCAACCTGGTGTTGCATGCTTCTTCAATTCACTATATATTTGAACAACCGTAAATCTGTTTCCACAGTCTTCAGTGTTATTAAGAAGTCTGCTGCTGATGGAACTGTCAGGAACCTCTCAGGATGTGGAGGAAGGAGGAAACTGATCAAAGTAGTTTTCAAACGCTGGTGTGAACAGTTCAAAAAACCCCAAGTAAAATATCCAAAGAGCTTAAAGTTGACCTGGAATGATCTGGAGTAATGGTTTCAACCTGTGCCATACGCTGCACACTAAACCAAGAAGGGCTTTATGTGCAAAGGCCAAGGAGGATCCCTCTGTTGAAAGATGAACATAAAAAGGCATGACTGATCTTTGCCCAAACCAACCTAGGGAAATCAAACTCCTTCTGGGAAATGCTCTATGGACTGATGAAACCAAAATAGAGCTCTTTGGTAATGAAGAAATGTGTTTACAGGCAATGAAATTAAGCTTAAATTGAAAACAGCCTACTTACAGTTAAATATGGTGGTGGTACCATAATGTTGTGGGGGTGCTTTGCTGTTGCTGGCACTGGAAGCCCTGAGCGTACATTTTCCAATCTACCTGGACTTTTTTGTTTTTTCTGTCCTCCCGGCCTTTATACCCTTTTTACTGATCTGTACATCCTTCTTGTTTTATGATCTACATAACCTCAACTGCAGTCTGAAATCTTTGCATGCTCATATCTACCGTTGCCCCTTTCTTTTTATATACTGTTTCTTTCTTACTGTTGTCTCTTTATCCTTGTGAAGCACTTTGAGCTACAGACCACTGTATGAAAGGTGCTGTACAAATACAATGTTGTTGTTGTACTAACGGAATCATAAAATCAGAGGATCACTCAGGCTGTAAGGACTTCTGCCTGTATGGGGACTTTTGGCAGCCCTGCTATTCATTCTGTGTACTGCAAGGCTATGTGCTTCTGTTTACTCCTGTGTGTTCCTTATTCCCTCACCACCTGATCACCATTATTACCTTTATTATTACTCTTATTATTACCTCTTGTGTTCTTCCAATGGCTCCTCACTGTTGTTCATTGTGTTAGGTATTTAAGTCCTGAGTTTGTGCCAGTTCCGAATCAGATTGTGACCCTGTGTTGTCTTGACCTGCTTTTTTTTTTGTCTCATGATTTGGATTTTTTGCTGTTTGTTTCTCTGGTTTTTGACTGTGTCCTCTTGGTCCATTCGCACCCAATGAATTGGATTTCCTACTTCATTGAGTCTGCGATTGGGCCCTGATCTAAATGCCCGACAAAGGTGTTTTAAAGTGGAATGTACTATGTGGTGGGTAGGTATGGGTCCTCCAGCAGTGTGATTATCCAAAACCTAAAATACCAGGGTCCTGGTAACGTTTACCAGAACTGCGTGTGTGTGTACATATACAGACGGTCCTCGACTTACTATACATATGCCTGACTCATAATTATGACAGTTAATAATACATAAATAGCAGTAATAATATCTAATGTTTCCATTCCTAAAAAAGGAATAGAGAAAAACTGTCATAAAAATGAACGAATTCCAGGTATTTTGATGAGCAAATGAGCGTCTTAAAGCTAATAAAAGCATCATAGGGTAATGATAGTGTTTGCTGACAGCTATATGCAAACATATACAGCACTATGACACATTGGAGTGCTTATAGACTATATGTTAGATGAGAAATGTTTTATATATACAAATAAAATGTATGTATAATGTTATGTATAAATAACATAATATGTAAATGAACTAAAACATTGCACATGCAAAGTGATGGAATTTCCTTTTCTCTTCAGTGTTTTATAGGACTTCACACTGAAGAAAGTAACATGAAGGTGACATAAAATATAACATAGTGATTAAAACACGCAAAGTAAGGTTTGCAACATGCCTTAGCATCAGACCTTGTCTAAGTTTCCAACGGGGACAAAAAAATTGCCCAGTGGAAAACGTAATGCATCTACTGACACTGAGAAGAGATAAGTAGGAAAGATAATCAAGAGCTGTCAAACTGCACATTGCACGCTACTGACTGATAAATAGTTGGGGAGGATAAGAAAGTCTTCTTTTCGCAAAGGTCTTTGAAGAGATTTTATCAAGGTCTCGCAAACTGAAATGTCTCACAAATGAAGCCAAGTTGTGGGTTTGAATCTCTTTAGAGTTTGCATTTTGTCCTTGTGTTTGCCTGGGTTTTCCGCCCACAGTGCAGCAATATATTGTAGGTAAGTTAGTGACTAAACCCTCTGAATCCCCTTTTCCCATTTATGTGTGGCTCCTTTGACCCCGAACCTAACACCGAAAAGGCGTCATAACATGTCAGCATTAGGAACGAGCGTGGGTCAAATGTCACATGCAGGTACGCATGAATGTCTCTCAAGGCCAAACCTCTCAAATGTAGTAATAGAGAAGAGCCTGTGTGTGCATTTCCTGCATGCGATGCAACTGCGTACATTCCCAAGCCTTACTTCAAAAGTCAAAGTAGAAATTTTCTTGATATTATGTTTCGCTCTTCTTTAATTTAATTTATTGAACTTGACCAAAAGCCCCACTTAAGGTGAGAAGCACCCGTGTGGCAAATTTCAAGTATGCACCCTGACACCCAACACCATGCATAAACAAAGAGACCGGAAAAGAGAGATTGAGCATCACAGATAAAGAAACTGATAAATATGCAACTGCAACTGAAATGTGTAATTCAGTACCAGGTTACATGATTCATTTATTTATTTTTTTGCACATATTTGCAGAATTACGCGCTGTACGGAATGTCGTAACTACGCACAGATTAGTTTTTTTTTTTTTTTTTTCCATTTGAGGAACAGCTACTCCGTATGCAGCGCCAAAAAATGTTATTTCAGTGAAGGGCTTTGCACAATGCCGTTCTTTATTACTAAAAAGGGAAGCAAAACAGGCAGCGCATTTGCAAATTCATAGTCATATTAGAGAGGAAGATAAAGTGTTGTCCCTGGACAATAGCGATAGCACAAATGAGCTCTGAGCCATGATTAGCTTAGAAAAATCCTGGATCGGACCAGAACCTTAATGCTGTCCTCATTGAAGGTATGTTCACCATCTTCTGCCCGGGCTGAAATGAATGACTATTTAGAGGCTGTTTACCTTGCTTCCTTCCTTTTACACTCCGAGTGCACTGATGATGATGATGATGATGATGCCACTTCAAAATCATTATGGGATGTTCTGGAGCACCGCATTCGGAGTAGATTTTGACCCCCGTCATCTTTAAAGGAGCTCGCAGAGGCAAGTGTGACCGCGCTCCTTACTGTTTTCACCGAAACTGGTGTGTTTGTTAGTGATTCGAAGGAGCTTAAGTAACTGTAAGCCAGGGCTCAGAATTAAAATTCGTTTCACGGCAAAACAGATGGGAAGTGCAATTGAATTATCATTCCAATACTTCATTTAAAAACTCACATTAGTGTTGAAAATGTGAGCAACTGACCCGACGGTGGTCAAAAGCTGCTCTTAATTTTGCACTTTTCTCTATGTTAAAAGGACAAGCTTAGCTTTTTAGTTTTGTCTGACAAAAGAAAGGATGTTGGAGTTTTACCTGCACTTGGAATCGCTTGGATGTTTCATTAATGCAGCTCACTTTGGGAGGGGATGCTTCCATGGTGAAATAGGAAGCATAAGATTTATATCATTAATGCGGTGATTTTTAATTTAAGCAGACTGACTTTTCAGCAGCAAGAGCTTCATTCTGCTCCTCCCCCTGTGCGCCTTCCCTGTAGTCCTGGCCTATTTAAGCATATCTTTTCTTTAAAAAGATATCTGCCTGCGATGACCTTGCATGCTAACTGTCCGACAGCATGCTCGCTTTTTCCGCTCCGCAACATTATTGGCCCTATCTCGTCGAGTCTTTCGGCCTTCATTCCTGTTTTGAAAGGTCTGCATTCTGTACTGCCATTTACAAGACAGGAAACAGAGTGTGAAAAGCATACGAGTTGCGCGTGTGCTGAATGAATGTAGTAAATGTTGGTACTAATCGGAGAGTTTAAAAAACCTCGACTTGCACTTTTTGAAGCTGCTTCACTCCTTGCAAATACAAACCTTGCAGCTGCTCAGTTTGTGCTGTTATTAAAATTTTCTGTAATTTTGTACAACTAAACTGTTGCATCGATGCATGGGTGCTAATCTGATCTTAGGTACTGTGGTGAGTCGACAGGTGCTGTACTGTACGGTATAGAGAACTACAGAACATTAAAAAGACATGAAGAAAAAATGCTGGCAAACATGATGGCAACCAACACCGTCATTTTAGGTAAATGATATGCAGGAAAAATGAAGAAAAAAATCTCAGTGGGCCACTTAACAGTATAAAAGCTATGTCCTTTGCACGTGCTTTTTTCAGAGGAACTCCTAGATGTAAACAGATGAGACGGTAAGTGGCAGCATAATGTTGCTTCCAAAAAAATCCCCAAATTTTCCAGTTCCAGTGTAATTACCGCTGTTGTTAGAGGTAAAGGACGTTTTATTTTTCCACCGTAGGCATGAAATTGTGACAAACTCTTACATCTGTTGAGAAAGATAAATAATTTATACAGTCCCTAATGAAATTAAATTTTTATTTTTTTTTACCCTAATATATAATGTATGTTAGAAGCCTGTCTTGAAATGGATGTAAAACAATTAAAAAAAAAACGTAAAACCTGACACGGGTATCTTTTTGTGAACTAAGTAACCTTCCAGTATAGTGATGGTAGTCAATTCAATTACTTTTACTGTGTCTGGTGCTTTTTCCAAACCTATTTACTATGTTTTACCCATTTAAAAAGCCCCAGTGGCTTAAAAAAAGTCACATCATATTTTCTCATAGTGCATTGTAATGAATATGACTGTAAACGTGCAGCACGCATTTAAAATTCCGACACATCTCGGTCAAGTATTTACAAGAAATGTTGAAGCACATAATCTTTCATATGTACTGTATTACTGCAGAGCACTATTTTACCTTTTTAATTAAATCCAGGCTTGTCTACAGCAAAATAATTACTTTGGTACCTTCTATTCATAGTTACTAACTTGGACTTCAGCTCCACTTAAAACCGAATTCAAAACAAATGGGCAAAATGCCAATATAACATTCATTTGGCTTCAGAAAGATCCAAAAAAGGTAAATGTTAAAAAAAGATGCAATGCATAGTTTCAGTTTGGCAGGATGAAGAGCCAGAAGATTGGAAGGAACACAGAGGCATGCATCCCCTTCCATATTTGCTGCTGTTATTATTATTATTATTATTATTATTATTATTATAAAAAGATATATCTGTAAAATATAAAGATGTTCTCAGTGTACAGTTTGCTAATTGTAGAGATGCAACTCTTTTCCTAAAAATTGGGACCACATTTTAGGGGTACAGAAAGTGTTTAATGCTTGATTGAAAACTTACAGGCTTATGCACAGGGGAAAAAAATATTCTCAGTATGTTTCTAACAAAGTATTAATTTTAATATTCAATAAACATCTGTTATTGTCCTGAAGAATTTAAACTGTTGGGCTCTAACAATGTGGACATTATGAGGAGTCTCAGTAATTTAATCATGTCAATCTGAAAATAATATGTAAAAAATATTTAGAACTGTAAGAGTAAGAGAAATGTGTCTTATCATATCAGGTTATGGCTGCCATTAATTTTCCGAAGACAGTTGGGTGTAGGAGTGCTACCGAGTGTCATGATGCCCATCGTCTGGACATCCAAACCCCTCCGGAGCCATTTCACCCTAATGGCTGCTGCAAGGTAGCAAAAGGTCTAGAAGGGCAGTAGCTCACAGTTCTAAAGCTGATGAGGTTACCAATGCCATCTGCTTCACCAAGTACTTCATTGGTACTTGGCCCAGTGAAGGCTGCATTGTCTGCAGAATGCACTGAAATATTTTTCCCAAACTGAAAAGACATTCAAAATTCTTTACTGCCCAGTTCTGTTCTGCGACATAAATAGAATTTAGTACAACGCCATTCAGTTTTTTTGGTTAGATAGTTTGCCAACTTATAATGGGAAGTTAGTGTGACCTCAAGTGACACAACATTTTACAAGAGGGACCGGGGTGATTTCGACAAACCTCTGCGGTATGAAGGTCTCCGTCGCTGACTGCAGAGTACAAGTCAGACTGTTTTTACACAGAATGCTGCTAAATACAAATGAGCAGCTCTGGAAAAATAGTCAATGCGCAGACATTTAGTCTGACATTTAGAATCAAGTTTAACTGCAAGTAAAAGCATTATATGAATAAATATACTTTAGGAACTACATGTTAGTAGTCCTAGCACCAAGACAAGCAATTCTCTTGATTTGTGTTCCAGCATAACTTGTAGTTCAAGCAGGTTTGTGGTATCAGCAGACCGGGATACTTGCTTATACTCTCATTGTTGGTCTATATTATTACGGTTTAACCAAACCCTATCATGAATGTCCACATTATAAAGGCCAAAAAGTTCCACCAGGCTTTCCTCAAGCTGCACTACTCTCATAAGGATTAAAAAATATAAAAAAACTGTACAAAAATTCATCAAAAATTGATGTACAAAAATTGATCAACATCATCTGTCAGTGCTATAAAGGCATCTTTTATCATTGGCACCTTTTGTATCTTTGATTCTAACCGTGAAGGATGGGAAGTACCGGGTGTCAAATTTCAGCCTGCTGAATTGAAAAACAGGGTCTGTTGTGTTGTGGTGATGGGTCAGTTTATTGCTTATTGACCAATGAAACTGGAAATCCATAGGATGTGGAGGACAGGGAGTGCCGGGGGGGGGGGGGGTGTTCAAGATGTTGGTTATTGAAATGAGCTTTGGAGGAAGTTAATGACCTGTGAAGATGTTCCACTCGCATTAAAATGCAAAGGAAAGAGGCAAAGCTAAGGTTAATAGGCAAAGTGTGTATTGGCAAAAGGGTAGCACAAAGGAACTTGCAAATTTAGAAAAGCACAACAATGATACGAAAAGGTAAGCAGTTATGCACAAAGGAAACTGCTGAAATGAAAAATGAATTAAAGGAAAAATTTAAAAGTGAGGTGGACATGTTTAAGTGCTGTTTCTTTAAAATATGAAGTGAACATTTGGAAGTGTTTTTTTCCAGCGAGCTAAAGTTTCAGTAGTTTTGTTTGGTGTGTGTGTGTGTGTGTGTGTGTGTGTGTGTGTGTGTGTGTGTGTGATGCCAATGGGTCAAAATGTGTGCCTAATAAACCAAAGAAAGTACCACAAAGGCAGGTCCAAATGTTGGTGATTGACCAATGGAGGCGAAAACGTGTTCAGTAATAACTAATCGATGTGTCGCTTCCACCCACGAGCAGGAGGTAAAGTAAAAGAAAAACCGACATGGTAAAGCCGTGAAGGAATAGGCAAGATGTGTATAAAAGCAAACTGAAAATGTCCAAATAAAAGAAGGCAAGTGATAATAAGCATAGGGTTAAAGTAGCAAAGTAGTAAAAGAAAAGGTGAAAAATTAATTTTATAAATGAAACAACTTGCACATAAAATTTCATACTGATTTATAATTTTACTTATTATTTATTATTTGGTCTTCTAGTTGTCATTTCATTATTTGATGCATTATTTTTCCAGTGTAGCTTTTATATTTTAATCATTAACGGATGGCTCATTTTGCTTTGTACGTGGCACACGTTTTCCTTCATAGGTATCCACCCAAAGGAGCAGCAATATTTAGATCCTTCAGCAAAACCATATTTTGGTGTTACGCTGGATGAAAGTGAAGATCTAACTGCATCACTGGCCTGCTCCTTATGAAATCAAAGCAGTGCAGCATCATCTGCACAACTGTGGACGGGACTAAAGGAATTAGCAGTTGCACGTGCGTATGACTTTTTTGCATCCAGCCATATTAAAACAAAAATTCAGATTCAATATTTAATAAGAAATCGCAGAAGTTCTGCACAAAATTCTCATTTTTCTGCAGGAGGTGGATAGGAGAGGTGCAAATGCCCTCTTTTGGGATTATCATGTTTATTACAATCCTTATTTTCCACCTTGCAACTGTAGCTTTGCCATGTGTTGGTCAGAAGCCTGAAACGGATATTGTGGAAGACAATGATGTTACCATCGATTTTTCCCCTCGCCGGGTTATAGAATTAGCTAAGTGGCAGGCAGCTTATCTCGGAGTGACAGAGCACAAAAATATTGCGTCTGTCAGTGAGGATTCATGGGAACAAAGAAAGACGGCACTGATGGAACCTAATTAAAGCTGGCATTTTCGGAAAATTAAAGCCGGCCTTAGATTTTAACAATGCACATTGTCCACATGATCCCTGGGCGGAGAGGAAAATGACTGGCAGCAAAGGTACCTGGGAATCTTTCTGTAATATTATTTAGAAAGCAATACAGTTTTACATATCTGTTTCGGCCTCCTTGAAGTGTCCATTCTTGAGAAAATAATAGTGCTCATCTGTGGTGACTCACTTCTCAAAATCTGGGGTTACGAAGATGCTTTACAAGAAAAACGCAGTGCTTCCAGTGCCTCCAAATTGCAGCGTCTCGGTTGAAAACGGAAAGCCTGGTACAGCTCTTTGACATCTGCTCATAATCGGTGACGTTTTCGACTCGTATTTATCCTTTAAACTACGTAATTTTTTTCTCAAAGATTTGAGTCTCACACCTAAGGAGATTTCTAAAATAAAGTGCTTTATCTTCATATCTGACACCAGAAACTTAATTCGCACATTCATTTCAAGCAGGATTAACTATTTCAACTCCTCATTGTCTCGTATCTTCATTTTGCCTCTTCAGCTAGGATTACCACTGGCGGTGGAAAATTACTCATTACTCCCATTTTTTTTTCATTGCCTACACTGCTGAGCTATTTCTTACAGGTATGATATCAAAATGTATTTTATTACCAGTAAGGTGCTGAATTTATTAACATGGCACTCCCTACCCAAACCTATTACCTAATAAACGCAGAACTGTACTGCTTCTTTATAACACATCAGCCGACTCATGGATGCCAAGGTCTGCCTGGAACACTATAAACAGCAGCGCGTTTAGTTATAGGGCCTGTAAATTATTGAATGATTTACACAGCAATGTCAGCGATGCCCCATTGCGCTCAGTCTTTATTGTCAGACTGAAGACACGCTGGTTTAAATGAGCTTTTCAGTCAGTCCGGTGGTCCACAGTGATCCGCCAAGTATCGTACGTATGTGTATTAGGGTGTAAAGTAGCTCAGAATAAGCTGAACATGGGGAGGTACACAGAAATATTGCAATATATAGTGTGACTGTGCCCCCCGTTCCCAAAGCGAGCTCCATAAACACATTGGTTTTCCCAGGTTGGTGTGGAAGAACTTGAATGGCTGCACTGTGCCCTGACTTCAACCCCACTGAACACTTTTGGGATGAACTGGAACACCGACTGTGACCCAGGCCTTCTCACTTGACCTCACTGATGCTCTTGTGGCCGAATGGGTAAAAATTCCCGAAATCTGGCGGAAAGCCTTCCCACGGTTTGGAATGGGATGTTCAACAAGCACATATTGGGGTGATGCTCGGGTGTGCGCATACTTTCGGCCATAATGTGTATCTCTCTATCTGGCTAAATTCAACATCTATAAATGCATTTTGCCAACGTGATTCAAACTGTAGAGCTATTCACGGAACGTGTTCTCTGACCCATGGTGGTCTTGTTTATTTTGCAGTATTGCTCATTGCCTTGCTACCATTTTCTATCTGTGTAGTTGATCAGCACCAACTCGGTTCTCTGTTTTGTGCCCTCGTTCTGCGTAGAACAGCAAAACTGAGCCTGGCGCACTCGTGATACGTCATCCGCATTTATTACATCTTTGGTTTTCGAACAAGTTTATATTACATTTTAAACTACATTTAACAACAATAAGAGATTCTGAGATCAGGATGCGAGGCAGCACCTTGTTTTTTTTATTAAAAATAATGGAATAAAAGTAAACTTGACCATGGCAGTCTTTTTAAATTTCAAAGGCTCCATTGACCAGAGATGAGTTTCTCGCAATAATACAATGGCTAATTTTCTTTTTTAAGGACGCTGGAAATCTTTTTTATCTTAATTGAATTTTCGGTACCCTTGATGTTCCAGGTAATAAATTTAAGTGGACAACTCGGGGAACTTGTGTATTCCCAGTAACACAGTCTGCCACATTAACAAAAACAATATAAACACATTGACACAGTGACCCAGATTGTTTTGCCGGGTCTTCTTCCCCGGCTCTCCAACTTTCTTTCAGCTTAATTCTCCCCTCAGGGCAGCTTGTGAGTCAACTCCAATGTATTCTTGTCCTCAACAGCAAAACTGTGTGTTCAGCCTCATCTTACCGGGCTTTAAAAGTTTTCTACTAAATTGGTTATAAGGCTTTGTTTTCATCGCCAAAGTGGAGGGTGAACCCTTCAGTTCAGCACTGGCGGCATCCACTTAACTCCTAACTTTACCTGCTTGGGAGCTTTTTCTTTCTTTCTATCACCTTTTTGTTTTCCTCCAAACTGGATCACACGATCAGGCTGCATGACTGAGGTTAATACTGTTTGCGGTCAAACAGAAGTTTCCAGCTGAAATGATCACTTGTGATGCTAATAAAGATAGAAGTAGGGAGACTTCTGTAGACCAAAAGGAGAACAAAGTCTCTTAACTTAATATTACAGTTAAGTTGTGTGTTGCTCTTATTACTTTTATTTTGAAAGCAATGTGATTTTGTTGTTTTGCCTTGATCCACATAACATTTCACACTTTTCATGACAGTGGACATGGAAGCACTTGATCACTTTTGGAAGTTCATGTTGTTGCAACTAAAAAAGAAGCCACTTCAGCATGAGAGTCATTGAGGCAAGGAAGAAATTAATTACAAGCAAATTTCTGCTATTTGCAGATATGAAGGCTTCCTACAACATTTCCAAGGCTATGTTATGGAAAACATTAAAAGCTTAAGAATCCAGATTATCTCTTTCTCTGCCCTTGAGTAGCGTGAAAGGGAAAGGGTAACCCAATTTAGCAAACATGTTCAAATACATTACAAACATAGGAAAAGACTTGTAACCTTCATGCTTCATATTTTTCCTCTGTCAGAGGATCTAAAAATGATTCTTCGTCACCCCCTCACTGCTTATGGTAAGCCAGGCAACCAAATCTTTGAATTCTGGGAAGGCCCAGCACCTTGCCAGCTGATCCTAATATGAGCTTTCTCATTCAGTCCAACCAAAATTGCATACCCCTACTACAGAAAGAAGAAAAACATTCACGTTTTGGCCCCTATCACTTACTAATGTCAAAGTATTACTGACACAAACGTCGGAGTCTGTTCACCTCTTGCAGACTAATCTGGCATCATGAAAGGAAATCCTCCATTCTGCAGTATTAGGTAGCTGCTTAATATATTTTATACATTCTTATGGTGTGTGGACTGAATAGGCAGAAAGCAAACACAAAAGAAAGAGCGCCCGAAGTGAGTATGGATCTCCAACCCCAAAATGTCTACGGGTGTGATGCTTGAACCACGCAAACATAAAAAATTTGGATGGCAGCAAACAGACTTATTATATACACAAGTGCAAATGTGATGTGACATGTACAGGTTTTCTTACAAATGCACAGATATACACACAGGGAATGGAACATGAGCTGTGCCAAAACAAATCAAAAGCAGTCTAGCAAATAAAATGCAACCTAAACCAGTTTAACTTTAAACACAAACAAAAAGGAAAAAATGAGATGCACTGACTGGCGGAAACCAGGTGCATAGGTGGAACTGACTCCTAAATGAGTATTTCTATGCATTGAGAAACAAGCCTATGTGTGCACAGTGTATTCCCTCCCAGTTGAGGAAAGAATAAAAAAGGCATTTAAACACTAACACCAACAATTATTATCAAGGGGGGGGGGGGCACACGCCACACAACCAAACTAGCAAAACAAAGGAAATTAAAGAGATCCAAACACAAGGCATCCAGTAGCAGGGAAGAAAACAAAAGAGCGAAGCCAGGTATTAAATGCCCCAGCGAGTCCAGCGCAGGTGGATTTTCATCTTGCCTTCATGGATGTGAATGACCTGAAGGAGGGTGGTGACATCGACATTAATGGAGATGGACAGGACAAATGATGATCTGTAAAAATACAAATGACCAAGTACAACAGGAGGGGGAAAAAAACCTCATGCGCTGACATTGGGAAGTAACAGAAGCCAAATGTTTCTTTCTTCTCACCCATACAGGCCTTTTACAGCAGCCTTGATAAATTACTGCACCTGTGGCTTCATTTAGGTGCAGCAATAAGTCTTATGGTGTGGCTGAGCGGCCAGGCTTCAGGCTGCTGCAATCCTCCAGTGCAACACCTGAGGCTGTTGTACATTGCTGTACAGATCAGCATTTGATCGGGCAGAATTACCTTATGTGTTCAAATCTGTTTTTGGAGAATATCTGCTCTAAGGGCTGCTGAAACTAGCATCATTTTCAGCAAACTGGGCCAGCCCGAGTGAATATTGAAGCCATTTTACTTTGCTGTCAGCCCGTCTGCTTACCTGTCTTCCATCACAGCCACACACCTGAAGGAAATGGCAGAGTCCAAATTTGAGCCGAGTTCAGATGTTTTGGTTTCTTTTATTAACCAAATGTTGGCCCTTTGCTGTGCTTCTCTTTTAGATTCTATATTTTTTAGCCAACTCAGCAGTTTGTCAGCTCTTTTTCAGTTTGCTTTTTCAGACAGGTATCTGCTAAATTTAACATTCTGAAGCTTTTTGCCCTCGGTTTGGTAGGGGGTGGGGGGCAAGTATACCGCAGACATCAGCCCCAGCACACCTGCACCTGATTTCTATCAAGAAGCTGCATATAAAATGAGCACCAGCCCAAACGCTCAGAGGGGAACCTTGTCTGACTGCATCTTCTTTGCTGGAGAACAGGGTTTTGCTGTCTGTGTTTGTCATCATCTGCATCCTCACCTGTTTGTTGCGTGCATCCTCCAAATCCCAGGCCTGCTTATTTCCCACCTTTGTGCTATGCCACAAGAGCACAAACCTGACTTAATTTTCACCAGCAGGCTCTGCACCTGGGTTCATGCTCAAATTGGCCTTGAAGCAACTGCTTGACAGGTATTTGCAACTTGTATTTTCCTCATTTAATGTCCTCTTTTTTTCTTTTTCCCTTTGGCTGCAGTTGTATCTTTTTATCTTTAATCTGTTCCTCTTATAAGAGGACCCATTTCTGGTAAATTATCCCGAAAAAGTTGTTGTCTTTTCCAAACAAAATGGTCATCAGCTATGGCTTCATAGTGTTTCTCCATCTGGTTTACTGGGATTGTTAACAGGATTTCCCCTGATGTTAACTCCCTGTAAAAAAGATGTAAGTAAACTTCTGGCTGTCTGGGAATTGCTTTGTCAAAGAGTCAAAAGAGTTTATTTGTCACGCACATGGTTGTATACCATGTAGTGAAATGTGCCCCGATCCAGGATGGCCTTTGCAAGAAAATATACAATGAAAAATAAAACAGACAAACAACTGAACACCAAGGAAAAAAGAAACAAACAGCAAATAGATAAATAAGTAAAATAAATAAGAAAGATAATAAATGGTAAAGAAACCTTAAGGTGCACTGGAAGGACAGTGACAGTGAGGGGAGTGGTCAGAGATTATTGAAGACCCTGGTCTGTGAGGGTTGTGATGGCATGTCCGGGTTCAGAAGTCTTATGGCCTGTGGGTAGAAGCTCCTCCTGAGCCTCTCCGTTCTGGCCATAATGCTTCTGAAGCATTTGCCTGATTTCAGCAAGATGAATAGATGGTTGCTGGGATGAGACAGGTCATCCTGTCTCATTGTGGTTCTGTGCTTCAAAATGATATTTTGTCCATTGTTAGTTTCCGACTTTCGCCCACACTTTAAACCGCACACTTTGGTATCCTCTCCTGCGAGATTAATATATCGCAATGGCTGCTTGTCAGTAATTGACATTTCACCCCTACAGGCATGCTGTCTCATCCTAAGAAGCTGGAGAAGCAGGGTTCTTTTGACATGTAGATTGACTCAGAAATGCAGTGCATTTTGTTGATTGACCTCACAGTGCTGGGTTCTTCTCTGAATGTTTTTGGCATTTTGTTGCACCTAAGATATAATAAAAACATGGCTCTGTCTGACCTGAGTGGGACTAAGATGTATGGTTTTCACAGTCCAACATGTAATCTGCTGCCATGCTGGTGCTATGGGCAGAGCTGGTGCCTGGACTGTGTTTGCACAAGACCTCTCTTACAGGCAGATTTCCCTCATGGCACTGTGAGAAAGTCCTGCAGATGGTGGTCCAGACCCTTTGGTTGCATCACAGCTCATAAGACCTCTTCAAGTCCAGTAGTGATTCAAGTGTGAATCACTATTGTGCATGAACCACACAGATCCCCAGGAGGAGTGGGAGACTGTTGCTATGGAAAGGGAAGTACAGTATTGTCTACCCTACTTAGCCTGTTACCATGGTGATCCTCAGCAGAACAAGTAGTTTGAAATGAACGTATGGAATTTGACCAGAGTGAAAATTAAATATATGAAATGTATTGTGTCTAATAAAATAGGGAAGTCTACTTACAGATATAGGTTTGATTCTGCATTTTTGAGTTTACCTGTTTAAAGGCATCTTTAACTTCACTAGTTTGCAACCTGATATTTATTTACAAAAACTGAAAGACACGAATCTTTGGAGTTGTCACTTGACAAATTTGGCATCCACAACTTAAAATATGGAGAAACAGGATTGTATTACTACTTAGCATGAAAGTATATTTGATATTAGAGTACATCATGCTACTGTTCAGAGATATCATTTATGGATTATGATTATTTAAAATGTAAAACTTTTTCACTCAGAACAGGATGCCAATCCACTACAGGGCAGTTACTTTTTTTTTTTTTTTTTTTTTAATGAATTTATGTAGCGAATGCAGACTTATGCACATCGTTCACTTGGATTCCAGTTTGAAAAGGAATGCAGAAATTCAGGGTTATTGTGATTGTGTCACAATTTAAAAAATGTATATACAGTACATGTATTGGCTTTCTGCTTCTGTATGAGGGTATATTTAAGACTGTTTTTATTTTAATGACCATATATTGATATGCCCTGTTCTTCAAGTGACAAGAGGACATGGAGAGAGAGAGAACTGTCTCCTAAAGACAATTCTTTATTGCAAATTTTCTGGTAAAAAGGACATTTGCCTGACATCTGAGAATTCTCATCAAAAGGCCTTTTGCGACACCACAGAAGCCTGTATTTTGTTTTGCTTTGTGTCATAGTGGATGTGTGTGCAGATAAGTTGACTTGATTTGTTTATTTCCAAATGCGTTTGTCTTCAGAGTTGGAAATGTCTAGACTAGGCCATAGCAATGTCAAGAGTCTGGTTGATCACGGTGTTTCACAGGGACTACCAGATGCACTACTTTTATGCCTCAACAAGCAATGTTGTACCAACATTGAAGAACCAGTGAGCTGAGTGTTCCGGTTCCTTAGGGCTCCAGTGCAACTACCTCCTAACTGCATTACAGGCAAAAGGTGAGATCCTGTCAAGATCAGCATCTGGGTAAATCACCTGAGCTACAAAGCTGTTCATATGACTAGACTCCCCCATAACATTTCAAATGGGGGCTCGTCCGGGATCCCTTGCCCTTTGTGTATTCTATAACTGTTTGGGGAGCAACCTATTCTTTACTTGCCTTATTTTGATTCGTGCCAGTTTTTGGGATATCTGCTGGTTTAGTGGAAAATGGCACAGTTCTCTGTTGAAGGGTTTTTAGATAACCCTAGCCTTGAATGCTTTGAGAAGTTAAAGAAAGATGACTTGTTATTGCTGGCAGCCCATTTTGATCTCTCGGTAGGGAGGCAATGCACTAAGATGTTTATTAGAACGCTAGTTTTAGAAAGGCTGGTGAGGGAAAATGTATTACGGCGTCCAGGTTCCCCTGATTCGGCTGCTATGACAGTGCCGCTCGTGGCGCAAGCCAGCGGTTCTAGCATTTTGGCCAAAGAGCCGCATGACTTCCCGGAAGGGGAGGTGAGGAGAGTCTCAATCGTTCTGCCACTCTTTGACCCCCACGCTCCATCCTCTGCTTCAACTCCCCGTGCATTTAGCGAGGATGCCCAACTAAAGGACTGCTTAGCCCAGATTCAGGCTGAGACAGAGGCAAAGCACAGCAGAGAGAACTGGATCATAAGTTAGAGATCCAGAGGCTGGAAATTGCAGCAGAGGTCCAGCTGCGACAGATGGAGTTGGGTATGGGTAAACCGTCTGTTAAACCACCTGCCACTGATGCTATTCAGCAGGTCACCGGTGCCTCAATGCCTCCAAGTTCACCAAGCACTGCGTTCGATGTCAGTAAGTATATCTCTTTGTTACCTCACTTTCGGGAGACCGAAATTGACGCCTATTTCACTGGACAAAGGATGTTTGGTCTCTGATGCTGCAGTGTAAATTAGTCGGTAAAGCCCAGGAGGTTTGTTTGTCTTTGTCTGTGGAAGACAGTCTAAACTATGAAAGCTAGGCTGCCATTGTTCGTGCATATGAGTTGGTTCCCGAAGCCTATTGGCAATGGTTTTGCTCATAAGTTGCCTTTGCAAACTTTTGTTGAGTTTGCAAGAGAGAAACAACTCTTGTTTGAAAAATGGCTAAGTGCATGTAAAATATCTGATTTTGAATCTTTGAACAAATTAATTCTATTGGAAGAATTTAAACACTATCTGTCTGAACAGAAAGCGGAAACTGTAGAGAAAGCAGCAATTCTTCCTGATGAGTTTGTCCTGACCCATAAAAGTGAGTTTGTCTCGGGATCCAGTGTTAAAAGAAATATGGAGACTAGAACAAAGGTTAATGCACCTGCTACTGATTCCTCAGGTGATCGGTTGTGTTCCTATTGTCACAAGAAGGGACATGTGATTGGCAAAAGCCAAGAATAAACGCCTAAAACAGAAGCGTAAGTCTGTAGGGATGGTATCGGCCATTGCGGATGATAGTCTGGCTACATATAGCAAGTCGCGCGAACCAGTCGAAGTTTCTTTTAAGCCTTTTATGTTTAGCACTGTAGTGTGCTTGCCAAATGATGAGTGTTCGTAGAGATTAAAGTTTTGCGGGACACAGGTGCCGCCCAATCTCTTATTCTTGCAGATGTACTGCCCTTTGGGGAAAACACTTCATGTCAGTCTCATTTTTGTTCAGGGAATTGAAATGGGAGTAACTCAAGTCCCGTTGCACTGGATCCAACTGCAGTCTGATTTATCAGGCTTGGTTAAAGTTGGCATGTGTACAGAGTTGCCTATTAAGGGAGTCTTATCTTGGGGAACGAGATAGTGGGTGGTAAAGTTGTGCTGACTCCAGAGGTTCTGAATACTCCTGCTATTCAGGATGACAATGTTAAGCTAGTGGAACAATTTCCCCAGGTCTTTATATTATGTGCAGTGATGTGAGCTCAGGCACATGTGTTTCCAGATGTTCTAAATTTTTCAAAAATGTTCTTAGTGGCTGAGGATGGTAGTATAAACACTGATTCAGTTATCAAGTCAGGAGTAGTAGAAATAACTAGCTGCATAGATAACACGTTGCAGGTTAATCGTGTCGAATTGGTCGCTGCCCAATGCCCCAAGTCTTTATCGTTGTGTTTTCAGGCTGGGTCAAGTCCAGTGGAGAATCAAAAGTATCCTGGAAAATAATTTTTTTTTGAAAATGAAATACTGATGTGAGCTTGGTCTCCTTTTTCAGAGGACAATGCAAACTGGAATAGTGTTAGACAAATTGTGGTTCCAAAACCATATCGATACCTTATATTGAGTCTTGCACATGAACACCCTATGGCTGCCACACCTAGGGGTGACTAAAACCTACAGACGTATTTTAAGCCACTACTTCTGGCCGGGTTTGAAGCAACATGTTATGGTATTTTGTAAAGCATGTTCAGTTTGTCAGACAGTGGGGAAGCTAAATCAGCATGAGCCTCCCACTACGTTACAGCTAAATCCTGTAGTTGGGGAGCATTTTGAAGATGTTATTGATTGTGTGGGACCATTGCCGAAAACTAAGTCTGGTAACCAGTACTTGCTAACCATTATGTGCGCCACTACTAGATACCCTGAAGCCTTTCCGCTGTGTGCAATTTCTTCACAGAAGGTGGTTAAAACCTTAGTAAAGTTCTTCTCGACTTTTGGCTTGCCAAAGCGTATACAATCTGACTAAGGGTCTAATTTTACAAGTTCAGTTTCTTCCCAGGTGCTAAAACAGTTAAGCATTCAGCATACTCTTTCTTCTCTGTATCACCTGCAAATACAAGGTGTTTAAAACGCTTTCATCAATGAAAAATATGTTAAGGTCATATTGCTTTGAGCATAAAAAGGATTGGGATAAAAGAATACCCTTGGTACTATTTGCCATTCAGGAAGCTGTTTAAGAATCCATCTGATTCACTCCTGTTGAACTTGTTTGGTCACACTGTACAAGGTCCTTTAAGACTGCTGAAAGAAATGCTTCTAACGGAAAGAGGGTCTGAGAAGGAAAATGTCATCGGGTACATAAGTGAGTCTTGTGAAAGGCTGCGTAATGCTTGCGCTCACGTGAAAACATTTTTCACGCTCGCAAATCAAGATGAAATCATGGTTTGACCAGAAGGCTGTAGAGCATGTGTTCTCCCCTGGCAAAGTTTTATTTTAGTTGTCAGGTTGGACAGTATTTTCCGCTAAATTTTTGGGTCCTTATACGGTGGACGGAAAACTGTTAGAGATGGACTACATGATCGTAACTCCTGACTGAAGAAAACATCGAGTTTGTCACATCAATATGCTTAAGCCATTCATTGGAGACTCTCAACCCTCAAATTGCTCAAAGGTGGCGCAATCCTGTGTTGTGGTAGATGTTAACCAGGAAAATGTTGCCGATGACCTTCATTTAGATGTTGCACAACAGACCATTCAATTCGGAAATGCACACCAGTTTACCAACTCTGGTGAGTCATCTCTTGCCTGATCAGCAGAGGGATATAGTGAAACTAATTCAAGACTATTCCTCTTTGTTTCACAAACTAATGTACTGTGTCATGATATTGATGTGGCAGGTTCACGACCCATGAAGCAAAATGCATACCGGGCAAATCCTAGAAAACGCGAAATTATGAAAAAAGAAGTTTCCTATTTGCTGGAGAATGGGCTTACAAAAGCTAGGAACAGCTCATGGAGTTCGCCATGTCTGCTGGTACCTAAACCTGACGGCACATCCCCTTTCTGTACAGATTACCAAAGGGTGAATGCTGTAACCATTCCTGACTCTTCTCTGATGCCAAGAATGGAAGACTCTGTGGATTGTGTTGGCGGAGCTAGGTTTGTACCGAAACTAGACCTACTGAAGGGCTACTGGCAAGTGCCGATAACACCACGTGCATCTGATATTTCTGCCTTCGTCACACCAGATACATTTGCTCAGTGTAATATCATAGCTTTCGGTATGACAAACACTCCCTCTACCTTTCAACACCTCATAACTTTGGTGTTAGGTGACATTCAAAATTGTGAAGCGTACTTAGATGATTTAGTCATCTACTCAAATGATTGGGACTCTAATTTAGGCACTTTGAGAGAGGTATTTGGTAGACTCAAAAAAGCAAAGCTGACCGTGAATCTTGCCAAATGTGATTTCGGAAAGGCTACTGTCACTTACTTATGGAAACAGGTTGGCCAAGGGCGGGCTTGCCCCGTTCAAGCTAAGGTTTGTACTATCATGAATTTTCCCACACCTTGTACTAGAAGGGAATGACGAAGATTTTTAGGTATGGCAGGGTATTATAGAAATTTGTCGTAACTTTTTCAAGTGTTGTGGCTCCTCTGACTTCTCAAGTCTTAATCTTTTCTGTGGTCTCTGGACTGTCAGCAAGCTTTTGACAATATAAAAGCCCTGATTTCCAGCTCTCCAGTTCTCGCTGCACCGGACTTCGAAAGACCTTTTAAGTTAGAAGTTGACGCTAGGTGTGGGTGTGGGTGCGGTTTTGTTGCAGAGTAATGATATGGGAATCAAACACTTGGTTTGTTGTTCAAAAAGTTTCTCCTACATCAGTTGCACTATTCTGCCATAGAGAAAGAAACATTAGCTCTGTTAGTGCTCCAGAATTTCGAAGTGTATCTGGGTTCTAGCTTATTACCAATTGAGGTATTTACGGATCACAACCCACTTGTATTTCTGGCAAGAATGTACAACCAAAATCAACAGCTGATGAGATGGGCATTGGCAGTACAAAATTTTAACTTGTGAATTGTACACAAGAGAGGTTCAGAGAATGTTCTAGCAGATGCGCTTTCCCATACGGTCTAATAGCTGTGAAAGAGAAATATTCACATACCCCTCCTGCTTAAATTTATGAATTTTTTTTTTTTTTTGGGGGCAGGAAACTGTGGTTGGTCTTTGTCCCTTGGCTTGCAGTCTCTCCTTATAGGGGTCTGGCAGTCGACCGGTCCCTCAGAGTACATCATAGGATCGTCAGTGGATGACATCACCTCTGCAAGGACCGACATGGAGGCAGCAGCAACTTTGTCTTGTTTGTGCTTTTGGTTTCTATGAAATTGAGCATAGTGGGGATTTTGCTGTCTCCCCCGTGTTTCTAAAGTGTGGGCACCGGCAAGCGTCGGTGTGTCTTGTGCCAACACTCCACGATCACTGTACACATACGTTAGAACCAGATGTTAGAAACAACAGGCGATGCAGCGGTCACCCACCCCTGTGTGAATTCTGTAGTATAGGTTGACAGGGCCTTGGTTTGGCTGTTTTCTTTTTCGGTGGCCCAGGTCGGAATGACACTTTTTGTTCTTTCAGTTGGGAACCGCCTATTTTATGTCAAACTGTTTGGTGCTTGGTTATTTTGCTTTTGTGTGTGTTCTGTATACATTTCAGTATTCTGTTTGACCACTCCTCATTGTAAATGAATTCCACTTTGTCACTGTTTGAAAATTGTGCTGTATATTGGGATTCTCCAAGTAAAGAGGTTTTCTCCTACCACTTTTTTTCATAAATCTTAACGCTACAATCCTTACTGCTGGTCCCCAGCCAACAAGCCAGGCCATAACACTATCTTTTATACTGACCCATGGTCCCGAAGAGGTTACGAAGCTAAGCAGTCTGCCCACAACGAATTCTTTACAACCTTTAAATGGGGCACCAGCCTGTTGTAGGGTAGTCACACACCAGTTTGCCTAAAACAATTGCCTTGTGCCTGTAGAAAGAAACCTGAGCACATTGAATAAACCCACCCAAACACCTGGAGAACCTGCAGCACTACACACACAACTGGATTGAAACTCATGTAATACACAGCTCCAGCGCAGATTGGCAATTTTTTTTGCTTGCAACTGTTTCATTTTTATAAATGCACAGTTCTTAATGAAAGTATTGTAACATTGAGACTAAAAGCCTTTTTGGGAACCAAATTTGTTTAGCAAACACTTTTCAGAGGTGCAGGAATGTGTTATGTGCATTTCTTGAAGTATTTTAATTCCAAAAAGCTAAATTAATTTTTTTCCTGCGTGCTTATGTAACTTGGCTACTGAATCCTCAGGCACATTTCAGGCTGTTGCATATTTATTTTGGAAAATTAAACATGCAAAACTTACCTAATCGTACATGGGCTCCATGGTGGCGTTATAATTGCCAAATGACTTTGGAGAAAATTCTTTGCAGGGAAATGTGCGCGCTTTGGGCGGCTGGAAAAAAAAATGGTCAAAATGAATTCTTCCCGCAAGATTAAGATTTCTCTGGAAAGTTTGGACAACGCTGAGAAAAATAACTAGTGGTAGATGTTCATTTGTGGGAATCTAACAGATTTACATTGTGGTCTTTGGAATATGGAGACTACTGGCACTCAAAAGCTCCCACTGTTGTCTTCTTCCTCCACCCAGTTAGATTCTCTGGCTGAGGCACTCTCCACAGCAGTATTTGACCATTATTCATAACCCTCATTGCTACTTTCCGTTACCCAGGATGCACTGCAAATCATCTCAAGGCTTGGTGCCCCACCATTCGTTTCAAACACATTTGCTATTTATTATAGGAATACACACAGCTGGTGGTTCATTCAATGCAACCCCCATCTTCACACAAGTTGTACTGTGGTGTGAGGTATAGATCAGCCATGGTTGTGAAAATTAGCATGAGGTGTAGCCATTATAGCATCTCCGAAATTGATGTTGTCCTGGGCTTTTCGCGTAAGTTCAAGGGTTTACCAAGGATGTGGCAGTACCAGCAATTGACAGTTGTGGATGAGCACAGCTTGTGGGTCAGAGGGGTCAAAGGAGAATAACGGGAATCAAGCAAGAAAACGGATGGACCACAATTGGGCAATTCGCATCTGGATTCTACATTAGTGTGCAGAATGTTATCTCAGAGCACAACACTTATCAGACTTTGTCTCTAATGGGCTACAACAGCTGAAGGCCATGTTGGGCTCCAATCCTATCAGAGAAAAACAAAAAAAGTGCATCTCTAGTTGGCACAGGAGCATAAAAACTGGACCATTGAGTAGTGGGAAAATGTAGCCTGGGCAGATGAATCCGGGTTTTGCCTTATGCTGATGGGGGGTTCGGACATCAGTTCAAGCAACACGAGTCCATGCAGCCATCTTGCTTGGTGCCAACAGTACAAGCTAGTGCTGCCCGTGTGATGATGTAGAAAATTTTTCCTACCCCACATTAAGGCCCCTGGTACCAAAAAGACTTGAATGGAATGGTGCATCTGAACATTGTCGCTGGCTAAGTTCATCTCTTCATGGCTACATTTTATCTACACTCAGATGGACACTTCCAGCATAGTAATACACCATGTCACAAGGCACGTATCATCACTGAATAGTTCCAAGAACATGACAGCAAGTTTTCGTTGCTTCAGCGGCCTGCACAGTCCCTGGCTCTCAACCCTGTCAGGCATCTTTGGGATAAGGTGGAAAGGGCTGTTCGTAGCAAGATTGTGCAGCCATCCAGTTTGCACAATGCAATCATTTCCACGTGGTCCAACACTCCCGCACAACACACGCAGCATTTTGTAGAACTCATGCCCAGACTAACTCACGCTGTTCTGCCAGCCAAAGGAGGAGGAAACCACTATTAGATAGGTGTACCTAATAAACTGGTAAAACAGCGTATATTGTGGATGTCACCAATATCTCTGAGTGCCTTTTTTCCACTTCAGAAATTGAAATTATGTAATATTTAATATTTTCTGATACTAATCTATAAGCGTGCTAGCATGCTAATAAGGAGAACTAGCACTTTGTTTTTGCTACTGTAAGCAATGATTAACACAAATACATAAATGAACAAATAGCTGTAAAATGTATGCAGGGATAGAACTTGCTATTGTAGAGTATTTCATTGTTAATTTGTAGTACGTAATGAACATGCTGAAACGGTAATGTGTCGCATCAAACCAGATTATAACTGGTGAAAGACAGACCTTGCTCTATGTTAAGCCATCATATTATCTGTGTTGTTATGAAATTTGGAAAAGCGGGTTAATTCTGCCTCTCATTCACTTAGCTGCAGGTTAGTGGCATTTTAAACCGAGTTTGGCTAAAGTAGCTATTTATTGGATTTAATGTACTTTCACACACAATATTGATTCTGGGAGCTGTCACTCGGGTAGGAATGTAATGTGCTGTTCTGGTTGGGGAGTCTGGGTTCCAGCGTATGCCAGTGTGTGTCCTTTGCAGTTCAATTAATTTTTATAAAGTATTCTTCTCTCACAGACACAGAACCCCAAACAAAAAAATGGCATTTTTTGTGCACTGTAATTTCTGAGCGGGGTCACCGGTGTTGTGGTGAGTAGTTGTATCTTGAGATCGACCTCCTCGCTGTACTTCCTCTAGTCCCTTTAGCATACACTCTGTGGTTGACGTGTCTTTTATCTCCAGTAGTGCATGATGTATTTCCATTTTATGAGGCCTTTTTTTGATGTTCAGTTTCATAGTTTGTAAAGTTGTGTTTTATTCTAATGAATTAGTTTGGAGATAACTTTGGTTCAGGTACAAAAGCGGTAGGGGAGCCACTTATCGTGTCCTTAGCGTGCACTGTTTCAGTTTTAATTATTTCCCTGGGTGCAATTTCCAGGGTGATGTCCTCAGATCAGGTGCTTACACCTGTTTTAATTGAATCTGGTCGATATTCATTAATTTTTTTCCCCACCTACTCTCCTCAATCGGCACAGGGAGCGGGTTGAGGTGAACTGCCACAAGGTGGTTAATTGAACCTTATTACATAGTGCAACTTTGTTCCCCTGAATCTCTGATGGTCACAGTACTTATGAAGTGAACCTGACTAAAAATGATGCAGTCATTAAGGTGTGCTGTCCTTGACTGAATATTGCATTAGTGCAGCATTGGTTGTACAGTCATACCTGGAAAGTTTATTATTGGCAAGAGTATCTCACAAGTTTCATTTTTCTTCTTATGCCCCATTTGTTCTAGCAGAGGCCTGGGACACCATCCAATCCACACCGTCAGCAAAAGACCAGTTGCCTTTGATTTTCTTGCATAAATTCTATAAAATGGTTTTTATTAGTTTGCTTAATGTGGATTTTAAAATTGTGAGTAATTACAATATACAGCTCTCCAAAACAGGTCCTTCACATCCCAAAACCTAATCCATAAGAAACAGTGGTGTTAGTATTAATAATTTTTTGACTGTGTACATATTAAAAAAATCTAAAATCTAGAGAGAAAGAATAAAAAAAATCTAAAAATGAGAAACGTCGCCTTTGCTCAGGGAAGGAATTTATCAACAACTGGTATCAATTAGGAGGTTGCATAATGGAGACATTTTAACTTGCTTTTTACTTCAAGGAATTCTACATTTACAGATTGTGCCCAAATGAAAAATAATATTTGGGAAACAGACATTATTAGATGTTTAAAAGCTTGATTACCCAGATTTTCCAACATATCTGTTCACTGACTGATAAAGAAACATCCCTCTCCTTCAATCAGGTGATGTTCAGTGGTTTTTAAAGACAAAACAGGATTTATTATATATGCAACTAAGAGATGAGTCAGACAGACTGCGCAGCGGAAACCCTCAACATGGTCAGTGCACATTCTTGAGCATCTTGATAAATTCACTGATTATTTTAAGTTGTTACAGAGGAGCCAGCCAGCTAAATTTTATATAAAGTGACAGTACAGAACTACATTCACTCATTATAAAAATACCATGTTTGGGTCTTCCTTAATATTGGTCAACTGTCAGAAAATTCCATTGCTATATAAAAAACTGTAAAAAAAAATTAAAAGTTTATACTTGAGGCACCAAAACCTGAAAAAAACCTCTGTATCAAACACCATAACAGATAAACATTTCCAAGATTACATTTTTATTTTTTACACTGCTACACTGATGCATTCTACTTCCTGCAAATTCAGTAAATGCCACTCTGATTTTAAGGGTGGACAATACTGTAAATCATTTAGTCTGTTTGGATTTTTGTGGCATTATGTTTTGATAATTTATGCTACACTTTTAGACTCCAAAAACTATTTCTTTTAAGGACTGTCATAGCTATAATTGACACTGTTAGTGACTCATTTCCCTGTAGCCATTATAAAAATGTCTTTTTTAGAGCACTTCAGTTCAAGGATCTTAATAAGCATGAAACATTATCCATTCATGCAAGAGTAGCGTGCAAAGCCAAATTTTGTCTCTCTAAACCCCCTAAGTGATATTACAAGACACACATAAGCACATGAAATTACACACCTGTATTTCCTCAAAGTTGGATTATCCTTTATTAGGCTATTCACAATACAACAAAACTTAAAGTAAAACTATCACTGATCTGAAGTTCTGCGGAATGCTTCCATGGAACAAACAAGCTATGTCAGTAGCTTAGCACCCAGGCATGTATTCATCTTTTTGTCTTTTATTGTTTGACCCCTATTAAATCTTAATTGAATGCAAGCTCTTTCCTCTACAGCAAATATGCCTGCTTATTTATTTATTTATTTATTTATTTTCATCAAAGAAGAAACTCTGGAATAACATTACAAAAGTACCCCTTACAGAGATGCAGAGTCTTAATAAAGTTGGCCCTTCCAGTTCTTTCCAGGACCTTGTCAATTAGGTCATGAGGTTGGCATTGTGTTTAGTTTATTAAGATCAGTGAGAATCCCAGAAACCCATCTGTCTTTGAGAAAATAACAATTTTCTGTTTTTCTCTTTCCACTTACCAGCCCCATACAGATTACCTCCAACTTCTGGAATGACTTTGCTGCCTTTGGCTTCTTTGAGCATTGATGAAAGGTGTTGAAGTGGATACTGCAGGGCAAAATTTGCAGCTGTCAGCCTGTTTTCTGGCTCATGCTTCTTAATCCACATCCTAGTGTTAGATGGAAGAAACTGAAGTGGCTGTTCAAGGATGATGGCCTCCCCAGTCTGCTGTTTTGTTTTCTGCTTTGACTGAATCTATCTTTCAGTCTGTGATATGTCTTACCTGGAGTTGCTCAAGGTGTTGCAGTAATCTGCCTCAAATGCTGACAGTAGGCTGCCACAATGATGTGACAACAACACATGTTTCAGCTCTCTAAAAACTGGACCTTTCTTCATCCACTCCTGTAAAGGGTTCAAGGGCTTTATCAGTTAGCAAAGGTTCAAGTCTGCAAGCCCATTTTTCTTCTGGGAAGTGTCATGTTCTTGCCATGGATTCAACAAGTAATAGGTAATTTTCAGTGTCCTCAACTTGCTGGTACGCTGGCATCATTGGTTCCTTCTAGAAAATTTTCTCTTGAGAAAACGGTATCTGTTTAATGTGAATGAGGTTGGCATATTTAGTTAGGTAGTTGGCATATGGAAGCTGAGGGGGAGCAGTGAATGTTACCCTCAGGATTTCTGTTGAAAGAATAGCTGGGTGCTGCTGTCTGCTGCAGGGCTCCCTCTTCACTTTCTGCAACTTGTGAGGCATGCAGATTAGAGGCTCTGAATCCTCTCAGCTCCTCCAGTAGTGATGCTTCCCTTCTTTGTTGCCAATTGAGGAAATCTCTTAGTAGACCCCCATTTGAGCTTCTATGGCCCCAGTTGGTTTGCGAGCTTTCACCATGCTGCTCTGCTTTATCTTCTTTCACTGTGTCCCAGGTCTCCTCCTGTTACCACCCTGCGTTCTGGAAGTGCAGTCCTTTCCTACACTGGAGCTAGCACTGTCCTGCAAATGGCTATCCCACTGCTAACACCATTTGTAATGGGAGGTAGTCGATGAAATGGATCGTTGGCCACACAAACACAACAAACAACACTCCAGAGGGAGCAAACCTACCTCAGAAACTTTGCTTGCATGATAAACTACCTCCACTTTCCTTAAATCCTTCAGCAAACTCTTCCAGAATATACCAAATAACAAACAATCAAGCTGTCAACCATGCAGCAAAATATACTCAACAAGATTGTACTCATTCATATTGGAAACGATCCAGTGTCATTGTTACGCTGAGATACTCAATCTTTATTGAAACATACCAAAAAATGACAAAGTAAATCTCTTTCATTTCTTATTACAACTGTAAAATGGTACCTTTCAACCTGACCCTAGACCATGCATGTGACCCACAGTTCTGACCCCACAAAAGCCACCCTAGACTAGGTGCCCTTTGTCAAACTATCTTCCTGTTTTTATTTCCACATTTGCTGGGTTAGAGTTAGGGAATATACTTTCTAGCTTGACTGGATGGAATAATTTACTACATGTAGGATAGAATATGATGTGTGGAACATTTAGCAACACTGTTAAATGTTATGTAGCGCAAACCTTTATTCATCTTTCATTTTAAAAGCTGCTTCAGTGCACTGACTGATGACTCTGGATAGACCCCATAATGTCTTTTTCATCTTTTATTGTAATTCATAGTGATGTTGTGACAATTACTATTTCATGGTAGATTGTATTTTTGTCTGCTTATTTCTCAACCTTGTATGAATCTGTAAATCTTCCAATAGTTAGTGGACGAGATGAGGTAAGACACTCTGGGCTGAGCGAAAAAGTTGTTTTCTTGATTTTTGTATTGTGTGTTGTTGTTTTTATTCTAGTAGATCAACTCAGAGAAGGGAGTTGAAGGTACAGATGGTTCACGGATGGGGGATGCAGTTGAATAAGACAAAGGATGCATAGGATCAGTTGTCTGGATGCATGGGTCATCCTGTTTCAAATGTCTTCTGTAATACATGGGCAATTATTAATAATCTTATTGTCTACAGGTTTGTTTGAAAGGCTTTGCTCCTCCTCCCTGTAACGTGCCAGACCTTGAGTGAGACAAAATTGTCAAAGTACGCCCAAGAGTTGAGAAAACCTAAGAAAAACAACACATATATTTCAGATGACTCTTTGTGCCATGGTCAGATTGTTCTCCAGTGGTAATAACTAGGATGTGACTAAGCACAAGATGATATAAACTGTACGCTTCAGTTGTTTCTGACTGTGAAAAAAAAACCTTTGATTATTGCAGGCGAACTCAAAAGTAAAGTTGTTTGTGCCTATAATTTTGGTGCATTATTCTCACTTTGTCAGTGCAGAAGCTCAGTGGAGACAGGTTTGACAGCCCAACAAGCACTTTAAGTGGATTCAGTGTCATGCAAAAAAAAAAAAAAAAACCATGGAGGAAGAATCTGTGATGCCAAGCTTTTATAAACAAAAACCTGTATTTGTAATTTCTGAGGTTCTCCCACTGTGAGTCAGAACAAGACGATTTCAACAAATTCGCCCTGGCAAAACAGAGGAGAGAACCAAACACAAACAGCAGCAGGGTCTCTCTGATGCTCTTGCACCGAGCTGTCATTTGTGCGTCTTGAAAGCAGTTATTTTTTTGGAGAGATCTTTCGGTGGCTTGTTGTGAAGAAAATTGCTGAAAGGGAAACTGAAACAAGTCCAAAAAAGAAGCAGTTTATCCAAATTTCATTTCATAATGCTGACATTTTGAAAGTCGCACTTTTGAATTTTGCGGAGGTTTTAAATATGGCTTTGTGACAAACGTAATTCCGCAGTGCCGTCCGACTTTTACGTGCATTCAGATATAAAACGCAGTTATAAACCTATCTATTCAAGTTCACACATTAAAACTTGCTGGAACTGGCATCAAGTTAATTTTCCTGCTTTCAGCCTTGTATTATGCAGGTTCAGAGTGTAAAGTGTTGTTTTAAATTTCATCAATTCTCTGGTGCACTTTCCTGTGTTCCACAAAAATGACCATTCATAATAAATATGCACTTCCAAACTTCATATCAGAAATGGGAAAAGGGCAACAAAGTTTTCTTTTTCTAGAATTCCTTTACCTTTTCACTGAAATTTATAATATATTAATCTCCTTTTTTACAGTTTTAAGCCCCTTTTTAAGTTTTCTGAAAACTCCATCTTATCTTTTATCTCGTGACTGTATACACACATTTTTGGAAGAAACGATCAAAAAATTTGCCAAGACAGTATTGACAGTATCAATGTTTTATTAATTTATGCTGAATACGTGACTGACAAAAAAAGTCCCTGGAAACCATAGCAGTGATTCAGCATAGGTAGTTAAATAATCACTATTAAATCATTCTCCTTAAAGCATCATTATGAGATGTCAGAATGTGAAGATACAGCAATGGAGTGTTTTATCAGAAAGTAAAGGTCTTTGTCATCCATCCAATACCCTTAACCACTATGTCCAGGTCAGAGTCACAGCAGTCCAGAGCCTGTTCCAGAATGACAGGGTGCCAGGCTATGAAACTGCATCCTAGATGGGATGGTGGTCCATCACACGGTGCACACATATGATACTCACGCATACACAACCTTTTGGCAATTTAGAGGAATCTGTTCATCTGACTCACATCTTTGGATTGTGGGAGGAAACCAGGGCATTGTCTTAAATGTCATTCAGCAGCTTTGGGTGAGAGGCTGAAGTTTAACCAAAGTTGCTAAAAAAAATGTTGTATTTTGTAAAAGAAGACTTCAAGGGGAAAAATATTCTGGTTTTAATATTGTTATAGCAAAAACACTGAACATCTTTGGGTCCCTTGTGCTTGGGAGATGGAAAAGCTTAGCAGTATGACTGGGGTGCAATGAGTGGTCACGTCCTGCAGGTACCAGAGTGCATATCCATTGATTGACTCAAGCAGAGCCTTTGCCTTGGTACAGACAGCCACAGGGAACCAAAGGGGAAGAAGAATGAAACTTTGCTGATATAACTGACCTTCCCTCTAAAAAAATGAAGCAAAATTTTCAGCCATGAGGGAGGAAAAAGGAGGGAGGGGGGAAAGGAAGGATAGGAGAGGAGGGAAGAAAAAGCGATGGAGAGTTTTTGGGGCTTGCTGGCTGTAGACTATAGTTTGTTCTGGAAGAAAGTAGTTTTTACTGAGGAAATTGCAGACAGAAAGGCCACGAGACGCTCCTTTTAAACTAAATCTCTGAGAATGTGTCTGAGAGCTTTATGATGGACTGGCAGCCCATCCACAGTTCACCTTCCCTTCTGCACTGTGGGATAAATTCCAAACATCTGTGAATCTCCAAGGATTGGATTCAAGGATCAAAAATTGTTTATTTAAACATGAGCAACACATAAACACACGCACAGATACACACATGAATGGTGAATGATAGAAGTGAGTAAGTGGTTTTGGAAAACAGAAGGCTGACACAGTCCGGTCAATCCCTGGTTACAAACATTAGCAAAGAAGATTCAAGTACTTATGGATTAGGTGGCTTAAATTATCTCTTGCATCTTACATAAAACATGGAACTGGAAATATTTACATATATTTGACTTTTATTATTTATTTATGATTCTTTCAGTTTGGGCTGAAATTGTTACACCCCTAAGAGCAGTGCTCCTACCTTACCTTAGCACAGAAGGCCCCAAAGAACTCATCACCAAGCACCAGGCCTCTAAAAGGGATGAAGAACAGCTGCCACCTCTGGATTTCTGAGCATCACCTGCTTTGGCTGTGTGTATGTGTGTGTGTGTGTGGGGGGGAATCTGGGGCTTAGCATTCCAATCCAGTGTTTTTGTTCAAAGTTCATGTCTATACCTGTTATATCAAGTTCTCCAGCTTCTTGTTCTCCTTGTCTTTGTCTTCTCCAAGTTCCTCATGTTCCTGTGCTTCTTCATCCCTAACTCACCACATCACTTCAACCTGACTTCTTTAACCACCCATCGTATGGGCCAACTGTAAATAAACTTTGCATCTTAAACAATGGAGGAGGCTGGATGGTCTGCTTTTCTCAAGAAAATTGTGAATCCAAACAAGTGTCTCCGCTAGGAGCTTCACAAAGGATTTACATCTGTGTTCCCCCAATTTGGAGTGTGTTAAACCTTAACCGCGAGTGATGACTTATGCGAAGGAACACTCACAACTCCGTTTAGTAAAAAAAGCCAGAAGCTCACTGAAATGCGCTTTACTTTCGCAGCTGTGATACGCATGCCTTCTGCAGTCAAATATTGATTCAGTGCCCAGATAGCTCTTGAGTTTACTGGAAGTTTGCCCGGAACAAAAGTCCTCACAGGCTCTCAAAAAATTAAATTCTATCTTGGCAGCGGAGACTTTTCAATCTCATGGTGTCTTTTGTGGCATCTGGTGCCCTAGCCAGTTTTGAACCTTTCTAAACCCCACACCAAGATCTCGGTGAACATCTAGCGCCTTTTCCGGAATAAATCTTTCACTCAATACACAATGCAGGCTCTGAAAAGGGGAAAGTAGGCGAATTTTGCACCGCGTAAAACAATCACTTTATTGCAGATCCTTCTGTGCACGTAATGAAGGGTGGATGCAGCCGTAATTTCAAGTTGCCTTCCTTTCACAATAGACGTTATATCACTGGAGCAATTTCCAGGTTGCTGATGAATTGATTTTATTTTTGTCCTCCTGCCTTTTCATCTTTGCTCCGCACGCTGGAAGTCCAAGTTGCCAACCCTTGAATTCACGGAAGCTGATAAAAGCAGCCGAAGGGACGCTGGTCGGAAAAAGTAATGCGATTGAGTGGTGGAATAATTTAATGCCTTTACTTTCATAATAATTAGAATAAATGTAATTCTTCTTTTGAAATAAGAAACACCAGCAAAATGTGTTGTGTGTAACATGTAAACATCTATTTTAATACCTATATATTTAAATACCTGTAGAAAAGGTTAATGCCCACCTGCCAACTGTACCTGCGTTCATCTTTATCGTGGTAAAACACTAAGGCCCAGATTTACTAACATTTAGTTCTGGCATGAAACCCTTTCTGCACTAAAAGGCAACTGCCAAGATTTATCATAAAAACACAGGGGATCTTTAGTGCATACGGTGAGAATAAATGGGTACAGCACCACTTTTAGCCTTTTTGCATATGCCTTTATAGGAGTTTCCTTCACGGCACAGAATACTGGGAGGGGATTATGCAAATAAAACGGTGAATCCGATTTACTGAGGTTTACTTATTCCTGAATGCGCGTTATTTAATGCCAGCAAAAAGAATGTCATAATTCTTTTCAGCCTCAGATAACAGAAACGCAACCAAAGACTCGGAGCACATTTTTAATAAAAACTGTTACATTTGCCTATAATGCATGTTTTGTTAGATGTGCTTGTTTTTGTTACAGTGAATAAGAATACCACAAATGCGTTGTCCTTAAAATGTATTAATTTGCGAAATATATCCCATGTGTTTTAAGACATGCATTAAATGCATGAAGCATGCATTAAATATAGAAAAGTACAGACTGACAGTCTGAATAAAATGCAGAAAAAGTGTTTCATTAAAATATGTACAGTATTTATCCAGTGTGCCTGAAATATGAAACATTACCTAAAATGAACAGCTTTACAGTTTATTACTAAGTTGTCATATGAAATTTTTTTGCATGACCCCCATCTGTATATCTCACAAGCAATTTATTGAAATTATGATTTTTTTGTTCCCCCCCCCCCCCCCCCCATGCACAAAGCAAGCTCCATAAACACATAGTTTGCCCAGGTTGGTGTGGAAGAACTTGAGTGGCCTGCACACAAATATGTCTTCTCACAGGTACAACAAGCCCAAGGGAACCCCACAGCTATACCCTGCAACTCTCCAGCCAACTTACCAGGTGACCTTACCAACAAATACACCCGGGAAAAGCGTGGGGAGGCCCAAGTAAGCAATTCCTTGCATACCGCATGGTGAGAAGCACTCTGCTATTAACATGGACAGTACATCTTCAGGCTGTTTTCCCTCACCCTGATTTGGAGGAGAAGCAAATTGTAGAAGCTTTTGAAAATGTTAGTGTGCAAGCAGATGCCACTCATCTGAGGTTGATGACCTGGTTGCTGTTTCGTCCAGAACTGGACAGTAATTTCAGGCTTCATAGCATACAAATGTCTTATGGTATTTAGTAAGCATCACTGAGATGGGCATTTGATAAAACCTTAGTGGTTGCCGTGTGTGTGTGTGTGTGTGTGTGTGTGTGTGTGTGTGTGTGTGTGTGTGTGTTTTGCATTGATTCTGCGGTAAAGCCACACTTTCTCCATTTCTCTATTTTCTGATTCCGTGTTTCTCAACTTCTCTGGTGGGCAGTGTTAGGGGATCTGGGCACATAACAAGGAAGAGCAGAGAAGATATCTGACCTGGAGGTGATAAGGAGGAAACAGAAAAAGTCTGACAGCAACAGTGAGAATCGGGGAGAACAATAAGCATTTCTGCATGGAGGAATGGGCCTGCGGGGGCCCGGCTACAGGAAGTGTCAGTTGTAGTCATTGCGGCTAAATGTGGCTCAAGCCGTTATTGACCATGAAGGGGCAATTACTTTTTCACACCTATGATGACACATTTCATAATCTTCCGCCCCAAGGACATGACATAAAAACAACTGATGTCACTTTTTCTGGTGACAACTGATGTCACTTTTTTACTAGTGTCACCCTTTTCTCTCTCAGCATCCATCTGTAGGCTTCTTGCAACTGACAAAAAGGATCTGATTAGATTTATTGTCAAGGAGAAGCAAAAATAGAGAAAACTGGAAATATACAATTGTAGTTTCCTAAAGCACTGTGTATGATCTAAAAAGCACAAGCAGATATACAGCCAAGGTAAAACTGGTGGACGAAAACATAGAAAACATAGTCTCTCTGCCTGCCCACTAAAGTCATTTTTACTCACAGGGTTACTCTTCTGCACCCTCCAGACAAGACACAAGGTGGCTGCACCTACAGCATCTATAGGGGTTTCAGCCTTCAGATGATGGTACAGTCCAAAAGTTCTGGCTGACACCCAGTTTTGTAGTTACCCCCAAAGTGTAGGTGAATAGAAGATTAACAGAACTTTGGCCTAGATCTGCTGGCAGAAGTACAAGAAAGGGTGAAATTGCAGGCCATTACCAATGAGTAGTGAAGCCAGTTTTGTGGGTTATCTACTATGGGCATCCACAATAACAAAGGTGAAGTCTCAACATTTGAATATGAGCAGCCGCACATATGAGCAATATAGCACCCATAGCAAAGCCTGAGGATTTATTTGAGGAACCAGCAAATTTCAGCTACAAAAATGTCATGCTGTATGGCCAAAAGTGTGTGGACACCTGAGCATCACACCCATATGTGTTTGTTGAATCTCCCATTCCAAACCCATGGGCACTGATATGGAGTTGTTCCCCTCTTTGCTGTTACAACAGCCTCTATTGTTTTGGAAAGATTTTCCACCACATTTTGGGAATTTGTGCCCATTCAGCCACAAGCACATCAGTGAGGTCAGGTGAGAAGACCTGCCCCGCAGTTGACGTTCCAGTTCATCCCAAAAGTGTTCATTGGGGTCTAGGTCAGGGTTCTGTGCAGCCACTCGAGTTCTTCCACACTAACCTGGGCAAACCATGCATTTATGGAGCTTGCTTTGTGTACAGGGGGGCACAGTCATGCTGGAGCAGGAAATGAGCTTCCCCAAGCTGTTACTACAAAGCTGGAAGAACACGATGGTCTACAGTGTTTTTCTATGATAGATAGATAGATAGATAGATAGATAGATAGATAGATAGATAGATGAATTGAGCACAATGCCAGATGACAGGGAGGCATCAATTATGACAAGTATAGGTTTGGCCACCAAAGTAACTGAAGCCTCAACAGACTTCATTGGTATGGGATTCAAGGAGACTGTTTGGAACAGAAGCAAGGGTTGTTACTACTGTCATTAATTCATTTGCAGTTCTATGTCAACAGAGTGGCATAAAGGACTTTCTCATGTCATATGGCAAAAAATCAATGAAAATTCCAAGTTTCTAACAGCACTATAAAAAAAGGCCCTTGCCTTTGCAAACTGGGCATAAATATCTGTTTTAATCCAGTTTATTGCTCCTACCCTATGTGATTTTAATAAGAACATATCAGAAGTCAGGCGCGCATGCTCTTGCGTGTTAAACATTCCCCTTTTGAAGCATATAATAAATGTACGCGTCAGGAGAACGAATAATATTTTCCCTTCGAGTCAAACTTCTTTTGATGGTGCATGTCATGTTAACATAATGAGGCATACTAAACTAGCAGTGTACAACTTTCAAAACCTCCTGGGCATCAGTCATCACAAGATGCAAAAGAAATTATTTATAAGATGTTGCTGAAGTTGTCTCCACTGTCAATTTGGACACTTTAAAATGAAACCTAAGAAATGTATTCATGGCCTATATTTCTGATTACTATAAAATATAAATGTTTCCATCTGTACTCTTCCCACAAGCCAGACATTCTCAGTGGGAATTTTCGGAGGCGCTCGAGATCCCTTGATTTCACACAAAACAAATGGGGGATGCAGCGGAGGGTAAAAAGAAATTTTTATATTTACAAGTTTAATTTTCGGCACTGATGTTTTACATCAAAGAGGATTTGGGGATTTTTTGGCTTTGCTCTCATTTAGGTTTAACACACAAATGAGTGATCTTTTGCATTGCGCCAGGAACCTGCTAGGAATTACTTGAAATTCCAAACAATTCTGAAGAAGTGGCTCTGTTAACCTTAAAATAGCATCTCGTTCTTTTAAAATTACTCAGCAACAGGACGGAACAGAACACCATAGAGACAGAAGCGGTATATTGGGAAGATGCTAACGCATACAGATAAATAACACAATGCAATAGCTAAAGGTTACTGTGTTCAGCCCAGAAGTCCCAAAACAGACAAGGTACCCCTGAATTAAATTTAAATATTATTTATTATAGTGGAAGCACTTTGTACTTCTATTTAGAACCAGCCCACACTTCTGTGTGATTCCTGCCAGTAATAGAGTTAAGTCGATTCTATAATTGAATTTAAACCTCTGTCTTGGGACCGGACTGTCGCTTGGATGGCAAACACTCAACAGGTTACCTCACTGAGGCTCCAGATCTTCTGTTTGCGGGGAGATTCTCCTTTAGTCCCAGCTCTGATCGTGGTGTTCAGGTGCAGGTGAGAGGTGCGGGGCTCGCAGGCATCCAGTTGGGAAAGCTTGGAAAGTTTCTGCCCTCGACTGTTCCCCACAAAGCTAGAAATCAAAGTACGTAATTCTTAAATAACTCAGCAGACAAGTCGAAAGGCAAAATTTCAGATAAATTAAGGAGCTCCATGCAGTTCATATTGTGGAGGAATAAATTTCATTAAGGAGTTGTTATATTTTTTCTATTGAATAGCCCATTACTCTTAAAAGGTGGTCATTTCTTCCTGTTCTGGCAAAGAAATTCTCTACTTTACAATACGGTCTGCTGCAGCCTGTTTATAAAGAGCCCTCACCAATGGTAAATAACCTTTCTAGCCCTTGCATTGCTTCTTTGACTTTTCCCACCAGAGTGTAGGTGGAACTTCACTTGTTATACCCGTGTTTAAGGTGGTCTGTCTACAGGATACTTATTCCTCCTTCGGCTGGTCCAATACTGTACCTGTCACACTTCAGCATCTTATATAAGGACCTTCAAGCCCAGAACGGGGACAGTACCAAACATTTGCACCCCTGGCTATGCTGCATAATTAAAGTATCAGTTACTATGGCTTTGGCTTGTGGTTTCTGGTTCAGTAATAACAATTTTTCTACAACATTAAGCATAACTTAAGGGCATAACAGTCAGCTCTGAATAGGGTTTAATACTGGCCACAGTGACGACTTTGGCTTTGATGTAACACGTTAGAAAATGGGTTCTACATCATAGTGCATTATAGATTTTACGGTTATTCTCATAACTGTATTTCTTTTACAAGGCTCAATAAATTCCACTGCTGAAAACAAGTACTTGCACATATAAACATAAACTGAGATGTCGTCTGATTTTGGCATTGTCAGCCTGGCTGCACGCTTGTGTGTTTGTCCGCTGGGGCTGCTTACCGATCCAACCAGCAACTTAGTCAGGGTTTTGTTGTTGGAGATGTTTCAGATTTGATGCCTTTATGGAAAGTCCAGATCACCGGAGACAGCGTACCTATATACATGGTAGTTTTTGAAGTTGGATAAATGGGTGTTAAATATGCATTTATGAGTCTTTGACAAATACAAAATGGTGCGATTACGGGAGTATATAAAGGCACAGCAGTAATTCCTACAGCAGCTAAAAAGGGTAAAATTCAGCAGGTCTTTCATTTGCCACCAAAAAGAGCATGGAATTCAGGAGGAGTGGCATCAAAATTCATGAAAAGAAAAAGGAAAAAATCTTCAGAAGCTACAAGAAAGAAACACTTCAGTATTCATTACTCTGGGGATTCATTTGAAGTATCTGCTTTCTCTTCTTTGTTCATTTCTTTCTTTATCTTCTTCCCACCACACATCATTAATTATGATTATTGAGTATCAGTGTATTGTGCTACACTTTATGATAATGCAGCATTTTATAGATATGTCATTGGTCTTTTATTAATGTGTCATTAAATCTGCATTTAGATTTTGAGTTTTTGACATGTGACAGGAGAGAGGAGAAGAAAGGCAGAGCAGGGGGCAAAACTGCAGAGTTCATTGTTCCCAAGTCCTCTTCCAGGTAGGGTTCTTTTATTTTGTCTATGAAGAAGTCCAAGGGCTACATCCTGCCAGAGATGGGAAGGCAGAAAATGCAACAGGAAAGCAAAACCTTATGGTGGCTTTTTTCTACTTTTCTTTTTCTTTTTTCTTTTTCTTTTTTCTACTTTTTCTTTTCCCTAGGCCCATATGAGCGATGTGGGATGTGAGACATCTATCCATCCATCCAGCAATCACTCATTTGTCCAGTTCAAGGGTTCCAGCTTCTCCTAGGAAGCACAGGGCATAAGGTGAGGTAAACCCTGGATGTGATGCCAGTCCATTGCAAGCAGCTCATTCACTCCTACAGTCACCTACCAATTGCACCTTCAAGTCACCAGGTCACCTAACACATATGTTTTGTGCTGTGGAAGAAAACGGAACAGCCCAGAAACACCCACATGCACAAAATAGTAAGTTTGCACATCGTGAGCCACATTTAAACACAATTTGAAATCCTCTGCAAACAAAGAGCCCTGAAGCAATGAGACTGCAGCACTACCTGCTGCACCACTATGGCTGAAAACAATTCTCAGACTGAAAGGTTTATATTTGTATGCAGAATATTCATATTTTTGGAGAGGCGACAATGTGATGGGTAACAACTGAAGTGACAATTAATAATAATTTAGTTCCTGAATATGGCAAGAAAATGACAGGATCTGGCTTTACATATTCATATGCAAATACACTATCCTTATTAATAAATAGGAATACAAATAAATAAACTAATAAATATGTGAAAAGTTAGATTTTTTAAAAATAATTGTAAATAACTTTTAAAATGTGACAAATGGGAAGGAAAGGGCTTAACATTTAAAATAATAACTGAATAGTAGAAACAAAAGTGATGTTTGGACAGAATTCTTATAAATCTTCTGTGCAGGTTATTTTAAGACACAGAGGCCTCGATACCTGGATATGCTGAGTCTGTGAAGACCATTCTGGCTTTGCTTTGGGCCTTGTGAAGAAATTCTGAATATATTCCATACGAGATGGTAGAGTTTGGCATGTCTCTGTTCCGAAGATCTCTGTCATGTTTTTTTCTGCTCATGAGCAGCAGACGGGTGACATCAAGTTTACTTTTTCCTATAATACATACAGTATATGGATGAAAAGTTCCCCGGAGTGGCTCAGTACAATTTATTTGGATTCCGTTTAAAGAAAATTGTGTGTGGAGGGGGGGTGCTGGATCAAGATGATGATCATGGTGACCAGAACAAGTTGGCAGAAGAAGCTCACCCATATTTATTCCAGTCATTGCAATAAAACTCACAGGAGCAAAAGAGGATGAGGATGAAGAGGATATCTGCCATTTTACCCTCTTTTTACTGCATGTTTACTGTTTTAAGTATCACCCTACCTACAGTACTTTCATTTTTATATATACGATTGCCAATAAAATTGCATTGGTTTTTGTAAAACTATGCAATTAGTTTTCAGTAAAAGTTCATTATTGTTTTATTGCATTTGCTTTTTTACCTATATAATAAAGTATAATATCATAATGACCCTTTTAAGTGCTGTTTTGGTCAGTGCTTCACTTTCTGGGAATGCATCCTGAACACTTAACTGGGATTTACAGCATTATCGCAAAAAAAAAAAAAAACATAAATTTCAACTCCTACACCATTTTCAGCTCTACCTGCGCATCAAGCCTTCAGATATGCACATTACAAGTTTGCCGTCTAGATGACACAGCTGGCACAACCGGCATAGCTGCCGGTATCAAGAATTTAGCTACAGCCTAAATGTTTATCACTGGACCTACAGGGCCCAACCTCCCGCTATACCCAAGCCAGGCCGCTATGCTCCTTCAGCTGTGGTCATTCGCTATTCCGAGACACAAGGCGTCCAGAACTGCATCCCAGATGTTAATGCTTTGGCTTCACTCTTTTGAACCCACCCTGATGCTCTATCTACGTATCTAAAAAGGAACATTTTAAAAACGTAAAAAAGTTTTCACCCCCTATCGGTTCTGCATGCATGCAGCTACTGGCATGTTGTATCTTGGCAAAAAAGGTGCTATTAAACTTATTAACTTTGCCTTGAGAATTCTGTCTGCTTTTGTATCTCTCTGTTGATAAAATGGACTTCTGTTTCATGCCGCTTCAAAAAAACAGCAGCTGCTAAATTCATACATGTAAATGTAAATGTGCAAGTTTTTTTGTGCTATTCCCTTCTCTATTAAACTTTGTTCAGCGCTTGGTGTCACCCAGAGAAGAGCATTGTAAAAATAATTAGAACTGGACAGAATATTGTGTTCTGTTCTGTTTTGTTTCACACCGTGTCTGTATGTATTTCAGTTTTCTGTTCTTCTTCCTTGTTAATTGTTGGTCTCTGTAGCCTGGACCACACAACTTACTGCCGTAACCACAGGGTAGTGAACATGTCCACACGATAGATTGCCCAGGAGGGGTGGGCAGCCACTGGCACTTCGACCCCACAGAGGTTTATTTTTCTCCCCTTTTACACTGCTAGGAGTTTTTTGTTTTCCACTGCTCAGATTTCAGCTGATTTATCTAAAAGGCCATTCATGTGTGAAGGCTAACAATGGATAATCATTGCTGAGTTGCTCTCTTTCCTGTTGCGTGTCCTTTGCACCTTTATTCAGCGCTGGGGTCGCCCCATTGAGAAGAGCACCACATTAAAAAATTGGCTTAATCAGTCTGTCCGTTTCCGCCCGCTTCCTCCTGAGAGGGTCAGGGTATGGCTGCTAATAAAAAAAAATCAAAATGGGCAGTTTTTCAATTTTCGGCTCATTGGATCGGGTGGTGACCACTACCACCGCTAAGATGATGCTCTGTCATCTTAACATTCTGACGCTAAGGAGTAGTAGTGTGAGCGTTTGACTAATATGTTTAAGTTGTTTGCTTTTAGATTACAAATGTGCTTTATTAATGTGCTTTGGGTATGCAGGTTGACATATAAGTGCGGCATAGCTAAATCACAAGTGCTGCTTTAGCCTCACACGTCCATACAGACTGCTTTTAAAAGAGACAAAATTCATAAAAACCCAAGATTCATTCCATCCATCCATCCATCCATCCATCCCTTTTGTTAACCCCTTTTCCTGACCAGGGACCTGGAGCCCCTTCATTCCAGTATACGAGTATAAACCCAAGATTCTAACTATTATTTAGAGGAGAAGATCAAAATTGTACCTGTTCTGGAAAGATGTTTTTTCTGCTTTTGTTATCCCAGGAAAAAGCACATATCTATCTCTAACGCATTCAGCATGAATTACAAATTGATGCCGTAAGAATGCTGCCCAGCAGAGTTTAGCACCAGGTAACTTACGTAATATAAATTAGGGAAATTCACCAAATGAAATTCCATTAAGCACAACCCTGGAGAAAATGAGCCTTATTTTTCTGTATCTGCTCAAATTTTTGGGAAATGTCACCGAGCAGTGATCTCTTATTTCATTTTCATTATTTAGCCCTTGTCTAATTGTCTTGTTTTGCATATTTTAATCCACAAATAAATATACAGCTGGCAGAAATTCACATGTGAATTTAGCAACTGAGTTGCGCGTGACCCTTTTCTGCCGTGTGTTCGCCTGTCTCACCACCTTAAGATGTCAAACTTCAAAAAAAGTACGGCGTGCCCAAAAACACAGCTATGGACTTTGATGGAAACAAGGAAGTTCCAAAGTGCAGCTTTTACTTACACAAGGCAGCAGGAGGAGATTAGGAGCTGGAAAAGGTGCAGGGACGGTTTGTTCTTTTTGCACAAGGACCCACAGTCCTCCAAAAAACTAGTTAACCCCCAAGCCTGCCCCCACTCCCCTAGGATTGTGCTAACCATTCCTTGCGGCCAAAATTCTTCATGCAGCCAAGTCTAGAAATTTACAAGAATGAGGAATGCCAGTTCCCAAACTGGCGCGGCCGAAAGTGAATCTTAATTTGTCTATTAAATGGTTGCCTGGCGACAGCACACCGTCAAACGTTTCCATTTTGAAGAAGGGCATCCTGGTTTGTGGCTAAGACTGAGGGATATCAAGGTTCACGGTTCCACTTTATACCAGATGTACAAAGAAAAAACAAAATGTAGTCTCCCAGATCATGGTGCTCAGTTCACTAAACAAAAAGCAAGGCAGCAATGGACAAGAGAGACAAAATAAATGAGTTGGCTAATAAATAGATACAAAAATGAAGATAAATAGGATGGTACATAAATAAGGGGTATTTACAGCAAGTAAGTGCAGCAGTGCAAATACACAGTAGTGGTGGTGGCAGTGATAATTCCTGATTCTAGCATAGGTCAGCCCCTATACTGCCTGGAGTGCAGTTACTGCAGTTCCAGATGTACCATTTTAGGGAATGGGCATTCCTCCCTGGCCATATGGAATGTCTCACTACCATTGCCATCTTGCTTTTATCATTTCAAAAGAATTGCAGACAATTTTTTTCCTCCAGAAAGCCAAGTCCTTCTTAATTCGCCCTTCTACATTTGAGTTGGTTTAGTAATACTCTCGTAAAATTCTGTGTACAACAAGGTGTTCTCCCACCAACAGAGAAAGGCATTTGCACACCTATGAACAATGAGGAGGAAACAAATAAAGTGGAAGAGACCAATGGGATTCTGGGCAAACTACCCAAGTTTTAATGTAAAAGCCTTTCTTGTGTGATTTAAGACACTTGTTACAGTCTTTGGTCAAAAAAGCCTTTAGTATTTGTGCATCTGTGTTCTGTCTCCCCAGTTAGCCAATTGAAATAATCAGCCAATGAAAAAGAAAGTATTTAAATAATGAAGAGAAAAGAAGGTGGAGGCCTGCCCCAAAAAAAAGGTGTGCGGTTTATTATTTTAGTTGCTTTTGAGGTTTTGTACTCAGTTACCACTGGTCTAAATCTGGGTAAATACCTGTGATTGTGAAGTAGCTGCCAGAAGGATGTGAGGCTGTTTACTTTGTTCAGTTTTCTCCTGGTTTTACTGTGGTGAGGGAACAGGGTACTTTAGTTTGGTTTTGGTTGTTAAGGTAGTTGGTTATAAGGAGTGGTGGGGGGGTTATTTGTTTTGTTGGCTTTGCTCACCCCTGAGGAAAAAAACTTGCTTATTGGGCTGTACTAATAATTGTAATAAAATGCACAAAGAGAAGGAACTTCTCAGCATGTTTTGTTTCCTTTTTGGTTAAGACAGTCTTCTTTAAATTCTAACCTTAGACTGGGCTGTAAAAACATTACATGAAGTTTATGCTTATAAACTCCAGAAATGAAACAGATTTACAAGAAGTTTCTTTCTTTCAGAAATGATTTGCTTTCTTTTTATGCCTGGTTGCTTAACTTGCTATATGGAATAGCCTAGTCGATTGCTGCATTGTGGTACGACATCTGCATTAGTTATGGTGTTTTGCTGTTCAACTGCTGATGTGCAGCATGTAATTCTTGGGCTGAATGTGAGTCCCACTGCAGCCCTGCATCAGTTAGTGTGTTTTTGTAAGTGCATGTGTTTAATATTTATAGCATATAGCTGTCAGCATTACTTTCTAAGTGTTTCTCCTTGCACTCCACTCTCGAGTGTATTTGTCCACTCGCAAGCAGCTGCGCTTTCAGTGTCTGCTTACTGGAATCCAGGCGCCGAAGGTTTTAACATTTAAAACCACAGTAAGCTTTTTGTCTGGATTTGCGATGGGGAAACGGGGGGGGCGGATAAACGGGCAGTTCGATTGTTAAACCAGTCCCGCAGTACGGCTCAGACAGGTACAGCCACCTGAGAGTTGCGTGAAAAAGAAAACCGAACCCTCTAACCCCATGGTTTTGCACATTAGGATGTAAATAAGCTTCATGTAGTCTTTGGAAATTCACAACAGTAAATAAATGTAACCTTATGTAAGAAATAATGGATGAAAGATTATATGTAGCCAAAAAAGTTACTGATTCCATGGCACTTAAGAAGCCTGTTAGAACCAAGTTTAATTCACATGCTTTGTGTATAGCAAGCACAACACAATAGGCACAAATTTACCGTGAAAGAACAATCAAACTATTCTTTCTTCCTAGGCTAACTGTACCTTTCTAATGTAAATTTCCCCAAGATGTCTTTGGCTGCAACTGGTGAGGTGGGGGGGGGGCGAACTAAGTTTCCAAAAGAAATACCTGAACTTGAGCAATTAAATATGGCTGTTTTTCTATGATTAAGTTAGGCTAGATGTTGCATTTAATACTCGCACAGCTTGTCATGTGTTTACTCATTTCTGGCCATTATTTAGTTCAAAATCCCAGATGTCAGAATTAACAAATTATATTATTAGTTTATCTATTAATAGGAGTCGTAATGGAACGTCTTCCATTCCCCAGGTTCTTTGCATTAAGGCCCAGTTTGATATCAGTGGCAGTGAGGGGTCTACCTGACTGCTCCATGTTGGCACTAAACAGAAAAATGTACAAACACTAAAGTGTCAGGATGTTGCCATGTCTGGAGAGTCCCCTGGATTGTTTTGGGGGGCTGTGCGGTCCAGTCGGTTTCTCCTTTAATGGGGTTTTAGCCACGCGGTATAATTCCAAATACAGCTTTTGTTAAATTACAATGGCTTTTGAGAGAGGTTGTGTTTTCAAGACTAATGGTAGCCACTTGAACTCAATACGATTCTAATAGTTGAGGCCGTACCAGACCAATATAATTTCTATAAATCTTAAAGGTCAAGAAGGTAGAGTTGAATTCCACTTAAACAACCTACAAATTGCCTCCAGAAATCTAAACACTACATCTTTTGAGGCTTTACCAATATGCAAAAGTATAACTGCACTACTTTATAAATCAATTTCTTGGCCCTTATTGCACCATCCTCACCAAAATGAATACAGTGGATCTTGTTTAACCATCACCTATTAAGTAATCTTGGTGGGTAATTTTAATATATTTTTTTAATATTAATATAGATAAGGAGTCAGAATCTCTCAGCAAAGGTTTTGTCTCCTAAATTCTCTTATCTGCTTGCTTTTGATCTGAATCTGGTGGTGTCACTTGTTTCTAATAAACCCAGAACAGTGACATCTAGATGATGGTACTAGAGTTTATTGAGTTTGGGAGAAAATCAAATTATGCAAGGAAAGCAAACATGGATCTTCTGGGGGCTGACTATGAACATTTGTAGAACTTGCTTTGGATTTTTTTGGCTTTGGCATAAAAATGAGTTGCAAGGAAATCATCATGGTTCAATAAGTTCTACAATCATTCATAACTTAATGCTGGAAGCCAGAATGTAAATGGATATTTGGAGATTGAGCATGTTGCTCAGGGAGGGATAGGCAGCTACTGGCACTCTGACCCCAGAGGTTTATTTTTCTTCCCTTGTATGTAAATGAGCATGTTTATTGCATAAAATATGTATATCTACTGTGTTTTGTGTCCCACCATTCCATTACCAGCGATGACTTCATGATCTTTTTTCATAAATCTGACCATTAGTCAATTGTACTGTATTTCAGGCATTGAGTGATGAGATTAGATTTTTACTTTCAATACTACTGCACACTGTATGCACCACTTAAATAATTTCATTTTAATTACTGTAAATATTTGATATTGCATGCCTGAGCCATAATGTCAGTATAAAGGACAGATGGAAATTCTAAGTCCCCACCGCATTAAAATTCTGTGATAATGGAAATTGAGTCTTTAGTTAATATTTTCTTGCTCTATGGTGTTGTTCCACATGCCTTTAAGGTTGCTAGCATCAGACAAATTGAAAAACAAATCTAGAACCAAATGGATTTACAAATAAGACAAATTTCAAACTTGCTGTTTCTTCAAAAACTTAAAAGTTTTTGCTCCATCAGGATAACGTTTGAAAAATCGGTCAGACTTCTGATCCAGTTGTAGCTCCAAAAGCGACATTAACCCATTTTTTAAACAGTGTCAACTTCTTTGGATGTTGGAAGCACCTTGGTTATGCTGATGGCTTTAAGTATAACGTGAACCTGTCAGCCATAATATTATACTCAGTAGGCTCAAGTCTGGTTGGATTATTAGGCAGTGCTCGGTTTCCATTCATATTTACAAACCTACAGTTTCCATTATTTGTCCACAGTTCAATGTTTTTGCTTTATATGCTACCATTTGGAGATGTTGTGCTGTATGCCCTTTCTTACAGTAACAATACTGAGCTCCATCAAGCCTAATGGAGTGTTCACTTGTTTTGTCTTTACCCATTTGCTCCAATAAATAACAAAAGCCACCCCCCCCCCCCCCAGTTATGTTCCGACCCCTTTAGTTGGACTCGGTAAAGTGCTAGGGGTCAAAGGGACCGTACATAAATGGGGAAAGTGGTCCAGGTAACACACCGAAAACCGAGCCAAGAGATATTTGGGATGAGTTTTCAATGTTAAAAAGGTAAGCGTTTTAAAGTGAATATTTACATATGATGGCAATGTGTTGAATGGTATCAAGTAAACATAAGCTATTCTACTGCATGTGAACTAAAGACCAACTGTGTAAACCCGCAAAGAAAAGGGGGTAAAGCCAAAAGAAAGTCTTCCATGCCTGACTACACTGATCTACACTAACAAAACACACAAATAGGAATAGGACACCACTCTGCAAACTATTCAAAAGTATGCAGGAACAAATGAGATAAAATCATGGAAATCCCACTCCTCGTGTGAGGTTCTTTATAGGCACAGGAGATGGGGCCACCAATCTGTTATTTGTTGATGTCAGTTGGAATCCCTAAAGGCCCAATTTGAAAATGGGGAACAGATACCCACAGCTAGACATTGGGTCATTACAGTTTACATTTCTAAATGCAGGTAAAACCAAAGTGTTGGTGGTACTGGAGGGTTAAAGTTAAAACAGCTTTGACTGCATTAGAAACTTGGGCTTTGTATTCAGCACCAATTGATCTTCTGTCTCGCAATCCTGCGTTTCCCACTTGAGAAACAGAAGTAGTGTAATGTGCTTTTTATATGGATAAGATGGGAGAGGAGGGGCTGGTTCTGGCCTTTGTTTTGAGCAGAAATCATTAGTAAAATGTTACACTAACAGGCTGTCTGTATTGAACAACCTCCATTCTGCAGATGGTCCAGAATGCTGCTGCTAAGATGGCCACTAGAACCAAGAAATATTAGCATATAACAGCAGTTAAGTTGCTACTTTGGCTTTCAGTCAAATGTATAATAGATTATAAAATCATCTTTTTAATGTATGACATTTAATGGCGTCGCTCCAGCTTATTTTAGTGCCTTTATTAATTCTTACATTCCAGAGTGTTGTCTGATCTTTACACGCTGGATAGCCAAGGCTAATAAGATTTCAGTAGGATGGTGCAACTTTAGCTATACTGAGCACTAAAACTCGACAATAATTTGCCAGGTAAAATCAGGAAAGCCCTTTTAGTCTCAGCCTTTAAATCCAGAGGAATTAAATGACTGCTGAGCTTCTTCATCCAATCTCAATGTCAAATTTGTAGGAAAATCCTCTGAATGATGGACTACTGGGGCGGCAGGTAGCATAGTGGTTGATGCTGCCCTGGTAGTCTGCCATCAAATTAATAAATCTTCTGACACAGGAAATGCAACATCTTCAGATGGTGAAAAGAAGCTCCATGGGAGATGCTGTAACTTTACCTCGGAGTGAAGTAACAAGCAGGAGTGTCTGGAAATCGGCTCATTATGCAGACACGGGCTCTCCAAACGGCACGTTTAGTGTTTGTGTTTCAGTTTGACTTTGTGCAGTGGGCTGGTATTCCTGAATAATTTAAGGTGGAATGAAACCAGCATTTGAGCTGTTAAAGATCTACCGTAGATGCAGATGTTTTCCTCTTTTCCATGCACATGGCTGAATGTAAAAGGGATTAAATATCTTTCCTTGCATGTTATCTTTGTGTTGCTATGCAGTTTGTTACTGTGGGCTTGTGATATTAAAGAATGGCTTATAGGGCAATGCGGATATTGCTGTAAAATGAAAAAATGTAGTATGGGAATAGGATGTGGAATAGGATGTGGAGTGGACGTCTGGTAGTAGAATTAAAAAAACTAAACTTATTAACCAATAAAGCACATATATAACAAAAAACCATTTTATGTATCAGTATTGGGAAGCCTGTCAGACACCTGTGCATCTTGTAACTGCATTTATTATACATGGATTTTCAAGACAAATAGAAACCTCCTCCGTATACAGGAGTTCAGTTCATTTTCAGCTTAAAGCCAAAAATGATTACAAAATATTTCTAAAGGCGTTTATTGTACTGACCTTTAAATGACCTTTCACAGAGCTCAAGTAAATTTCAAAATAATTTGTTCTGTTTAAAAAAAATATGTATATATATTTTTAGCACCCACCGTTTACAAAGATCCACGTACATTTACTTGCATAAAAGCCTCTTCTCCAAAGTGATGCACCACTGCTGGAAAACAGTGCATTTCAGCAGGACAAAGATGAGCAGATGCAGACACAATTCCCAGGGTTCAGTAAACTTACTGCAATACAATATTTCTGCCACCATACGTTCTGTAGCTGCATATAGAATTTATAGAGAATATTTCAACAGTGGATATAGTGAAAGTTTATTTTAAGTATGAGATTTAAAAAAATCTTAGTGCATGTGGATCCCGGCACAGCGGGGTGGTGACCTTCACACGTTTATCATTCCTTGCACACAGCAGCTTGAATGTGCAATCAGTGAGCCTATGAGGAGGTGTGTGACACCTGCAGAAAGGTCATCCAGCGAAGCTGTGGCTTTATCCTCAGGCCCACTGATCTCAGAGCTCCATCCTGGCTTGGAGATTGGTGCCCGGGACTGCGCTAAAATGTAACGCCATCACTTCCTTGATACCCCATGTTTCTTCTTGAACTCTTGGACCCCTCGTGGCTATCACGAGCAGTCAAAGGCAATTGTTATGCTGCTCGAGATCTCCGGCGTGTTTAGAAATAATGATTTGAGCCCATTTTACAAATCGACCAACTGCACTTGTGCAAAAATAAATCAATTACTGGCCCATTTTAAAAATTCCCTTTATACCCGCAGCAGTTAACCACCTTAATGTCTTTTGTAGTATGTGAGACGTTCGTACAATCCTGAAATACCCTGCTTAATATGATTGCTACCTCTAATATCCAAGAACAGCATCTAAACACTTTGCACACTAAAGACTTTTTTTTTGAGGGAAGGCGTACATCTTAAAAATCAATATTGCATTTTCAAATAATGAATGATTCTTTGAGAGTCAAGGTGGGCTTTTATTTATCAAATGTCCGCTTATTCCAAGTTAAGATGGAAGAACGGGCCATGACTGAGCTTCATAAAGCAGTTTAAAATCCAAATCTGCAACAGAGCAATAACTGGCAGCGGGTGGTAAGGCTTTTCCAGCACACGTACAAAACATCCTAGAGTAAGTTGTGCCAGGATAACATTTATTATCCCTGCACACATTTATAGAGCGCACAGGGTCAGCTTTTACGCATCCATAAAGCAAGGAGAAGTCAGTCGACGATGACGTGTTGTCTCCGCTAAGTTAAGGACAGAATGCTAAATTAGTCTAATTCTGTTAAAGCACCTGGCGCTATGTTGACTTGAAAAATATATTAATCATATTTTAGTTTATACGGTGTTCTCTTCCATTAGCTATGAACGGAAAGAGATTTAGCTACAAATAAAAAGTAAGCTTTACGCGTGACCATTTAAAGCGATATTGCGTAAAAATGCAGGCAAGCATACAGATGAACCAAGTGAACATGCAGGAAATTACAACCTTCCCGAAATATGAATGTAATAAGCGCTGCTTAATCAGGATGCTGCTTAAATATTGACTCGGCGTTCACTCCAAGGACAAACTATTCCTTTGCTTGTCACACTTCTTGTCGGGCCTTTCTGCTGTAAGGCTAATGCTTATTACGGCTATGTGCAAACAAGCCCTTGATGGGGCTGGCACCATGTTCCAGTGTTTCATTTACTGAGCAGATAAAGGGGGTGGGGGGGTTGTTGGCAAAAAATCAAAACAAGAATCTTTATTTTCTAAATGTTCATATTTTCAAAGCCTCAAAGCCATGAATATGCATCACAGCAAATTCCGGCTAGAAGATTAGTCATTCTAAAAGCTTTTTGGAATGGAACTCGGCATTATTTCCATACTTCATTAAAGAGCATGCAATGCAATCGACTATTTTGCAGCCAGCGTTCTGTCTGCATGGCTGCTGTGCCAAATATTTCTTCCTTAACTTAAACAAATATTCTTGAATGCCAAAATAGAAGTGTATGCTAAATATCCAAAAGCCCCATGCAAAGGGGATATCAGAAGTTGGATATTAAGCAGTTTGGAAAGCTGTTGAGAATGAAACTGCATTATTCTTGTGTTCCAGTAAATTTCAAGAATAAGAAACAATTATATATTTTTTTTTGTCTGCTGTGAAATAAAAGTACTGTTGGGTGCATACTGTATATAAATGACTTGTATTGACATATGCTCATTTACAACTTCAAGATGTTCCCGGACAGGAGGGGCATGGAATATTACGCAGCAAAGGTATCTATAATAACTGCCCAAAAATATGTAATGGTTATAAAATTAAAGCATATAAAATTATGGGGCTGCATGCTCTTTATACCATTTGATAAACCCTCAGGGTTGAGCTCTGATCTTATTCTTCCTTATCTAAAAATTTCAACAAAATCTTCTCAGCACCACAAAGTGCTGTGAAAACCCATTTCCCGGTTCTCCATTTTCTTCTTTTCAATTTAGTTTCTGCGGCTTTTTTGACATTGTATCAAATCAGCTGTTCTTATCGGTTGTAGGAGTTTATGAATGAAGACTTGGCATGAAACCGTGGCAACAGTATTGTTTTTAAAAGTTTTCCTTGCTGTAGAAGATAAAATATAATCGATAATTGTAGGTGGGCAAAATTGGCCCTAATGTTGTCATTCGTTGTTAATACTCTTAGAGCTGGGGCTGTCCCATCATGCCTTGGTGTTGTAGATGTGCGTGAATAGTTGTTTACTGTTATGGGGGGGTGACAGGAGTGTGGCGGATAATACTAGTGGCACACAGAATTTGGGCCGTGTGACTGGATGTGGGCTTGATTCCCGCTCAGTCCATGTACAGTTTGCATGCCCACCCTGTACTTATGTAGGTGTCATCCCCCAGTCCAAAGATGAATTTTAGGTAAACTGGTGATCCTAAATTGGCCTTATTATGTATATACTTTATATATATGGTATGTTTTACATTGCAATGGTGCATGAAAATGCCAAACCATTACATCTTTTCTATAATACGTTAGCTTTGTACATAACTGTATATGGGTGTCTGCTAAATGTTATGCAGTCACCTTTGTGCATTGCTCTGGGGAAAAAATTATCCATTCAATGGAAAAAATAGGCACTGTGTGCTTGACATTATATTTGATTTCATATTAAGACTTAAATAAAAAAGAAACATAAAATCATCGCTTATAGATTGCATAACAAGAGCTTGGTGCTATTCCCAAATGTAGTGTAGGCTTCTCGCAACTGTTCAGATGAGGCTTTGCATCTCTGCTCTACTATTTGCATAAAGTGTGTTTCATGTCCCGCTCTGCCATGTGAGTCAGTGCAGGAAGGCAGGAATATGAATCAGTCACCTCCCCTTCCTGGAAGTCCTGGAGGTGTTGAATCAGTTGCATCCGATATAGAACTGCAGATGACTGAAGAGGAAAAGCTGCAAAAATGAGAAGAAAGTTTTAATAATGGAAAGTGTCTAGGTTCAAAATGTTAAGTTTTGCTCATGGATCTTGCTGCAAATGTGCAATGAGAGTGTGGTAAATGGACCGTATTTAGTCAGCGAAAGCCTACTGAGCCACACGTTTCTTCCAGGCTTGCATGTACATACGGTATCGTCAACCTTCATTCACACAGCGGGGGAAAAGTAAAAAATGCAGCAGTGCTGTAAAAAAATAGCACACTATATAGACATACTGTATACACTATATTATAAACATGCTGTAACTTATAAATAATATTGCATTGGAGGCTGTAAAGACAGTTTTACACCTTTTTCATTTCTCTTCAGATTCTAGGAGGAAACAAGGGGTATTAAGAATGTCCCTGAAGATGTCAAATGCTTGTGCTTGCTCATGACAACTGCACATGTGTGAAATAAAAGGTGCTAGCATTTCAGTTGCGGTGGAAAATGGACCCACAGTGGACAGCTTGACAAAGGGAAGTTAGCAAAGGCACCTGAAAGACAGAGGTAGAGCTGGCGAAATTATAGAATGACACCTTCCCCTATCCCCTGGACCCCCTACCCACTCAGCTGCTAAAAATCTTCATTACCTCAGCCATTAGGTCCGTATGTAGTGTAATTGACACATTCTGTTTAAGGGTACAATTCAATATTCACTTAAAATCATACCTGTGAATCCACCTCTTCAAAAACCTTCCCTTGACCCAGATGATTTAAGCTATTATAGACCAATTTCAGTTTCTTCTAAAATGCAGGGAATATGCAACTCTCATATTTGGTTTTCAATTATTAGCATGAAGAATTTCAGCCTGGTCTTTATCTATAGTGAAGCACCATAGAAAGGTTGGTGTGGGTCAGAGTTTGTGGATTCTCCAGCTAGACAATGGCCTGAAACACACATCCAGAAACACAAAAGATGTTTAAAAAGGGAAAAATGAACTGTGTTAAACTGCCCAGAAATGAGTCCTGATCTACTGCTTGAAAACGTTTGGAAAGCGCCGGAATCTGCTGTTGATAAAAGGAATCTTGCACACATCCAACAGACTGCAGCCGAAGAAGGAGAAACAACCAGCAGAAAGGAGCGAGAAAATTATAGATGGATAAAAGAAAGACTTGGAGGTGCCACCATCCTGCAACCAAGTATCAGAAGGTGGCTTTCATCGTGTCCAGCTCATATTTCCATTTTATTCAGAGAAAAAACTGCATGTTAGTTAAACATCTTCTTGTTTTGGGTAACTGTGGACATCCTATTATAATAGTCTAATAACCACAAGTTGATACATTTCAAATGATCTCTGACAATATTATATATGATATTGCTGAACTTCTAAGATCAGTATTGCTGACAAGAACTTTACCTCTTAACATCTCTCCATAGTAGAAGTATGCCGTAATCTGGTGAGGTTAACAAACTGAATGTTGCCCGGTGTTAAGCAATAAATTAGATTTTCACACTCGGTCTGTGTGTCGGATAAACATGTGCAGAACATGTACGTATGCACAGGTAAAATCATTCATGCATTATATTTATGTTTATTTATTTAAGATGCAAAGAGACCAGCAGGTTGGCGCACATGCTGCACCTTCAAGGTCCTTTCCTACATGGTGTCTGTAACACTGTTTACCTCTTTTGTTTAGCCAATGTCGAATGCCTCACATTGAAACAACATGAGCCAAAGTGCAGAAATACCCTCAGAAGGGCCATTCTACAATACATCATGACAACTGCCACATGAAATTTGTATGCCGCTCCCTTGGGGTTTACAGTACATTACATTTTACGGACTTCTGCATTAGAAACGGAAAGCTCTGTTTTTATTCATGCACCTAAATCGTGCCATATTCTGGTTTTTAATGTAATTCAGCAAGTGGGTTTGATGTGTTAATGTCCCAAATATTTATCAAGAATTTTTCAGCACCGATAAGCAAAATGATGGCTAAACTGCTCATATTATTTAACACCATTTTGGGATCTAACAAGCAGACTTTTTACATGCTTGGTTGCTGAATTTTGACGTAATTGTTGGTGACAAAGTGGAGACACTTGGACTTTGTTTTCTGTGACGTAGTTCCAGTTAATTCCAGTAATTTATGCTTTGTTTTGTTACGCCAATCTGTTGCTATAATATTAGCAAACCGAGCCGCACATCCTGCTACCGACTTCAGATCTGAAAACAATTTCTTTTTTTTCTGCAAAAAAATTTGCTGAATTTCCCCTTTGCTGCTTATAAAACTGTCACCTGTCTCCAGGTTGCCGGTTGTCAGCGGCAAAGCTAGTGAAGTTGCTCCTTCTATTGACCCTAAGCACACCCACATCCTAGCAGTACACGGCAAAAAAAAAGTTGTCAGCTACTGTGAATCACTGTACCAAATGTCAGCAGGTTTCTGTTCAGTTTGAACCCACGGATGTTGCATATGCATAACTAAAAAAAAGGAAACGTCCAGTCATCTACTATAAATTTGGAAAAAGAAAAAAAACTGTCTCTACAACCACGCGCAAAAGCAGAATTCTATGACTCAGCATTATTATTATTCAAAAAGAGTCATGGGTTACATACACTAATATACATTAGAGTAAGGAAAAACTTCTCTTTGGGAAATGAAATTCATAGCTGAAAGGTCTGCCAGCTGGTTTGTTTCCTGCTTCTTCTCCTGATGAGGGTCACAAATGATACTGGGTTGAGCCCCCATGTCCAAAACCCAAGGAATAGCCATCCGTTCCTCGTAAGGGTCTACACCGTGGATGTCTTTGTGTCTCGTGTTTTAACACTTTCATGACCCCCTCCTTTTCCTTCTGACTGGTGTACAGTCTGAATGTTGGACTTCTGATGGAATCCTCCAATCCTCCATGCATTCTGGAAAAATGTTGAGCCTCCTCTTCTGGCCGGTTTATGGCAAATGTCTGTCTGATCACTTATACTGCATAAATGTTGATAGCTTTGATAATCTTTGTAATCTGTGTTGGTACTTGGATGCTTTAATCGTTCTAGTTTCCATTTTATTTGACTGCAGGATGCCCAGGTACACTATGTGGTCAAAAGTGTGTTGACACCTGAGCATCACACCCATATGTACTTGTTGAACATCTTATTCCAAATCTATAGGCATTAAGATACAGTTGGAGGTGTTTACAAGCGCATCAGTGAGGTTGGACACCCATGTCAGGTGAGAAGGCCTGGCTCCCAGTTGGCTCTCCAGTTGATCCCAAAGGTGTTCAGTGGGGTTGAGTTCAGGGCCACTTAAGTTCCTTCACACTAACCTGGGCCAATCATGTTTATGGGGCTAGCTTTGTGCGCGGGGGGGCACAGTCATGCTGGAGTAGGAAAGGAACTTCCCCAAACTGTGGTCACAAAGCTGGAAGCACAAAGTTGTCTAGAATGTGTTTGTATGCTGTGTGGGTGGGGCTGAAACAGCTCAGCTCCATCATTAGAAAGGGGGTTCACACACTTTTGGTCATACAGCGTAGTTGTACCTGTCCTATGTTGATTCATGGTAGTTCAACTCCATCTGTCCCAATCGTTTTCCCTTTTTTTTCTATCACCCTGCCACCCTTCTCAAATCTAAATGATGCCTTCAGTTCAGATCCTGGCTCAACTGGAGTCTAATGGACTCCTTTGGTCTTTGCATACATATTGATGTCTTCTACAGTATATGCAGGAGTCAACTAATAGCACTCCTGAGCCTGTATCTATAACCAGAGTTGACATGGATCTGATTGAGAGGTTCAGGCCTATGCAGAAAAGCAGAAGGTATTGTGTATATCACTGGTAAATGTACCACTCGGTGATCACTTGTCGTTGAATTGCTGACTTTGGATGTTTTATTTCGCCTTTTTAATGATGAAAATAAATACACAGAACATCTTGTGCCGCACACTTAGTATAACTAAGCATTTCATCAGAAAAGAAGAAGTTTCAGGCAGGTTCTACAGATGTGACCCTCTGCACACCAACAGCCAGCAACTTCATTGTGCCGTTCTGCGGGAAGGGGCTAACATCCCACAACCGCACATTTCCTCTGTGTACCATAACTGTTAAGCAGTCGTGGCTTTATGAGATGGTTGCACAACATGGTGCAGAACTGCAAAAACATCTGCTAATTTTCACAGCTGCTGCTTTCTTCCCCTCTTGTTTTGTTTTCCTTTTTTGTTATTCTCATTTGTTTATTGTTGTCTTGGGAAAGAACATGGAAATTTCAGCCCACCTTTGAGGGTTGTGTTGTGTTGTGGGTGTTTCCAGCTTTATTGACCCTCCCCCATACTTACGCTTCTTATGATTCTGCTGGCTACCTAAAATGGCTAAAGTATGGCAGTGAGCTTATAGGTTAGGATCTTCATTGCTGGATGCTTTTGACAGTGGTGCCGGTTGCCTACAAAGTCTTCAAATACCAAACACTTGGACATCATCTGTGATTCATAGAGCGAATGTCAGTGTGAGGACATGTAAAGCAGAATGTGACGGTATTTTCAAGATGTTAGTGCTGCCATCAGGGTCCATTCAGAAGTCATTTCTGAGCTGCCAGATAAATGATGTAAAATATCTTGAGTGTCCCGGGCTCAGGGTTAACAAAATACAGCTTCTGCCAGAACTTGAAGCAATGTGCAGCATTTTGCAATAGCTTACCAAGCTAAAGCCATGGTGCCATACCTAAAAACTGACTAGCAAAACAAATTCCACAATTTATTTTCTATACATCAGAAGTAAATTACAAAGGAAAAAAGACCGTAACAACACGGCAGTTTCAGAAATCAATGGCTCGACGATGCCTTTTTGCAGCGCCTCGGAAATGGACACATTCATAGCTTTGGTCTCTGGAATTCAAAACGGATACGTACATCTCCGGGGTGGAGTAGTCCAAGACATGAGATCTATTCCACAACCAAATGGACAATGAAGATGAATAGCTGCTGTGTTGGCCTCACTACAAAGCTCTCGCATTGTGGTACTTGGAAGGCATTCTCACCATGAGGCTGACACAGAGCTTTCTGCTGATGTGGCAGGGATTGAGCAAACACGAAAAACATCATTTGCAACCTTAGGACAGCAGCTGCTCCTGACTCTAGGATGCTGGATCACGAGACGCTAGATACAGGTAACCAAGGTCCACAGAATTATGTGGTAACTGAATGAGACAGAAACAAATCATTTCTGAGAAAGGTTCACCTACGTTTTTCAAGAAGCTGTGATGGACTCTCCAAAGTTAGAGCACAGTAGTTGACATGGCCTCCTTAATAGCAGAATACATCAGGAACAATGTGCGTATTCTGTTACCACCGAATCTAAAAGTGCCCTCACCTGGTGGTAGCTGATTTTCCACATGAACTGAACATGCAATTTGGGCTTGGGGTGGCTGGAAGAAGTTTTATACAGGAATACCCTTTGTCCAACTGATTCAATGATGTACTTAGACAACATTAAAATGGCTTGTTTTAGCAAAAAGGAGCCATCCTCTATCTCTGGGCCCCACATAACCAAATGAGTTTTGGGCCAACAGCATGTGAGATCAAGGTTAATAGCTAGTTAGACGTAGTACCGAAAAACTTACTTGTTTCCTCCTTCAAAAAAGGACACTTTTAGACATCTAGATTAGTCCAGGCTCCACTCCTTGTGCCAAAAGGTAAGTTCTGAGAGGAGACAAATGTGCAGTCTTCAGAAGCATCAGTTTAGGAGGCAATTTCGTTTCATCCTCTTACTGCAGAAAACATTTATAAGTGATATGGTACTTTCCTGCTGATTTCACACAACAGCAGCCCATTTAAGAGATCTGCCTCAGCAGGGAAACCATAAATGCTACTTTCGCGCTTTCTATGCTGAATGCAGACGAAGGATAAGCAAAAACAAGCAGTATAATAGTAAGCATCCCTTCCACTGGTCCTGCAAGCAATACAGCTGAGGAACTGCCAGAAGGACCTCCTGTGAGTATTTGGCTGGAATGGATGGCAGGACTGCTGACAACTATCCTGGCTTATGAACGTTGCCCTCCAGGAGACACCGCCACACATCTGTTTCTGGCTATGAAAATATTGTTAAATTAGGTGGTGATGACCATCTAGGTGGCTTACAACTGGATCCGTGCTTCCAGCAGGATCCATGTTCGGTGGTGTTTTCTAGAACAACAAAGTGGGGCCAATGGTTAAAAAAGGAGTGGGAAGGCCAATTTTGAGATGAAATTCAGTAAAAAAAGGGGAGTAGAGTTGACTTAATTGGTGAAGCAGGTAACAGCTGCAGTGCTAACAGAACAAGCAAGCAAGGCTCTGCAAGACATTTCCAGTCGGTTTCCCTTTTACATCAAGCCCTACTCTGGGAAGAGTTCCCAGTGTGCTGGGTGTCTCCTAACATACAGGAGAGGAGGCCCTCTGGTGTTCCTCAGCATTTACAACATCTGGGTTCGTAAGAGGTGCCCTACAAATTTATTTTGAATTGATTTAGTGAATGCAAATGCTGTCTTTTTAACTGGCGTTAGCATGTAAGCAGAAATCTCAGTTTCAGCAGCTCTCTAATGCAATGGGTTTTTTCTCTGAAACCAGCGTACTTTAATATCAAGGCATAAGTAAAATGTTAATTTACATTTCCTTTGAGAGCTATGTTTTTGCAATAACAAAAAATCAGTATCGATGTAAGATCTTTTTATAATGTGGTTCTGTGGCCTTTTACGAAAGTTCCTTCTCAAAAATTAAACAAGAGCAAAATATACTGGCAAATAAACTTCAGAACATCAAAGGGGTTAAAGAACTGAATTGAACACATCATATTTTATACAAATTACATATTTTATATAATACTGGTACTCTATTTGCACAACAGACTGATGGGAAGTTTTAAAGAATGTAATTGCACAGAGGTGACCTTGAAACAACATCCTTTATACAGAAAGCGAACTTTGAAATTATCCTCTTATGGGAAATTCAGAACCCCCCACAACTCCCTTTGGGGTGGGGGGACTTTCCTAATTCATAACAACACAGGAAGTAGTGATACATGGTGCAATATGTGAACAGGTTTATGTCCTATGTTTTTTTTTTTATGTTACACTTTAACATTTGCCAAGATGACATGATGCTGTAGCGAGTGGAATTGTGGCCTTCAAAGGAGGGAATGAAGACATGTAGCAGTTCTCCATAAGGTAACCTGTAAAGCAACAGCAGGAGGACATACCAAGAAAGATTCTGAGCTCCAAATATAACATTTTCTTGCCTATCCATGTCCAACAAAACCCCCATCTACATTCTGAATGCTTGATTCATTTTCCAGCTGATCAATGCAATTTAAAATTCCCAGTTTTTATTATACTATTATTTTGGAACACACCAGTTGACTATGTGGTTCTGTTTGTATTGTCTTTGTTTGGAAGTCATAGCATGGAGCGCCTTGCTTGTACCTGACTTCATATCACACAATGTATTACCATCCATTGTATGCTCCGAAAACCCGTCATAACATCCAAACCACAAACAGTGAAATTTCGAACAGCCCAGCAAGTCTGAGTAAGGGGAATCTGTTGTGACTTTGCACCTATTCAGCTGTGCAAAATGGGACAGATGCACATTTGGACCTCTGTCATGCAGTGCTCTGCTATTACAAAATATCATTTGTACAAGGAGAAGAAAGAGTTTTTTAGGGATATTTTGGAAATTGCTTTGGATTTTTTGGGGGGAGGGGCACAGGTTGTACTGTTTTTTTTTTCCTTTTTAAAATAATGAGAGCTAGCAGCCTGCGTTCAGTATGTTTTAGATTTAAGTTCAGGAACAGATTAGAAACAAAGTAGGGCACGATTTTAATCCCTGTTCCTTAACTCTAAACATAGTGGTGCAACCAGTAATTTAGGTACAATTTTGTTTTTCAGAAAGTGAGTCTGGTTGCATTGGCTTCCAAAACTATTTGGGAGAATAAATGGAGGGTCACAATACGCATTGAATGGGACACCAGGTCATTGCAGTGTCCTTCACTGAATTTTAGCAACTGAGGACTTGTTTCAGGAGTTTAGGATTTGTCCCTTTTTTAAGCATTTTGTCATGTTGTGGCAGTGGATTAAGGCATATCTCATATTAGGACTTCTATTAAAGTTCTACAGGAAATCCATCAAACCCTGGGGCTTCTCCTCATGGCACTGACTAGACAATGGTGTGGATCTCCTGAGGAATGATCTCATTTGGAGAAGTGCAGTCCTCTCTAGAGATATATCACTAATGGGAGTTTCCCCTATCAAAATAGATCAGTTCTTAGCTATCATTGTCAGCTCAGCCAGTTGTTCCTATTACAGGACTGGGCTTGTCATTCCTGAGCTTGGAGCAAATACTCCACAGCCATCTCTGAGTGAGAGTCATTTTCTGAGTACTTCTGAGTACTGAGCACAATATGCTGGACATTTTTACTCAACCTGGAGCCCTCCTCCCGGCTTTCTTTGATCATATTCATAATGCCCATAGAGGAGTTAGAATGAGATGAGAACCTGGTGGAGGTTTGTAAAACTTCACAAACAGCAAACTAGTGAGATTCCAACATTGTAACCCAATTCCATGCATCACAAGCAAAACACTTAAACATCAAGTTTTTATTTTTTTTATTAACGCACTGTTTTGCATTGTGGGACATGAAGGATGGCCCTTGTTCTCTAAGGATGTCTTTGGGGACACCTAGGTGGGAAAATATGTGAAAAAGCACCCCTTCTTTTGTCTTAATGTTTCCCACCGCTTTCAAACATTAGGTTGTATAGTCTGCAATCACCGATGCAGAGTGATGTCCCATGCACCGCTATAGCCGACCAGAAAGGTCCATTAGCTCCAAATGGACCTCCTGCAATGCGAGGGACTGCAACAGGGCCCCGACCAACAGCAGCCATGTCTGTGAATTCCTGCCCAGGAAAGCTGGGCTTATGAATGGCATAACATCTTATTCAACAGATGTAGTGTGCTGTCTATTGTGTGTATGCATTTTATTAAAGGACAGGATCCTGCTTAGGTATTTCTCATCACAAGAAGACATTTTACAATATTATCTGGCGTATTTATTTGCTAGAACAGTTTAATCTTTTTAACAACTGCATTGCTAAATTAAGCTTTTTTAATGTTTTAGCAATACTGCCTTGTTTTCTTGAGGAAGATGCTGTTGGCAAGGTTGTCCCTTTCCTGAGTTATTATTTACATTTATGGCTCAACCTTTTGCTAAAGCTGTTAGGAAACTATTAAGAACAATACAACTGCATGGTTTTGCTGGATAATCTTTTTTTAAACATTTTAATCTTTCTAAGGCTTCCCAACAGCCAGTAACGGTGGGGGCCTCTTCATCAGATGCGTGTTCTTTCTCCAGTTTGGATAAATTACACCACGTAGGTCCACACCACTCACTTCTGTCTGTCACACCCAACCCCTCTCCCTTCACCTCGCAGGTGGTAGCCCAAAAAATGGCTTCACCTAAGCCTGAGGTTTTGTAAGCACTAGTGATGAAGCAGAGGGTTGGACTGAGGATTTGGACAAAGCTTTGGGTTTACTGCTCAGTCTATGTTTCCATCCTCACTTATGGTCATGAGATTTGAGTAGTGACCAAAAGAGTGAGATCACAGATACAAGTGGCCAAAATGAGGTTTCCACTCAGGATTGCTAGGTTCACCCTCTGTGACAGGGTGAGAAGCTCGGTGACCCAGGAGTGGCTCATGATAGAGCTCTTGCTCCTTAAAAATCGAGAAGGGCCCGTTAAGGTCATTCAGGTATTTTGTGATGCCTCCTGGCTGAGCCCCTCAGGACTTACGCCAAACACATCCCACTGGAAGGAGACTTTGAGGCAGGTCCAGATCATGCTAGAGAGATTATATCTCTCAGTTGGCCTGAGAACATCTGGGGACCTTCCAGGAGTAGCTGGAGACAGCTGCGGAGAACTTGGAGGGTCTGGGTTCATCTTCTTAGCCTGCTCCCACCACAGCTTTAACCAGAACAGGGAACTGAAGTGAACTGCATAAATTAAACACGTGAGTAAATGTTTCCACATGTTGTGGAAAGAGACAGCAAGATGTAGACTTCAGCAGAGACTTTAGTACAAGAAATCGTCTTTTGTTGAGGCTCAAATAAAGTATCTCAGAGCACAGAACCACCCTCTGACCCGTAGTCCCAGCTTTCCTGTTAATTCAATGCATCACTGAGATTTGAAAATAAACACAGTAGTTCTCGTGAACCTTTGATAACACAAACACCTGAGATGTCCTGGTTTTAAACATTCCTGTTCCTGAGACCCCCGTGCTAGTCACATTCGCATTTCATACCAATCCACAAAGGAAGGCATGGAGACCATTTGCACTTGCCAGACCATCTGTGCTAGGCCACCATGGACTTTCCCTCATGTTAAGCCAGATTCACGGTGTGTTGGCATGGAGACTGGCTTTCTACATGAGTTATTTCCCATTAAGAAGAATCCAGGAACAGCATTTTAGGCTCATTCACAGACTTGAAATAGCCAATAATCTACAACCCAAATATTTTTTATGAAAATATGGAACACATGTTGACTTTTCTTATTTATATGGCAGGATGTGTTAGGCAGCTTTTTCTTCCCCCCAGTCTAGCTCACGTGAGTGGTGGCATTTAATTTAAAGTGTGGGTAAATAAGGAGCACAGTTATTATGAAAAGCAGACTCTCCCAGCATTACCTGCCTACACCTGCGCTCTGCTCACCTTTGAGCTTCTGCTGCAGGTGACTGTGGGTTAGCTGTGGGTTAGGGTGTGAGTCACTGAAGGCATGGTGCTGCCTGAACTGCTGGTAGCTGTTTCAGCTTCTGTTTTGTTAGATTTTGTTTTCATCAGATTTGTTTCTTCTTGCCACACTGGACTTGGTGATGGGGTGTCTGAATTGTCTAGTTTTTGTTCCTCTTTATCCAGACATGGACACGACTCAAGTACAGATCCTTGCTCTGCTATGCCAGTATGTGTAGTACCACATTCATGCCATCAAGTAAAAATCTTTCAAATCTTAACACAGATGGGACAAATAGCATAACATTTACATATTACACATTGCATCTTTTCTGTGTTCAAACTCTTCTGAGAAGTATTATCCAGTTGGCAAATAATTTTGTTGTGGAAGGCATTTAATAACAACACTTGAGTCAGCGATGAGCAGTTAGTAAACTATTGCTGTAACAATAAGAGATGACAATGACATTACATCTCTGAGACAAATTACATTTCCAAAAATATAGTTTTACCTGTAGTGCAGCACGACAATGCAATGGGTTTGCATGTTTTTCCCCGTGTCTGCGTTGGTTTTCCTTGGGGTGCTCTGATTTCCTCCTGCAGTCCAAAGATGTGATTCAGCTTAGCTGATCACAATGAATTGCCCATAGCAAATGTGTGCATGTGTGACCATTCCGCAGTGGACTGGCCCCTTAGGACAGTGACATCCGATTGATCAAAACCAAGGATAGGTTTTGAACCACTTTGACCCTGACCAGAATAAAACCATTACTGAAAATGGATGGATAGGTGGGTTTCCACGTGTCTGAAAACATGGCTGTGATACCTTTTTGTCAAAGGGTGAGTATTGAATTGGAATAGGCCGGGATCCATCTAATTATTTAAATTTTATTTGCTTTCTGCTGCATTCCAAGGTGCATTCATTTCAAGTCCTGCATACTGAAGTATCTGATGTGTTTTTAAAAAGCTTCAGCGGGCTGCCAGCCTTCATTCAGACTGCAGCCTCAGTAAACATATGGATTTCCATATTTAACACTAGTTAGTTCACTTCTAAGCATGCCCTGATTTAGTTATTTTTCAAATAAATATTTCATTGTATTCATACACAATACCTAATAATAAGTATGTGAGAGGTTAAAAAAAACAAATATATTTCCATAAATATTATGACATCATCTAAAAACTCAAACAAGTCAATGATTATGAATAGTTAATAACAGCATCATTAATTTTGGAGAAGCATGCATAGCATGAAAATATACTTACTGTTGTGACTTTGGTGTGTGCAGTTTCAGTGGTTATTGCCCATGGTGGTGTAGCTGTACTAAGCTGTCTAAACCTGCACAGCACGGAGAGTGTTTCAGGAAACTAGATGAGGCGAGAACAGGCTGTGCTGTGACAATCATGATGGTTTATTGTGATCTGGGGACCAAGGGTAACATGTAGGCATGCCAGGGATGGTGAAGCATGGCGAAATCTCCGTGGACAGGGGAGATGTCAGACAGCACAAACACCTAACTGTGACAGCAAGGTACTGCTTTTAACCTGCAAAACGGTTGAAAATTTGGCACGAGCTTGCATCAGAAATGTCCTCCTTAACCCTGAGACAAGTTTTAACTGCCTCAATGTAGACTCATAGTGTGAGAAATCCTTATGAAAATTGTATACTCTGTCCTGTTATAGTGCAGTACACCCTCCATTCCAGTAGTTAAAGTTTTATTGGGAATCCACTTGTATTTCAGAGGTGCACCCAGTTAACATATTCATGAGTTGTTCTTTTTTTATTCTTTCTTCTTGGTGTACTTGGCGTTCTGCCCCCAGAACAGGCCTTGTCCTGACTGTCAGTAACACCCAACCCTACAACTGCTCGCTTCTACCACACAAATCAGCAACCACAGGCCTGGATATCACTTTAATGCTTCTCGGTTTCATAGAGACCCTGTACACTTCCAAACTTGGCTCACGTCACTACAAAAGGCTCCTCAGCAGGGGTGGGCATGTGAATGTACATCTATTGATCCAGTGTCTTAAAACAGTGCTGGTTTCTGCATGCCAAGCTTTCCAACAACAGTGATCTGGGTATTGGTTAAGGAACATGATGAAGCATGTACAGTATGTGTGAGCAAACAAATGAACTGATCGTAAACATCCTACATCTACTATATAATCCCATGTAGTCCGAGGCTCCTGTTTCAAACAAATTGAGTTTTTGTTTTCTCAGATGTTCTGCAGTTTGAGACAAACCGCATGTTTTGTTAGATTCAAATGCAGATTCATATCAGTGTAGCCATTATAAATTTTAAATGTCTTTTTAAATTATCCCAACCCCTAAAAAAGTCCTGTGGCTGACCAGTAAGGGCCCCTCAGATAAAAAGACCCATCAGAATCCAGATTACCTGCTTTAGATCACTCAAAAGAGTGAACGATAGTTGCTGGGTTCTGGAATCTCATGCAATGCCAAGTTACTTGCCCGTTCAGCTTGCTCTTTCCCTTTATACCCAGTGATATCATCCAATTTTTTTTTTCCTGTGCACTTTGCCTCCCCATCCTGCACCTACCTGCCAGTTCCCCGCATCTCCAAGTCCAGGCTGGTCCAAGTCCCCACCCCCACATCTTCTTATCCTCACTAAATCACTGAACACAGCTCCACATTCTCACAGACTTACAGTCATTTGTGTCATTTTAGTGAAAAATCGGGTGAATAGATTTACCTGGGTTCATGAAAATGAATGATATCACTTAAATAATGTCAGAAGAACAGGCTTGATGACTTTTATTGAGGTTGAAAGCAAAGTAAGCCAGGAACTAGACCTTTAGGTAAGCACATCCGTACAGTAGCCACACCCTACCTTCTCCAACCTGACTGTGAAACAATGACCAGACTGGCCTGGGATGACCTCCTTGCTAAACTTTTGGGAAGAAGAACGCACAACGATCCCAGAAGATGGCGAGCTATGGCATCTCTGTGACCTTCAGTCTTGGAGGAATTCGAACTGAAAGCAGAGGTTCATCAAGAGGCTAAACGCTAGTTCACCTGAACTAACCTCCGAGTCGAAACCAAGCCACCACTTGACCCTTTAAAACACTATTCTCTCATGAACTATTGCAGTTTTTTTTTTTTTTTTTCAGAACTTTCCTTGATGCATGCACACAAATTCTACTTTGCATTCCCATATCAATGTTACTTTTTTTGTTGGCACAAGCACAAATGGTTTGTTAACCTTTCCGTTTGTTCATTTATTTATTTATTTTGCACCAAGTTGGCATTTGCTGTCGATGAACCAGAAGTGTTTTTGAAGGGCAACGGCGACGGAACTCTGAATAATGGAAGTGACATGTGAGAAGATCTGATTTCGATTCTAAAGGACAAAAATGTCCTAAAGGAAAAAAGTGAAAGGAAAAGATGTGATACATGGGGAAATGCACTGCTGACATTACCAAAGGTCTGATGGTGATTGCATTTGAGATTCATTCAGCTGCTGACTTATTAACCTTTCAAGCCAAAGGTGACTGGATGCTAACTGAACTAATCTAGAACTTGTGGTAACTGGTGGTGGAGAACTGCGAATTGTGAACGCCGTCCTCTTGTTACCTCTGCCGTGCAGCTTAAGGCACACAACGGGCCCATTTCTTATTTCTGGTGGACGGTGAAGTCATCGTCCCTCCCCATTATAATCGGATTAGCTTTGTCTTACACATTTTTTGCAGCTTCCCTCAAGACTGAGTTGTGATCCCTCCATCTTGAAGACGTAGACCAGTGTAAAGAAACAGAAGGTGAAACATCTGTGCTGTGAAAGAGCAGACAATGTTAGTCTTGTCATGATAGTAGTTTTATGTAATATTTATATCAAGAGATGAAATATTTCATAAAAAGTACTCCCTATGTTTCTGCCTGCCATTGGTTCACCTTAAATTTTAAATTTAAATTTAAATTCTCACCTTCTGCATTTGCAGGTGCAGATGCGCAGCATGGGTGTCTACCTGCTATGTTAACCTCTGCAGGGTGCAAATGCAAACACGGTTTATTTCTCCACATTTTAATCTACAACTGCTTTTTATTTACTGGAAATAAGAAGGCGCGAGTTACGCACGTGTCGGATTAAGGGGTAACCAGGCGGGGAGCAGTGGTGGGTAAACTGAACTCATTATTTTTTTACATTAATTTCCCCCATAATTGCAATGGCTAAATGCTGAAACTCAAATCGCTTTTCCTTAAATGAACTTCTTCGAATAAAACTTAACAGCAGAAGACAGAAGCACAACTTGAATCTAATCTTTAACATAAGGCGCTCAAATTATGTCAATTGACCTCACTCGAAGTTCAAACTTATCTGACAAAATAGCGTTGTGATAGTGTTAAATAACATTCTGCAGCCTTTTAAAGTCCTAATCTTCTCAGATGGTACATCTTGGTTTTCAGTCCTCGTGTCAAGCCGACAACAGGGCCTGGGCCTACAGCAGTTGTAATAATAATAATAACGATAATAAAATAATAATAGATGGTCCATAGGCCTTTGTTAGTTTGTGTTTCTTTCAATTTGTCTCCCATCAGCAGGTGCAGCTCTGGAACTACTGGCCAGCCAATATTGAAGGAGGTATTTAAGGGTAAGTGTGTGTGCGCGTGTACTTTTTCTGGCAATGCCAGTTTGTGTCTGGCTAACTGTCCAGCTTACCTGCTGCTTTTATTTATTGTAAATGGTCTTTCAAACATGTTGTTCCTATAAATATTTGTTCATATGGGGGTGAGCGCTGTTTTCTGCACATTTTTCCTCTTGGTTTTAACTATTGTCATTGAGCCAGTGTAGAACAGTGTACTTTTGTTTGTTTTGTTTGAGCAGCTAATTTAACACAAAAAGGGTTGGGATTTCTTTTGTTTCTTTTCCTGGCTTTGCTCACCCCTGGAGAAAGGCCTTGACTATTGGGTTGCTCTGATAAATGAAAACAGAAAACACAGAATAAATGTGTAAGATTTTGAGGTTCGCTTTCTGTCTGGCCGGAGTCAATGCTCTCCACGTTCCCTGTGTTGTGCCCCAGTTCTACACTGGACCGTAAAACTGCCATCAAAAATAATAAAACTGTGACTGCAGGATGTGCAAACATGCTCAGCATGTAAGAGAGGATAGTAAAATGGGTTAAAAAAGAAACACTCCCTGTGACCTCCTCACAAATGTCAGTGTCTCAAGTATGCAAAGGAATACCTGTATAAGCCAGAAACTTTTTAGAGCGGTCCTCAGAGTCTCAAGATTTAAATTATGAAAAATCTATGGGGAAATCTGAAGCATGCAGTGCATACATGAAAACCTTATTTCTGAAAAGAATACTTCTGAGCTGGAAGAGTTCAAAAAAAAAAGAGTGGGGCAACATTAGAAGGAATTCAAGTCTTGTCAAGTTTTGACTAACAAGGTGCTCAAAAACGTACTGCAGTCACTGTTTTACTTTCTTCGTCTGTTAAATTCGGCAAATCACAGGGATGTCGCTTGGCCTGGCAGATATATGGCTGCATAACTTCTACATCCACCACAGAAATTCACAGTTCTGAGCTTCCTCCACCCCATACTGATATTAAGTGGCCACTTCTGAAGAATTACAAATAGAATGTAATACACCAAGGGCAGAAAACATTTCTGACCCTCTTGAAGAAAAGGAAATTAACTGTAGAAGGACCCAGGCACAAAAAAAGTCACTTTCAAGTGTCAGCAGCAGTGGTAAGGAAGTGGGGAGATGTAATCCTGGAACTTTAGCTGCAGAAGATGAATTCGTTCATTCATTCAGTCATTAAGTCATTCAATAAGCTGTTTTTCAACGATGCTGGAGATTATGTGCCTCCGCTGTCTTGTGTTCTTTGGAGATCTCCTCATGACCCGCAGGGGTTGGCTTTGGAATATCTTGCTGTCTGTCAGGTCCCTGCAAATACAGATGTTACAGCATTTGGTAAAAAGGCCTTTAGTATTAGCCAATTGGAAGAATCAGCCAATTAAAAAGAAGGCATTTAAATAATGAAGACACCTGGAGGAGAAGAGGGAGAGAGGAAGGTGGAGGTCTGAGTTGGAAAGGTGTGTGGCTTATTATTCAGTGGTTATTGTTGGTGACTTGTCTGTGTTTTGAGTTTTTGTACTCAGTTTAGCGTAAGTGGTATAAATCTGGGTAAATATCAAGCGGCTTCTCCTGGTTTTACTATGGTTATGGAGCCAGGGTAGAATGGGGTACTTTTGTTTGTCTTTGTTAGGGTAGTTACTTAACACCAAAAGAATGCGGATTTTTTTTTATTTATTTTGTTGGCTTTGCATCTATAATAACATTTTTAAAGAAGGGGAAAACTTCTCACCGGGTTTTAGTTCCTTTCTGGTTCCGGCAGTTCTTTCCTGAGTTCCTGTTACAGCCAAACCTTAGACTGCGCTAAAACAGCAGCTTTGCTGCTCTTCGCCTTGCATTCTACCTTCACATCATTTCCCTGAAGTCCTTTTATCTGTGCCCTTGAAGAGGAAATCATCTGTAAGTGTTGGGTGCTTAATATCTCCTGGTGCCGAGTCCCATTCCCCAGGAGTGCTGTCCATGGTCCTGCTCAGCAGTTCCTCCACATCACATCCCTTACAGTAAGTGTGCATCTTACCAGAATTGATGTATCAGTGCCCAGGCTGAATGTGGGCACTCACCACCCCTTCTGCCTTGGCCCCATTGCTGAGAACCCTGGGAGGGTACTAACCTCCCTAGTGTTGGTGCTATGGAATGCCAGGCCACCTCAGCTGCAACTCTTCTGCTATGGATATGGGGAAAATCAACGCTGACAGCAATTCCTCCTACATCCAAGCTCAACAAGAACAGAACTAGGCCAGCACCTACCACATTCTGGTAAGCGTCCAGGGTGGCAGTACCCGGCTCTGTTGGTCTGCAGCTGTCATCTTTCTATGGTCCACTGAGGACTTTGGATTATGATAGAAGAGTAAAAATTCTCTGCATCCATGGCAACAAACACAAGTGTCCCACAGTTCAGTTTGAATTTCCTGCCGAAGATGGGACCCAGTTGCAGTCTCAGTTTACAGTTTCCGCATGTGATAGACACAAATTGGAGTGAGTTTTGAACCGCAGCACACCAGAGCTTAGCAGTATTTTGCGTTTTGACATATCAGCATGTACATAACATTCGTGCTGTTTAGATTTAATTGCTGAAACTGACTTTTTGTGCAGCTCATAAAAAAATCTGTTTCATCTTGCAATAAAAATCTAAATATTTAAAACATACTGAGGCTGCAATGTTATTGCTCAAACATTAGTGTATTTTAATGATTGATTGTCTGTCTCTATTGTTAGAGCACAACCCAAATTCTTTTTTATGAAAGTTATGGAACACAGGCAATTCACTTTGACTTACAATGTACGGAAATTATAATGCTGCGATCTGTACAAAAAGTTCCCTCAGTAAATCCACGCATGACCGAAATGTTTAATGCTCATCTATTTAAATTAACATCTGAACCTCTTGAGAGTTCAGCAACGTTTGGACAACCTTCGGAAATGCTGTAACCACTCGACCTTAACCTCTTACTCTTGACATGTGGACATGTCTGTTCCTGTAATCCAGTGCTGTAAAAATGTAAGGGTGATCCAGGGGTGAGTAAACTTTTGTATATACAGTAGAGGCATGAACATGTACGCTCAAGTTTGGCCTACGATGGTATGAGGACAAAACGCGGCAGCTTTGTGTTGGTATCAAACCTTTTTGTCTCTGTAAAGTGACGGGATGCATTTTATGGTTGCATGGCTGTCCCCCATTTGCCATTTACTATTCTCAGACATTTTGTGTGTTTATCATCATGGCTGCAGGGCTCGGGTGGATTAATGTAGAATGTTTACCGGTCTTTGTCCATTTACTGCCCAATTAATCTTTCATCCTCTAATCCCTGCTGCTTTTTATCTTCCCACATACAGCAGTGTTAATCCATGTTTACAGTATTTATAAATTTCAGCACATGAAGAGCCAATTATAACGTATTGTATTTTTAAAGCATCTACGTACGTTGCGAAATATAACTAAATACGAAATAACGACAAGGATCTCGGGTGGCTCTGCAGCCATGACTGCATAAAGAATTTGACATATGCTGTTCAAGAAAAAATATTTTTGCCAGACACTTAATATATTGCAGCGAAGAATGACTTAGGGTACCAAGGTTTATGCATTTAATGCTGTTTGATATGGGTGCTGTAAAGTGTCGCACAAGCACAAAGGGAAAAAATTCCCACAGCCACACTCCAAAATGTGGTGGAAAGCCTTCCCAGAAGGAGGAGGCTGTTATACCAGCAAAGGGGGGAACAACTCCATATTAATGTCCAACAGTTTGGAATTGGATATTCAGCAAGCATATAGGGGGGTGATGCTCAGCTGTCCACACAATTTTGGCCATTTAGTTTAGATCTAACTTCAAGCTATTGTTTCTAACCAATGAAGGTTGGACTCTACCCTCACAAGATGTTAGACAATTTGAATTACAGTAGTTTTCTGGTTGAACTGTTACCCAAGGTCTTTCTTTTGTCACTGTGGAGTATAGGTTGTTTACACTCACATACTTGGCAAAGAAATGTATTTCATTGTTTTGGTCTGCGTTTTAACTTCCCTCTATAAATAAACGTAACTATAAATGTTTTATTCTCTCTTACAGGAAGTTAACATTTTATCTGCATTACAATTCAAAATAGTTTTGGAATTTCTCCAATCATGAAACATGACCATACCTGTATCACGCTACACCCACCTCACCCGTACCATCTGCTCTGCATCAATGGATATCTCTCTATATTGCCTCTGCCCTGCACGGTGCTCTTGGTTTGGGCTTCTCCTCAACCACTCTGCGGAATCTGACACCATAATCACCTGTGCTGTCACAAGACCTCAAGTAACATTTCATGGTCATGAATCTGCCAGCACAAACGCTAAAGCAGCTTTGCGCTGAAGAGTTGAGTTCCAAAGCAAGGTGAGACCCTGACCCAAGTAATGTTTAGTTGCAGTCACTGAGGCTAAAGGTGGCACCACCAGCTATTGACTGTGAAGGAGAAATTACTTTTTCACACCTACAATTACACATTTCATTATCTTCTGCACCAAAGCAATGACATAAAAACAGTACTGGTGTCGCTTTTCTCTGTTGGGCTCTGGCTGCTATTCTACTGATGGATGGGAGTGCCATCGTGTTGAATGCAGCTGATGGCAAGCACTGGTGTGGTTTCCTCAGCAAGGGAGGGACAGGGAAGCGGGTTGCCATTACCTTCTTCCTTGCATGTTTGAGAGCTGAAAACGCAAGGTGAATATACAAACTGTGCGCACCCTACTCCATGCAAGCAGCTCAGGAGTTATGAGGTCAAAAAGATATGTAGTCTGGGATACAGTAAAATGTACCAGGTCTATTTTGGAAGCTGAATTGTACAGGTTGTGTTAGGACACAGCTGTCTGCACAGTTAAGGGGTTGTTTGTTCGCTCAGACTTTTGTAAACTGTGGGCATGAAGTCCACTTGCCTGTCCATGCTGTTCATCTGCATCCTGTGAACACCCAAGACGTCATCCGGTTTGGTTTTGTCAAAACTCTGAAACTGAGACTTTACCAATTTCCTCAAAACATTGCCAGTCAAAACAGTGTTGTAACATATAATATCTGTATACCTAAAATCTATAGCCTGAACCATTTTCCTGTTTCAGAAGTATTTTAATCATCCTTAATGCATGCAATAATATCACTTGGCTGCATTAGATAAATTAAATGAAACTATTGAAAGACAAAGGTTCTCATCCTTTTGCTTCCACGGGAGTCTCCTTGCTTTTATCGACATTTATTCATCGTGGACATCCAGCACACAGCCATTAATTAAAGTCAATGGACCTCCCTAAAACGTCGACCTGGGCAGTTATTTTGTAGCTCATCATATTTTGCAGATCCATCATGAACTTGTCGATACTTTGCCTCTCCAACAGTATCAGAGTCAATAATCTTCCAAAGTCTGACAGTGACATTTGTGTAATAACTGAAAAGGTGACAAGTGTAGTCATTAGCTCCCAAAAATACATAAATGTGCAGTTTAAAGGTCACTATAAATATCCCAGTGCTAGGTGAGTAATATTATATTTGTATGCAACAACTATCTCCATGACACTACTGTCCATCAGTAGCCTTGACCTCCCTTTAGGCTGACTTCCGGCCTTCTCCAGTCCCCAGCTGATGTCACCAATTTGTCTTTTGTTTTAGCTTTCAAAACAGTTATTTTTATAATTGGCTGTCAGCCCCTCACCCAGCCCTGACCTTGGAGGGCAGGCTGGTGTGGAAAATGACAGAACACGTACATACATTTAAATTTACCATAACTACATTTTCGTTCACCCATGCAGCAGCTTACACTGTATGGCCATTAATAATTAGATTTCTGATTCCTCTAAAGTAAAATAAAACAAAAAAATAATCCTTAAAATTCATGTATGATGCCTTGGTTATGACAGTGTAAGTAATCTAATCTACTGTTTCAGTTCTGAGGCTTCACAAAGTCATACATATTTATTCTACACTCAAACAATGGAACAAAGGTGAATTCCGGTGGATCTCATTTAAATTTTAACATGATCACTTAAGAAAATGAAATAAAATAAAGTAAAATAAAAAAGACCCCGTTCTGGGAGAGTTTAACACTAAGCTGCAATTTTTTTCTAGAGTAAAATCTAACCATTTGCAGAGAATTAAAAGAATAAAAATGGTCCTTTTTGTGTGTATATTAATTTAACAACATAGAAAAGAGAGCAGTAAAAAATAGAGAATATTTGCCCATAGCAGGTGCACATTCGAAGGATAGTGTCAGGCCGCGGACGGGGACAGGGTAAGAGACCCAATTGCGGACACGACACGAGGGGCTGGGTTCACAGGGACAAAGACGTTTAACAGGGTACAAAGAAGCGCAGGGATAACACGTGATAACCAAGAGAAGCTACGGATAAGATCCCGTGCTGGAACTGTCCGGCCCGGCGCCTTTTACCTCTGAGCTAATGGGTTGATCCGGTGCAGCTGCGATGGGTAGGCGGGCCATCCCTAGCCGGTTCCTGACAGATAGCAGTGGACTTTCGTTCCATCCAGGGTGTAAAATCTCCTTGTGTTGAGTCCAGTGACTAGGTCAAGTGGTTAATGATAACAAATGGAGGTCTACACACCTGACATGACCACACCCCCCCGGGAGTTGTGTGCACAAAGATAACAGTAAACACGCTGCCCATAGTTCTTAACTGACTGGAAAAATTAGAGACACATGCTCCAAAACCAACTGTACAGTGGTAATGTTCAACATGTAAAACCGCATCGGACAAAAGCCTCCACGACAAACAACACAGTTACTTCAGCTGGCACTGAAACCCCGCCTCTTAATAAACAAAGGATATTTGTTTATTATTCTGCATCAATTGTGCTGGTGGACGTAAGGATGCATTCTGTCTTTCTCTCAGCAGGCGGCCTTCAAAACCACTTTTGTTTCACAAGGGCTGCTGAGTAGGCCAGCAAGCAAGTTTTTTTTTTCTATTTTTTGAAATAAGTAACTGAAAGTGCTGCAAAATCTGTTAAATTTAGTAAATTATAAATTTAACAGGGTTGCTCACCATTTCTGAGGGGTCATCACAACTCTATTTGGTCCATATGTCCTCTTATTCTTATTGCATAATTTTGTATGAGGGCTTCGTGGAACACAACTGTGGTGCTGCAGAAGATCTAACTTTACTTTTGTGATGTAATTTTCATTGTCAAATCTGCCAAATGTTTTGCTTGGGAAAGCAAAAATTTGTACAACCACTCCCACTCTTCCCAAAACTTCAGCCCAAAATGCACACGCTAATTCAGTTCCATGTATGTTTTTCCAACATCCAACAATAGTTCAACCTAAGTGGGCATCATCTTCCCGTAGTTTGCAAGACTTTTTAAAATAAAAAAGAATAAATATACTGTATATATATTTTTATATTTATTTATACATTTTGATTAACTTCAGCCCTGGGCTACAGGAAAGGTTAGTCCATTTACAAGTCTGGCCCTGGGCACAGTAATATCCTCTGCAGTAATTAAATTGAAACCACTTAACTGTGGTGCACAAAGCATGTTTTTATGGGATGCAAGATCCGATTTCCCCGGTACTAACTGGGCATAGAATAGATGGTATAATCGATGCCCTAATGGTTTCTTATTTAAAAAAACACAAATCATTATAGGCAATAGGCATAGAGCTGCATTGCCTATCTGAGTTTGTTCAGGTTAAATTAATGACAGTTTTCAGGAGAAAATGAGGCCATCGCCATTTCACTCAATTCATTTTAAGTCTGATTTAGCTATAAAATGCGCTTTCTTAATCGGTTCACATCACATGATAAGCAAGCGTTTTAGCCGATGTCCCCCTGTGCTTTAGTTTATTGCATTCCGGCTTCAAAATGTGTGTGGACTGAACTACTGAGACTTCTTCATGCTTCTAATTTGTGTTGTAGGTGGAGCCACAGCACCCACTGCATGCTTTACCATGGAATCTAGGATCAGGTGCACTGTATATGAAGGTCAGTGCAAGATCCAATTTGCTCAGAAAATCTCATTTGGCAATTTCATTGCCAACTAGAAGTCACCGAGTTCTGGATTTATAAGGCACAAGTGACACCGACAGGTACAAAGAGTTTGGGCAGTGCACTAGTTAGACCGAGGCTGAGGGCCAAAGCCTCTTTCCAAAATAAAACACGTGGTTTTAGAGAATAACCATTTCTGTGGTTTAGTTATTATTCTCTCAGTTCATATTTTGAAGAATTTTTATAATATAATAATTAATTTGCAAAGGATCTAAGCTCATTTTGTCAGCTACTCTTTATTTTTGTGCAGTCCCTGTAAGCCCGACATAGTTCCCCTACACCATAGTTCGCTTCAGCTTAACTAACTTCAAAACTGCTGTTGGGGGGAGGTGGGGAGGGGAGCCAGCTAGGGGTGGGTGGCATTTCTACAGCAACAATGTTGCCCCCTGCATTAGTCAATAAAATGGAGTACAAGTTGGCTCTTATCATGGCCAGTATGGGTCAAAAGTATTTGCCAGAACCAATGTCACACACACTGATGCCCAGGACCATCACCAACCAGTAGATCAGCCTGCCAAAAGCTCCTGTTTCACTGGCTCCAGCCTCAGGAAGGGGTCATGAAGAGTATGAAGTAAAGCAGGAGGAGAAACATGGAATCACCAACATGGGGATAAAGGATGACCACCACACTGGCACCTCCACAGAGCAGAACCATAGCTGGGAAAACCCCAGCAAACAATAGGTTTTACAGCAGCTTCTCCAGAGCTGAGATAACCTTCAATGGCCAAACAGAACATTGGGGATCATTACACAAATGATCTGCATTTAAGTGTTTAACATCAGTAGAACTTTTAACTTCAGATTGTCATACAAAGCTTTTTGTAGAAACTGGTTCTTGAACAGAAAAGCTTGGTGCAGGCAAAGAACTTGCAGCAAAGCCTGTATTCTGAAATGACTGTGATTAATGTTCAGAGAAGTCACCTCTGCTATAATTGTTCTCTGTAAGAAGAAGTTAAATGAAAAGTTTGCCGAACAATTTGAGATGATAAGGAGCTAATACCGCCTGTTTGTGGGTTTGTATGCATCATTAGAGCGGCTGTAGCTCGGGTAAGGCACATATGGAGGTGATAAACAAAGACACTTGAAGTCCTGACAGCTCTGCCTTGTCTGCGATGGGTGGGAGTTGTGAAGGTGCAAACTTCTGCCTGTGTGACTGACATTGAGAAAAATGTGGCTGGGAAAGTTTGTTATGTGGTTTCTGCAAATTCTGAATACAAAAATCCTGCCTCCTTTGAATTGGCATGCGATTATTCTTAACATTCATAATAAAATGGGTTGAAGTGTCTAACACTGGCAGTCACTGTTTCATGCCCCATTGTCACATTCTGTTTGGGTGGCTGCAGCAACGATTGTCATTTATATTTTCGCAGCGCTGTCCTCCTTTCCTATTTTTCTCAAAAGTGGTAATCATATCCAACTTTGTCCTTGAGTTATTTGTCCCCGGCGACTAGTGACACCCTGCGTACCACAAAGATGATCCGTGGTCCACGGCCAGATTGATTTACGCTATTTTTGTCAAATCACAGATTGTGGGCATCTGGGGAATGACAGCACATCACTACTGGTAACGCAGTAAGTGGTTGGCCTAGATGCTTTCGGTGGTTGTTTTATCTCAAAAATAGCTGCGCAACAGCTAGGTAGAAATTTTATCTTTATTTATTTTTTTTTCAGTGTGTCCACACTCTCTGTCCCTCCCACCCTGCTTCCACAGCCTTTCTGTTCCCTTTACAAAAATATATATTTGTATTCAAAGCTATTCTATAATCCATTAGTTGCCTAGCACCCCAAATGTGTTTTACTGAGGTCTGTGAGTTTTTAGAGCAAATCTGGTTTACTTTTTATAAATATTTTGCACAACATTTTGTAATGTGAAATGCTTAATTGAGTGCTACTCCTCTATATGAATGAATAAGACTACGACCATCAGACATCAAAAAGCTATGATCCACCCTGACGCACATTGGCATATAGATTAAAAATTCAGTCTGTGCTTTTATCAATGTTCTGCTGCATTTTTGATCCAGCTGCATGACACAAAAACAGCAATTTGTACATTGTTGTGATATTTTGGGTATAAATCTTAGCCACAGGTTTTGAGGTGAGCATATAAAAATGGCCACAGTTAAGTAGCAAATAATACAAAGAAAAAATAACAGAAAAGGTTCAGTCAATTGAAAAAAATGTTAATTTTTAAAAATGTCTAAACTAAACAGACAGCATGATAACAAAAAACAAGACAGAAAATGAGGTAACTGGCAGGATGGGTAAATAAATAGACAAGAAAAAAGATTAAAAGCTAAGCAGAAAAATAAGTTATGTTTACAATAAATGATATAGCAATGCAAACATTGTGGTGCAAACAGAAGGTAATGGTGGTGGTGGTGGTGGTGGTAATGATACAGTGGGTGGTGTCCAGTCAATGTACTGTCTGGAGCTCAGCAGTCTGTGAGAAAAAGCTATTCCTAAGCTTTGAGGTGTTGGCCCTTAGGGTGTGATACAGTCTTTCATGTTCCAAAGGTGTAAACAGGATGAGAGGGGTCTGCAGGGATAGTATCAGCTTCTCCAACACCCCGCTTGTATAGGTGGTCTAGATGATAAACAGTTAAGTCCTAGCGATGGATTGGGCAGTCTTTAGTAACCACTGCAGAGCATGTTGGCCTCTCCATGGTCAGAGGCAGTGCAGTTCCCACACCGAGCTGACATGCAGGAGGTCAGGATGCTTTCAGTGGCACAACTGTACAAGCTGGTAAGAATGGGGGGTGGAACTCCAACTGTTTTCATGCCCCTTAGGAAATGAAATTTCATTGAGCCTTCTTCACCAGGTGGGTTTTGTTGTGGTTCTAGCACTTTTAAATCAAGAAGAATCCTGCCTCTCTGTTCTTTTTCCCAGTCACATGCAACTTTTCAGCAGTTCTGGATGTCCATTTCCAGAAAGGTGTGAAAAAATAAAAAGTGCAAAAAGGCATACTGGTGAAAACAAGGAAAACTCATTATGACTGAAAAATCTGTAGTCTTTTAAAAAGGGCTTTTGCATGGAATCAGAATCTATTGCAATTTTGACCAAGATTGGTCGTATTTATGAAGTCTAACATCAGCTGGTGCAGTTATAAACGTTGCCATTGAATGGCAATTAATGGAGTCTGTAAGCAATGCCAAATGAAGCAAACAATTATTTTCAGGTTAAACAAATGGCAACTATTGAGCATACCGATTTTGTACCATTTACACTCAATTTACTTTGAGACACCGATGGACGGCAAATGTGTTCACTTTTCTCAAAGGAGGGGTTGCTGTCATAGTCTCAAATAGAAACATTTTCTGCTGAAGTCTGCACGCAAAAGCGATGGAAGTCACGCCAGTGTACAGGTAGAGACCCCAAGAGAGTATACATCATCAACGCAGAGCAGTGGCTGAGGGCCAGTAGGTTGTGGAATATGAAGTTTGATCAAAAAAATACTAAGGATGTTTTCAGTTCTGTGAAGGGAGTAAATTTCTTAGCATTTTTATATGTTTATATCACAGGTATGATCATACACCACTGCCTGGGAAGAAATTCAACACTTTAAACATATTTATAGAGGGAAATTCAGTTGTAGACCAAACAATGAAGGTGTATTTCTTTGCCAGGTGTCGCAGTATAAACAGTCTATGCTCCATGACTTCAGCAGAAAAAAAATGTGGGTGGTGGTTTAACAGCAAAATAGATGAGGACTAATCAAATTTTAAGGTATTTTGAATGGTTGAGTGAACTCCCTTCCAATAAGTTTCTATTTTATCACAGTCCCACAATAGATTCTGCATTGTCTCATGCTGACCTTCTCCACCCAGCCTCCTCTCATGGTCTTTAATGAAGAAATCCAGGTGTGGTGAGAGGGTTTGGACAGCTCCTGGTGCTGAAACGTCCTTCCATACAGTTTTCCCTGCTTCCTGTCCCTAAGATTTAAACAAACTGGGCTTTAGAAATGGATGTTGGGGGGGGGGGGGTAAGTGTTGTTTGGTTTAACTAGTTAGATTTTAAATTGATTTTTTTTTTTTTTTTTTTAATAACACTGACTTGTTTAGCCCCACCCCCCAAAAAACAACTAGGCAAAGATCACTAGTTGGCTGAAGATACATGAAAAGTTCATTTCGTCAAGCAGGGTTGCAGAGTATTGCGTTAACAGGCTTTGGCATGTGAACTTGACTTTGTCCCATGACCTTGCGATCTCCACCACTATGGCAGAGGTGCTGACACATCTGTGGATGGCATCAAGATCAAGTGAAACAGCAAATGAATGGGCATGTTACAATTCTGAAGCTGAGTCAGTCACAAATAGGAATTTCAGAAACATATCTGTCCAGCGGGGTTCCTGTAAGAACGCAGTACTGTGCTGGTATCATTCATTCTCACCTCAAAATCCTGACGATGCATTATTTCACTGAAGTTTTTGGCGGTTGTGCACAAACTTTATTTCTGTGTCTGGAGTGTGGTTGTTTAATTGCATCTTTTAACTCTCTGGGATGCAAACAAACCCTCATTTTTACATTTTTCTTGTCTCTGGTTACACAGGAAATAACCCATTCTGTTGGGTCATCATTTCTTTCAGATACGATCAAATTTTCCATTCTGTCAAGTTCTGTTTTCAAGAGCAAATAGAAGGTTTCCACATGGATGAACAACAGGAGATATGGTTTTGTTAGTCCTGATGGTGTGCTGTCCTGGTAGACAAACCCAATCCTTAAAACAAATTACTGTAATCCTTTATTAATCCATTATATTCTGAAGTGTTAATCTGACTTTCAGTAACAGTAACTCCCTTCACCAAATTGTCTTTCACAAACAATAATCACGAAGTACACTATTTGGCCAAAAGTATGTGGCCCCACTTGTAATAAAGGAGCTGAGCTGTTTCAGTCGCTCCCATGCAGCATACAAACACATTTTAGACAACTGTGTGCTTCCAGCTTTGTGACCACCGTTTGGGGAAGAAGCGCTTTTCTTGCTCCAGCATGACTGTGCTCCTTCCTGTGCACTAAGCAGCTGAGCTCCAAAAACATAGGGTTTGCTCAGGTTGGTGTGGAAAAACTTGAGTGGCTGCACAAAGCCCTGACCTCAAACACACTGAACATCTTTGGGATGAACTGGAATGCCAACCACGAGCCAGGCCTTCTTGCCCAGTCTCACTAATACTCTTGCAGCTGAATGGACGCAAATTCCCAAAAATCTGGCAGAAAGCCTTCCCAGAAGAGTGGAGGCTGCTATAGCAGCAAAAGGGGGGGGGGGGGGACAACTCCATCTTAATACCAAAGGGTTTGGAATGGGATGATCAACAAGCACGTATGGGGGTGATGCTCAGGTGTCTACATACCTTTGTCCAGAGAGTGTAGGTTAGACTCTCTTTGCAACTACAATGGATGACAGTGTGTGCCCTGTATTCTCACATCTTAGTATCCAGTCAGTGTCTCTTCAATTTCTCTTTAATGTAGTCTCGATCTCAGTTTCAGTGCATTATAATCTGTGTCTGCGATTTCATTCACTTGCACTCCAGTATCCATCATAAACAGCAAAGTACAAACATCGTTCAATTTACAGGACTCTCTTTATAGGATTTTTGATTTCCAGAATAAAAAATGAATGTAAGAAAATTTATGCAAAGTGTGTCCCAAAAAAATGAAACACACGTCATGCAAGGGAAACGGAAGTACAGAGAGTACTCCAGCTGGCAGTAGTATAGAAGCAGCAGCTTCTAAGCAGCTTGATTTTAAGTTTGTGCTGCTTTGTTATGTTCTTTCCATTATTCTTGCAAAGAATACACAATCCAGGTCCTGTGGAAGAGCATATTTGTTAACAAAACAACTCTACAGCAGCTTCTCTCTTTTTACTCTCCACTCGTTCTGCCTCACTCATTCCTAGTTTGCGTGCACACACGCACGCACACACACACACACACACACACACACACACACACACACACACACCATCTGTGATTGGTACCAGTAGCTCGCATAGCATCAAACTATGTCTTAGTTCCCCAGCAACAACTCTCCCTGATATCCTCAAGTGAGAGAAACATAAGGAAGGGATGTGAGAAGCTGGAGAGACACCAGGGATTGATGGAAGAACTGAAGAGAATGTGGAAGGTGAAAACCATGGTACCCTCATTGGTCATAGGAGCACCTGGGGCCATACCCATTATGCTGGAAGAGCGGCTCCATCAGATATCAGGAATGACAGTCAATCTCAGTCCAGAAGAGCCCAGTCCTAAAATGAGCAAAAATACTGAGCCGTGCCCTCATACTCCCAGGCCTCTTGTACATAGGTAAGTCTTATAAAGTCTTATAATAGAGCAAAACCTAACAACTTTTTGGACCAAGTCGACAAAAGTGGGACCGATACATACAAAACTAAGATGGCAAAGTAAAACATCAAATCTTAATTTTATAAAATTTCTGTAATATGTAAAAAAAAAAAAAAATAGCATCAGAAGTGTTATTGCTGTATTGAATACAGGATGTTATTTTTTAGGTGTCTAAACTGCAGAAAGGTTTCAAATTAGATATTATCCATCAATATGTCATGCCATCTGTTTAATTGCAACATTTTTTTTATCATCGCTACCAGAAAGAAAAATCTATTCCACAGCACAGATTTTTTTTTCCTGTTTTCTCCCAATTTATATCACATTTATTTTCTTTTTATTAAAAAAGGGGTGCTAAAATTCCCGATTTGAAGAAGTTGTAGAGCTGTATGGTTGCATATCCTTAGGAACAATGCTAACCGGATTGATGTTATTCTTCAGCCTTGCTACTTGGGGTTTTACAGCATTGCACCTTAGGATCATTGGGGCAGAAAGGAAGAATCTCCAGGCTACCCAAATGCTTACAGCATACTGATGTGGTAATACAGCTGATTGCAAAGACATGCGAGAACAAGCAGCGCCGCAGTTAGGGCTCATAAAAGCCTATGGTAAGCTGGTAGAGATGGCATTAGTGTGGGACAACATCCTGAGCAAAATCACAGATGATCTTCTGAAACGTTGTGCTGATTTCAATTTGAGGGACACAAAAAGATAGGGACCGTGAGAGTGGCACAGGCTGTGGAAAAATCTAGAAATGCTTCTTTTTTCATTCAGTGTGGTTGGAAGCCGTTCATGATATGCAGCATATGTAAAACCTGCTCATACAGGTGGACCTCAGGTGTACACAGACTTTCTGCATACATATCGGGTTCTGTTACAACATCAGATCATCCTGCTAAATAAATTGTAATAGTAAAATATGAGTAAACCAATTAAGAAAGCCATGGGTTATTTTTTTTAGAATGGGGACAGAGCAGAATGGCACCACTCTAGTTCTTTCTTCCACTGACCAGCTCAGTCGCAGGACTTCAAAGATGCAACTTCAAAGATTGTTTACCTACATAAGTCTAAAGGAAACCGACAAATCTGTCTCGACCTCCAAGGAGCATCTCTTCAGAATATTGAAAAAATCTTCACCTACATCTTGCAGAATTACTGCTGCAGCCAAGAGTATTGCTGATGGACATGCAATGCAGATTCCACAAATAGCTAAGCCTTTGTCACCTGATAGCACACAGACCTCTACAACACCTTCGCCAACCTGACCAAGGCCCACAGTGCGGTGGCGATAAATAGACTCTGGGAGATCGTGAAGTTTGGCTGCCTCCCCCCAAAAAAATCCCGCACGTGGTCTGACAGGTTCACGATGGAATGATATTGACCATGGTTTGGCTTCTGAGCTCTTTGCTGTGACAACTCAAGCAAAGCGGGCTTGCGTGCCTGCGCCAGTCCTCTTCAGCCACACCTGGAGGAACGTGTACGTTCGTCGCCATCGAATACCGCATCCGCCGTAGGCTGGGACAAATCCAGGCCTTCACGAATGTCCACACAGACAAGATTCATTACCTTTTATTTGCTGATGACTGTGTTCTTAACACTGCCACCGGGAGAGGGATCCAGGAGAGCGGAGAAGTCAGTTTAGCTCCACAATAAGTGGCACGGCTGTCCTACTCAACAAAAACATCCCCTTTAATCTTGACTGTCAACAACAGTGCCCAGAAGGCACATTTATTTTGATTTCTGATTCTCTTTTTGGACAGCACATAATAATTTTATTTACACTCCAAATGCAGACCCAAAGCAGTTCATGTCCCGCTTGGTGCTACCATTTAACCATTATTGCAAAGGTTCTGGACGCCTGACGGGCGACTTTAACTGCACATTAGATGGTAACCTTGACAAATTGTTAAAGCCCTCTACATCAAACTTAAAATCTGTTATTACTCCAAAGAGCACAAGCACTATCCTAGGATCGGTTGACATATGGACAGGATTGAACCCCTGTGGGCATAGTGGTATCTGGAAGGGCAGGTTTGGGCAATTTTTCATCATAGTGGTATAAAGAGACCTAGAAAAAGGAGAGGAATTAGCTGGTTGAGAAGGAAGCGCATGCAACCACAGAGGAAGACTGTTTGAATGGGCTGTTAGTGATGCAGCAAGAAGGAACATTTGCTAGAGTATGAGGTTTCTTAATAAGCACATGGGAAAGTAAAGTTCTGGATCAAGTCAGTCTATGATGTGCTGGCAGGTTTTATGACGGGGGAGACTGGACCACATCGTCAGCACTTATACGTGAGCCCTAAGTGTTGGGGAAGATGGTCAGCTGGTGGTGAGCTTTGGTATTTTAAATTTCTGGTATCCATGAAGATCCGAGAAGACTACAAAGGTTTGCAGAAAGGTCACTGCACAGGGCCTGCAGTATCAGAGGAGGAAGGCCAATCGGTTGCATCATGCAGTCTTTGCTTCACTCATGGACCACAGTGACAACATGAGCCACTGCAAATCCATCCTTCTCCTGAGAGGCGAAGTGAAAAAGTAGCCGTGGATGTTTGTGCATACGGAAGTCCAATATATTGAGCAGGGGCCGACTAAAAAGTGCAGCCTTTGTCCACAGCTGAAAGCAAGGCAGCTGTAATGTACATGAGAGGATATGGAGTGCCAGCTGAAGAGTTTACAGACAATGGGCCACAGTTTACTTCGAAAGAATTTAAACAATTTTCATTCAACTGGGATTTTATTCACCAAGCTTCAAGTATGCATCACCGTAGAGCCAATGCCTGAAAGTTCGATGAAGTTCATCAAGACTCTGCTGAGAAAGACGAGAGTGGCCATGGAGACTTCTGCAGAACTTTGTCGATTTATGTAAGCGCTGCTCACACTGATGGGACATTGTCTCGGAATAAACTTGTTCATGAAAAATCTGCAGCTGGTGGCAGCACTCGGGCTGTTTGGGCATAGGTTTGAATCCAGCCCAGTCTGCGTGGAGTTTCCATGTTCTCCTCGTGTCTGGGTTTCCGTCCACAGTCCAAAAATGTGCTTCGGCTTAGCTGACCGTCCATAGCAAATCTGTGCGTGTGTGGCCGTTCTGCAATGGACTGGCCCCCTAGGACAGTGATATCTTGGTGGATAGGATAGGTTCTGAACCAACCCTAACCAGGATAAAACTGTTACTGAAAATGGATGGATGGATGGGTGGCTTTCCACCTGTCTGAAAACATGGCTATAATAGTTGTCCAAGTGTGAGTACTGAATTGGAATATGCCGGAATCTATCAAATTATTTCAATTTAATTTGCTTTCTGCCACACTCCAGTGTTTGCTGCATTAACTTGCAGTGTGTACACGCGTGTGGTTGCGAGTATACACGACTACCCTGCGATGGGCCAGCATCCCACCCAGGGCGTAGCTCCCTACCCTGATCGACAGCCGACTTCACGTATAGATTTTTATTAAAAAAGTTTTAAAAGCAGTAAAATCTAACAGCTTATAATGGATCGTGAAGCAAAGAATGATAAATGCCGCCGCCGGATGCGTAAAATGATTACGGCGCATCAGCGGACATCTGTTTGTCAATAGTAACCAGCTGTCCTCTCGGAACGCTGTAGCTGCAAATGGTGGCCGCTGTGCGCTGTAGTGGGCGCGAGAGAAACAGCGAACGCAGTTATCAAATGATGATGTGAAATTGACTGGAGGGAATTAAGTGACCTCTGTTCCCTGCACTAACAAAGTGAGGCATGAGGTGTTAATTGCTGCCCTCGGAGGGGAATGAATGACCCTTTATGTGCGGCCGCACCACAGTTGTGCTCCCGGCTCCCGGTTATGTTGGAAAATAGAGGAGTCCTTGACGCTCGCTCCTTCCCGGCAACTCGGAGGTTTTAATGGCGATCGCTGACTCGGCCGAGTCTCGGGGGAGGCCGAGGGTTCGCGCCGCAGTCATCTGCGAAGGAAGATATCGGAAGAGGCGTCGGTTTGAGCCGGGATCTCGGGAGATAAATAGGGAGCGGTCCAGTTAAATGCTGGGTCCTCGCTATTTTTATGTGCTTTCCGTTTAATGTGAGAGGGGGAACACGGGAGGATGCACGAACATGTTGATTCTTGCCAACACCCACATGCATCTCAGTTTAAAAAAAAAAAAAATAAAATCATAATCTATGGGATTGATTTTAAATCTGAAGCACATATGCAGTTTTCCTCACTGGCTTTAGACAGCTAACTGCTAAAATGGAGACGTCGGAAGAAACCGCAGCATTTTTTCCGGTTTTTTTCCCCATGTGTGCCCTTGTGACTCCATGCTAGGACAGGTGTGTTACCAGAACGCTGTTTGCATACTAAAAGGAATAAAGTTTAATGCGGGAAAGCTAATTATTAAAGTGATGGACAACGGGAGGCCTGCGGGTTAGTGGAAGTAGTGAGTTACTTGTCTGCTTGTCACATGAGAATCACGAGTTTGTGACACTATAAGAAAAGAAGGTGAATCCCAGGGACCGGAACTAGGTTGGCTAAACCAAATGCTGGCAAGTATTTACATTTTTCAAGCATAATAGATCCTTTTGGAAGTTTGGAAATGGTGTGACACAGCTGCTACTCAACTGGTGTAGCCCCTTTGACATCACTGTCAGGTTCCAGGGCTTTGAGAAGGAACATCACCAAATAACTCAGAAAAAAGGACCTGAGCACCTGCGCAATGTCACCCTTCTGATCGGCAGGCAAGTAAAATAAGTAAACATCAAGATCAGAGAGAATTTTTGAATTTTTCAGCATGGCAAACAGTGAAATATTCTGCACCTCACAGGCCTCTTCAAACAAGCAGGAGCTGAAACCACTGAGGCAGAAACAGACAAAACTGAGAATCCTTCATTCTGCTCATTGCAGCTTCTGCCGTGGTATTTCCAAGCATGTTGATGTGATATGCGAATGTTTAGGAGAAGCAAAAGAAGCACTAAAAACAATTTATGGGGCTTTTGAAAATAAAAGTCGCATTACTGGGAAGGGAATTGTTTCGGAATTCCCATACTGTCGATATAACACGGAGAAACAGCTGGCTTGTCCCTTTTAAATACTGCATTTATAATAAAGCAAAACATTTCATGATGTTCAGAATTCTTCCCACGTACCAAATAGTACATTTGCAGAGGTGGAGGATGCGGCTTTTGTTAGTTAACCTTCGTTCAATCGTTTTTCAAACATTTTATTTTAAATATATTTCGGGGTAAGACTGTCCTCTTACATTTCCAACGCTCTTTCCCAAAGCTGCGATGCTTTCTTAGAGAAATAAATTATACAAATGATTTCTATAAAAAGATGAACTGCAGGAACAGGAAATTGTTGCTAAAGAGATAAAAAGAAATATTCACTCATACCCATTTACTTACAAGTATAGCAGGTATGTTTGTATTTAATGCATTGTTTATGTGTATTAAAAGGTAAATGCACACATTTTTATATCAACGTGTATGTTTATGCAAAACAGTTAGCAGATGTTTATTCTTCATTTAAAGCTACAGTATACACTGGAATAAATAAATACTCATGCAGTGCATTTGTGAGGCAGGAAGCTGAGGTTCACTCCATCTTTGGTTCATCTGTCAACTCCAGCAACAGAAAGGTCATAAAGGTGGGGGTTCAGGCTAGTTTTCTTGTCCTTTATCCCCTAGCTGGGACAATGGGTAATGAACCATGAGACAGGGAGGCAGGGAGGTAACTCCAGGTGCATCAGAGTGTCAGGTTCCGGCAGAACAGGTGCAGGGAGTTGACCCGCCTCCATGCACCTGTTTTCCGCAATTAAGAAGAACATAAGAGGAGCGCCAGTGCAGCCAGGCTTTGTGGATCCTCAGAGGCAGTCAGGAGATGGATGTGGAGCCTGTCTGCACCTTGGGTCCCAATCCTTTTGCATCTTTTCACCCGTACAAATACCAGTAAGTCCAAAGTTTGCGATGTGTTTTGTCTCATTATAATAAAATGCAACTGGGGCGTCCATATTTTTGCTGTTCCAGAGATAACAAACCAAACGCAGCCACGGTTTCCGACTGGGGCAGCTTTTAACAAAGAAACGTTCTCCTTCCAGCAGAGGAATGTTCTTCCACAGTGTAGAAGACATCAGTACAAGACGCAGGACTACATCCTCAAGAAATAAATCAAGAAAGTCAGAGGGGCATTGCTGAGGTCAAAGTGCCAACTCTTCACCATTGAAAGCTGTAATCTAAGACATTCAGTCCATTGTAAAAATTACATCCTTTTTATTCTATCATTAAACCTGTCTGTCCAGTGCAGGATCGTGGTGGTCAACCCACAAGGCAGGGTGAACCCTGGATGGGACTCCAGTCCATCCTACAGCTATGATACACAGTCATTCCCTCACACACGTGCGCACACACGCTTCGATTCATCGGTTTACCTGAAATACGTCTTTGGTCTGTGGGAGAAAACACACGCTTGTGTTCTAGTATGCGTTTCAGAGGTGCTGAATGCTGGTATAAACAGTGCGAAGTTCTGTAGAAGCACTGCCGGTCCGATTTTAGCAGCGATCCACCACGAGAGCTTGGGAGTGTTCAGCAGAAGCTGACTTATGCAGATATCTCAGTCTGTTCAAAATTAATTCGTGCCATGCAAAGGCTGCGCATCCAAATTAAGGTGAGCTTGGCTCACCAGAAGCAAACCGAAGGTCAAACAGAACTTCTGCTACGTGGTGCCAGGTGAAAGCGTAACGGCCGAAAACTACGTGAAATACATAATGCATCGGAGCACAAATGTGATCAAGGTGTCAGAGAAGAACGGAGAAAGCTGAAAGCGCCAAACCCCTACAGCTGGCAGAGTAAAAAAGCACCAAAGTGGATGCAGACAGAGTTCTGCTGTTGCTGCGCCTGAACTGGCCATTCATCGGAGGTGGAACACAAGGTGTGGTTGGGAGTGTGGACCCATAATCGATTTCCACAACAGAAATCATCCAAAGCGCTGTTTACTATTTAAGTGAGAGCAACTCTGAGAGGCTCAAGACTTTTACTTGACAGCAACACCTGTCTTAACAGCCACTTTCTTCTGTGCCCGTCTCGCCAGTGTCCTCTGAAATAGGAGAATGACGTTACTGAGAATAAAAGGCTGCGTTCTGCACAAAAGCTTCAATGCTTTTTAAAGGCTACCAGCTGAAAAGAGGATCTGGGAGTGAAATACCTTCCTTTTATTATCTGGGTTTTTATTATTATGAGTCTTGCAGGTTTGCGGAAGTATAATGTGAGCTCATCTTTTCGACCACTGAATTTCAGCAGGAGAAAAAAAGTGGAAAAAATAAAGGAATTTGGTTTGACCAAAACCTACAGGCAGTTCATGGGCCATCCCTACAAGACATCTACACCAGGAGATGCAGGACCAGAACAACTAGGATCATCGGTGACCTGTCTCATCCCAGCAACCATCTGTTCGACCTGCTGAAATCAGGCAAACGTTTCAGAAGCATTATGGCCAGAACGGAGAGGCTAAGGAGAAGCTTCTATCCACAGGCCATAAGACTTCCGAACCTAGACATGCTATCACAATCCTCACAAACCAGGGTCTACAATATCCATTGACTGCTCCCCTCTCTGTCACTGTTACTGTCCCTACAATGCACCTTAAGGTTTTATTTGTTTGTTTGTTTGTTTATTTATTTATTTCTTTATTTATTTGTTGTTTGTTACTTGTCTTCTTAGTGTTTGGTTGTTTGTTTTTACTCGTAATTTTTTTTTGAATGGAACCACACAGTCTCCTGTTGAATAAGGGCACATATCACTACATGGTATACTCGGTAACCATGTACGTGAGAAATAAACTCTTTTGACTCTTTTGACTTTTGCACCAGAAACCAGAGAGCTTATGCAAGCTTGGTGCTGCGAGGAAGCTGAACCCCAGTGAGGTAGTCGGATATAAAAAGGGTACAGGAAGAAGTAAGATTTACTGTTATCCCATCCAGCCCGAAGCAAAAGATCAATGGAAAAACTACATAAAAGGCTGAGGTAAAGTAAACCAAATGAAGCAGATACCCATACGCACTAAACTCTCCTACGTGGTCACATTTGAATGTGAATGCCATTAATTTTAACAATGCCGTAAAACTTGCATTTTATAAAGAAGATTTGTGCCAAAAGGCTTTCAAAATTATGGAAGTTAATTCCTCAGCAGCCAGGTGTGTCCCTGAATCTTTATCCCACAGATAGTAGTGATTTGCAGGTGCACATAAGTACAGGTTATGGAGCCCAGTCAGCAAGGATATTCTTTTTAGTAAATCCCTCTTTGATTATGATAATTTACCATAGAAAAAAATGTGTAAAATTGCTAGTTTGGCATTCCTTATTAAACCCTAAAACTGTCGACAGCAGGAGCCTCTAGGTGCACATTGGTGCAGTGGTGGTGGACATAAAGTTTTTAGGGCTTGCAAAGCCCACAGTGTGATCAAATCTTCATTTAAGTCATAAAAATAGATAAAGAGGACATAAATAAAATATACAGCATACACAATGTTATCCTTTTTCATCATTTATTGATAAAAATGATTAAACATTAAATGTCTGTCAGAAAAAGTGTATGAACTTCTCGGATGATCAGTTCAGTTAAGGGGATGCTTGGAGTCAGGAGTGTCAGTCAGGTGTGAGTTGGGTCCACTCGTCCTGTTTAAACAACAAACCAGAGTCTTCACCACAAAGGTGTGTGAACGCATGCTATTCCTTGATCAAAGAAAAGAGAAAACAGTTGTTGATGCTCATCAGGCTGAAAAAGGTTGCAAAAAGTTACTAAATATTTGGGGCTTCACCAGTCCACTGCTCAGCAGACGGAGTACAAATGGAGAAAATGGAACACCGCTGTTACACTCCGCAGGAGTGGTCATCCTACCAAAATTGTTCCAAGAGCAATGTGTATAATGTTCTGGGGGGTCATAAAGAACTCCATCTGTGAATCGTATGGTGAGGACAAGAGGGTCTCAACCAATGTAAAACTGAAGCATCTAAGTTTCTACAGGACTCCCTTGCACTGGAAAATGCTGGTGTTCATGGGTCCACACACCAGGCAAACACTGAATAAGAACAGTGTGAGAGGGAGGACAGCTAGGAGGAAACCACTACTCTCCAAGAAGAATTTTACTGCCCATTCAAAATTTGCTGAAGACCACGTGAATGAGCCAGAAGACTGCTGTAAGAATGTTCTGTGGATGGATGAGTTGAAAATTGAACTGTTTGGTTTAAATGCAAAACATTATTGGCACAAACTAAACACTGCATTCCAACGTGAGAACTTCATCACAACCATGATACATGGTGGTGGCAGTATCATAGTTTGGGTCTATGTTGCTGCCATGGGACCAAGATGTTGATGGAACTGTAAATTGTGGATCATACCAGCAAATTCCATAGGAAAACATCAAGGTATCTGTCTGCGCATGGAAGCTCAGCAGAAGGTGGGTGTTGCAAAACAACAGCCCTGAACACACAAGTCAGTCTACCAAAGAATGGCTGAAGAAGAAATTTACAGTTTTGGGAACGTCAACATACAAACCTTAAGGCCAAAAGAAATGTTGCGGCAGGGCCTGACGCAAAGAGTTTGTGCAAAACACCAACATCACTGAATCCAAAGGAGTTCTGTATAGAGAAATGGGCTAAAACTGATCCAAGTTAATCGACGGCTACCATAAACATTTTGCTGAAGTTGCTCAAGGAGGTTACAAGTTACTGAAAGCATAGAATCACATTTTAAAAAATCATTTAATGTTAGATCACAATGAATGAATAGATTGTGCACGTTGCTCAGTTTTTTTGGGTTCTTTTTTATGATTATGACTTCATTTGTGCTTAAATTTACGCAGATTCACCAGTTTTTCAGCACCGCTGCATACGCTACAGTGCCGATTCATACAAGATGTGGTTTAAAGATGGAAAAATTATTAAAAGTAAAAGCGCTGTTAGCACTATGAGTAGAAGTTATTTTTTAATTCATCGCGAGAGATGCCAGTGAAAAGCCAATACTCCAGAAAATTTTATTTGATGTTAGCAAGCTTTTTAAAAACCCTAATCTCTTCCAGCTACAGAAAGGGTTCATTAGAGTCAATATGTTGTGTCAGGACCAATTTTGAGATGTAGAACAGTCATACAGTGGGTTATGTAGTCACATTTTGCACAAATAGATTTAAACTGAAATTGTGCTGAAATGCTGAAATCGTGCATCTTCTCCAAGTTGCTGTTTGTCATTGATTTATTTGTTGTGTTGAGCATGTTTGCTCCTACCTTGTCACAATTATTTTAATAATTACTGTCAATTATTAATTGTGACTACATTTTATTCCATTGTAACTGACCTTGGCCTTGTCCATCACCCTTGTGAAGTACCCAGGTGGGTTGCACTTGTCCACCTTGGATGAGGTTGCCAAGTACCAAAGAACAAAAGAATATTTCATACTGCTTTTTCTCACCCAGATGTAGAGCTTCTTTTTATTATACATACTTTATGTGCACTAATATTTCATTAGTCTGCAAGATAATTATTGGAAGCATTTTAGTTTTGCCAGACAGTGGATTAATAATTAGTAGTTAGTATTTTAGAAAAATCACCTTTTTTGTGCTTTTGATGGTTCTGTTACCAAAAGGAAAACCAAATAATTTATAAAAATGTAATTTCACATTTTATTGACAAAGGTGCCATTGAACTGAATATTTGTTGCATGAGTTATCTGTAGAGATTTAGTGCACACACACATACTGAGAGCAAAAGCTTTTAACGTTTTATACTAACTACACTTTTTTTTGTTCTGTTCCGTCTTTGAGTCACCGCCCATGCCTCCATTTCCATCTGTGCAGACAAAATCCCAGCCCTTTTGAATTCTATAGTTTGCCACCATGCAGCCATGTAATGTTAATCACCAAAAAATATTATTTAAAGGTATGCATTGCTAGTTTACAGTCTGGAGTTTTGCATGAAAATACGCATGAGCGGGCATCAGAATTTGTAACATACAAATATTCCAGCATTTCCTACCAGTACATCAATTCTTCTTATTCACCATATGTGTGTCACTTGATCAAGGTCTCTATTTGGTGTCAGGTTTTAGTATGAAATAGTTCAGTAGCTTTATAAAATGTTGAATGCAACTCTATCATGCCATTATTGTGGTGGAACTCTTCCTGTCATCCTCCCACCACTCAACTTCCCTGCACTGAAATTATCAAAAATCAAATAGCGCAACAGCTGTAATTTGTGCACCTTTCTATTTGATTCTTCTGGCACTGTGACAGAATATAAAACAGGCACTGCACTTTTCCACATATAACCAACTCTAATGCAAAAGCACACTTATTTTCCTTATTTCCCCTTCCAGCAAGTGCAAGAAGGACAGTCCCAAAAGTCACTTCTGCGGTTTTCTGATCAGAAACCACTCATCAGGTACAATGGAATGCCAACCTCTGGAGGACCAAGCCAATCTTCAACTCCTTGGCTCTCCACTCACTGCCTCACTTCCTTAACTTCAGCTCTCCTGTTGGCTCAGTGTGGTGCAGACAGTGGAAGCTTCATTGAATGTTCAGTATCTTGCAAACCTCTTGGCAAATGAAGCACGACAAAGGGGTTGTAATTGCGAAGCAAAGCAAGGGATCGGTGACTGTGGCACAACAATAGTTAGAATCAACACATCGCCCAACATTGTCTCTGTAGACTTTCGCACAGTTTCCAATCCACATCCATCTACAGGAGTTCTGTCAATCCCAGATGAATACTGAGTCCTCCAGTACCATCAACTTATTTTTTTCGGCTGCTCATATACCACTGCTCCCCTGGGTTGTGAGGTATGAGTCAGGATGTCATTGTTCTCACAGGATCCAGGCATCAGCATTGCCAGTGTCCCAGGTTTGGCTAGAGTTTGATCTGTTCCTCCCTTCTTAGCTCCATCTTGAACTATTTAAGGCTTGGATATAGATGTTGAGTAGAGTGGGTCTCCATTGTTGGGGTTTGCTGTATTTCCTAGATCATTCCCAGCTGTTTTGTGAGTACTAAAAAGTATGCTTCAGCTTCTTCTCATAGCCTTCCCCTTCTCATAACACTCTTACCATCTGCATCTGTTCATGCATAGAATCTATGTGACACGAAGCCTTTTTCTCCTGCTTGTCACATTGAGTACACAACTTGCACTCATTCCTCTTGTGAAGCTGACTCAGGATGACTAAAGACCACTGAACTTGTCATTTTCTGTCAGAATTCATTCTAGTCATTTTCCCCATGCTTTTTTGATATCATCAAGCCACCACTGTCCAAAGATGTACAAAACAACAGCTGAATTACTTTGGCAGTTTTCTGCAATTCAAGCTCATCCTTAACATATGTCATCGTATGGTTCCACGTTCCATTTTCATGCATTTTGACTGTGGCTCACCCTCCCTTCTCTGTATTCCATTTGTCGTCTTTCACAAGATGCATGCAAGCCTTTTCTAAGACTAATGAATGAAATAAACTCCTTCCGTCTACTGTGCTTGAATCTCAAAGATTAAAATCCCTCAGGAACAGCTGCAGTGGGTGCTTCAGTTTCCTCCCACAGTCCAAATACATGTGTTTCAGGTTAATCGGTCTCTCTAAATTGTCCATAGGGACTGTGTGCATGGGATTTGCTCATAGCTTACGAGGTTCCAGACCACTGCAATGCGGACCAACCCTTGTGAAAAAAGTATACTTAGTATACTTTTAGTATACTAAAAGTATATTTAGTATGTGCTACCCATGCTGTATGTTATTTTGGCCACCCTTGTGCTTAAGTATACTTTTTTCACAAGGGAATACAAAGTATTTAAAGATGGATGAATGGATGATGGATGGATGGACTAACCAATAAAGAATAATAAATAACAGAAAACAACTGCAGAACAATTCCCAACTGAAAGTTTAACAACCAAACATGATAAAAACTAATAGTTAACCCAGTTGAATGAAATTTGTTGTCAAACTCATTCAGATCATTTGACCAATCCACAGTTTGCCTCTCCTTGGACCACTTGCAGCATGTTATTTCCCCTGATTCTTTTCAAACTTCTTTCAAGCTGTTATGCTGAAGGTTCTGCTCCAGTTTCTCCCTGTAGGCAGACTTCCCCTCCTGCAGAGCTTTGTTCAGTTCCCGCTGTACTTCCTTAAGCTTGACACTGTCACCAGATTTGAATGCCTCCTCTTTCATATTTGCCAGGCCCTTCAAGTCCTTTGTAATTCATGGTTTGTTGTTAGAGAAGCAATGCGCTGCTCTTTGTGGGGATGGTAGCATCATCACAAAATGTGATGCACTCAGTTTTACATTGGTTGAGACCCTCTTGTCCTCACCATACGAATCACAGAATATCTCCCAGTCCATTCCCTCAAAGCATTCCTGTAGGGCCTCTTCTGCTTCCGTGGTCCAGAACGTCAGTGTCCTTGTAACTGTTGGATGCTGTTTGTTCACAGGTGTGTAAATGAGAGTCAGAAGGACAAGATTACGATGAGATCTGCACAGTTGTGGCAGTGCAGTGCAGCTGAGTACCTTTCTTCCTTTAGCATACAGCAGGTTTAGTGTGTTGTCCACAAAGGAGTGAAAAAAGGGAGCGTGGGAAGTTGGGTGATGTGAATGAAGTCCTCAGAACTCACACAAAAGTGTTAGGATATAGGGTCTGACAGGGGTCTGTCAAGTATTGCTCCCATCATGGCTGTGATTTCAGCAGAAGATAGAACATAAATAACAACATATTTGAAAAGGTATAGTAGATACAGGAGAAGGTATTGCCTCATCGTGGTGGTGAGGAGTTCAACCTTAGGATCACATACCTGGGTTTTCACGGTTCTGTGTCCTTTGTTGTACCAGTTCTCACTCCAAAACATAACTAGTACATCCATCCATCCACTCATTCATTCATCCATCCATCCATGTTTGATAACTGCTTATCCTGAACAGAGTCACAGCAGTATAGACCTATCCCAGATGTAGCGGGCACTAAACTAGGAAACCGCCCCTGCATGAAATGCCAGTCAATAAGAGGGTACAACCGGTACATCCCCCTGTTTTTCCTGCTCTGTTGCATGTTCCTGTCTGTCCAGACATGCAAGGACACCGCAGATCCAAGAATTTTTTCTCTCAGCCACCTTTCAATGAAGTGCATGAAGCCATAGTACTTGCAGGCTTTGTGACACATTGTGTTTCCTGACAGTTCATCTATTTTGTTTGCCAGTGATCTTATTTACCCCAATGATGACTGTGGACAGGTACAGTCTGAACTCCCACCTCCTCAGTTAGGTTCTCATCTCAGCTGCAAGGTCCAGTGATAGCAGCAGGGAAGACACTGGATGCAGTTCTAGCAGCTGCTGCTTCAAATATACAAACTGCAGTGGCTCCATCTCAGGTCTGGGTCAGTGTCCTTGTACAGTGTTCAGAAATAGACCCAAATGCATGTGCTCCTCTCCCTCAAGATGTAAAAAAAGTCCCCAGGAACATAGCTTCCAAAAACCCTGACCTCAAAGGTAAGGTGGGAAGCTACCAATACCATGGGAATCAAGACAACGCAGACATCAAGCACACAAACACACACAGAGCTGCCGTTGCATCCAGTCACTATGCTAACACCATCATTCCCAATGAGAATATTGTGAGCTTGTGATACATCTGTATCTGGACTCCAATTTCATTCTCATTTCACTGAGTAGGTCTCACAGTTTTCCACCACCAGGTCAGCCAACAAAAGTGCAAACTTGTTCCAATTAAACCCATTCCTCCCGATACCATTACTCCTCACCGACAACTCCAGCTGCACGCTCAGCTTTGAAAAAGTGTCTACAGAGCTTCAGAAGCAGACAAGCAAATGAAACCTGACGTGCATCTCAACTGGAAAATGCCGGTATGGTCCATTTATGCTGCACATCTATACTCTGCTGTCCTGGATCCTATTTGTGACACCAGTTTTTGGAATTGATATCTCAATTCAACGTTCTTTGGAGTCTCAGTAATAAGGTGCAGTGCAGCTTAACTGGTTTATTTAATTTCACCAGATGTTCCCCAAATGCATGCTCTACGTCTCTGCATCATCTTTTGTACTCCCGATTCTCTTAACTTGTACTCTTAGACTATCCGAGTGACTTCTAAATAGATGTTCTGGCATTCCAGATTCCACAGCAGGCCGTAAGGAAAGACATGCAAGGCATAATGGAGTAAAAACAATAAAAGGCATAAATGAGCAGCATATAGTGTAAAATATGCAGTAATAAAGATAATATAAAGAATGCTGGTGACAAAAGACCTATGTGGAATAAAAGACCAGCGTGAACAATTAAAAGTATTTCATAGTCATATATTTCAGTATAAGTAATTACAACATTTAAAAAAAATAATGGCACTCTAACATTCCTGAAGGTCAGACATCACATTACGAAAGATGTGTTAAATAAACAGCCATACTCAAGAAACTGTGCCTGATTCCTCAAGGTTGTGAGCCAGCTGTGAGGCAGAGGTGATCATATGACACAAAAATAAGAATTTTCCACACCAAAAAAAGGGTTTTATCCTCAAAAAGACAATACGGACAATGCAGTGCTAAAACCTCTTTAAGTCAAAACTGAAAAGTCACTGACATGAACTGGCAAGAACAGAAAGGATAATCAAAGAAGAACGGCTATAAACAGTAGATAGTCCTTTAAATGTTTATGTTGGCCGTCTTTCAGTTCTCTGTAGCTGCTGTGTAACATCTCCAGCTGATGGGGAGCAGGAATTGGAAGCTGAACATGAAGTTCATCTGAACCCCATTCCCTGACCCCAACATAGGCACATCTCTCAGCAGCCTTTTACATCCTCATGTACTGTGTAGTTGTTCTCTGTTACCATTAGCAACACCAGTTTTCAGCCTATGGATTTAGTCCTGCAAAAGGGATGTTTAAAATCCATAAAGAACTCTCTGGATCACTGGAGGACAACATCCGAAACCAACTCAAAGAAAACTGTCCAGGTGACCATGAAGTGTGGTGGATACCAAGGAGATGAACTATCTGCAGTGCTGCTCTCCACATGCCTGAATCCCCCAGTCAGACCATCTCTAAGAGTGGTTTAGGATATGGATTGAAGAGCAGATCCACCTGAACATGGATGACATCAAGCTGAATGCCAAATCTGACAGAGACATTGACTCCCTGATCCACCTGACCAGGATCTCCAGCAAGGATGCCGGGTTGCCGCTCGGACTCGAGAAGGACAGTAGGATGGCAGTAAAATTAAGGAAAGCGATAAGAACAGAGGGAGCTGAACTACCACAAGGCTGCATTACAGACAGGACAGCTACAGGTTCCTGGGGTCTTCCAGTCAGTGACTATGAGGCAGAAACTATGAAGACAGCAACATTTAACAGAATTATACTGACTGGGGGGGTTAACTGCATGTACAAATATAATTGGAGCAAATGGAGGCATCATATGTGGAGCAGCTGCTTCGCAGTGGATCATTTTTGCCACCTCTGACCCATGACCTTTCACAAAGCCCATGTAAATACAGAACCGCTTCAATGTCTAAGTGAAAACAAATGAGCACAATGTCTGTACAGTTAAATGCACTCAACATAACACATCAGGGAAACAGAGAGCACGGTGAATGTGTGCAAATGTTTCGTCATGCAGTCTGAAGCTGCTGTTTAACAGTGTGATGTGGACAAGATCTTCCAGAAGTAGAACATCCACAAATGTAAAAAATAATTTAATTCCATAGTAGTAGTAACTGTGTCGTAACTGTGTAGTAACTGTGTCACCTGTCCATTGTAGTGCTGATGGAAAACCTTCTGACTGTGGTCTTCTGTGGTGCGTACGCCCTGGATCGGGTGCCAGGCTGTCATTAGGCAATGTCACACACACACACACACACACACACACACACACACACACACACACACACACACACACACACACAGAAACATATGCTGCAATGCACCAGCAGTAACCACTGCCTCAATGTGAACCTCTACAGCAAGTTTATAGAATTGATCAAGACACTAATAAAATTTATGTTATCCACTGTAAAAAAAACTCAGTGGGTCAGCCTTATCCAGAACTCAGAACAAACCAAACTGCCTGCAGCCACAACCTGCCTTTCAGGTCTGAAGTTGAAACATTATAACTGCTCCTGTATACAATAGAAGATCATTTAGTCTGAATAAGACAGGTAAAAAAAGCAAGCAATTGAAGTAACTGAAATAAGCAAAGCAAAGAAACATGGTTACAGCGGTTAACAAGCTGCCTTAGAAACAATTCTCTATATGTTTATTTTTGTATCTGTATATACATATATATAGAGAGAGCGCTGCATCAGTTCTTTTATTTTATTTATTTTATTTGTTCTTTTTCCCTTCATATATTATTACTTTGCAAATTTCAATTCAAAGGCTTCTGCCTGCTAAGCGATCCATCAGCATCTATAAAATTAAAACATGATGGTACCACCATCAATAAAACCAAGACCAGTGAGATCCTCCCCATACACACGCTACAGGCAATTTAGAACAACCATTTAACCTGAATTTCATTTTTTTCAGTGTCTTTGAACAGTGGCAAGAAACCAGAGCACCCAGAGGAAACCCCACAGACACACTGAGCCAGAGTCAAACCCACGCCCAAACAGGCCAGACGCTGTGTGGCAGCAACGCTGCTCACTGCACCACCTTATTTAGTGAATAATTTTAGCATGGCCATCATTGTAAGCTGACTTGGGAAATTAGCATTAGATCATAACAGCATTTATTTTTATATTTTCTTAACTGATACTTATCATACATATTAGTAAATAATCTGTTTTAGTGATTAATCTGTGTAGCAGGGTGATGGTAAGGCTGTGTGGGAGCTGTTTCCCACAGAGCAGTTTTGACACTCAACCCTCAGCTGTTCCCACTATTAATATAAATTGCACATTGAAAATACAGCTACATGGCTGAATTGAAATTACATGGCTTGAGTTATCAGTTTTATGCTGATAATACTTAAATTTATATGTACATTACACTTAACACTGAAGTTGCTGTGTCAGCAGTCTTCAACTGTATTGCTTGAAATTAAATCTTTGTTGGTTCAAAACTCCCAGCTGATGTCATGCAGCCTCATCACTTACTTTAAGCACTTGCTGAATGAGTTCCAGTTTAAATTAAAAACCTCCCTCTGTTTCACCATTTGTCCCCCTTTTATTCATAAAATCTGCTTTATTTTAACAAATTGCACCTTATGGTAAACCCTTTTCTGCTTCCGAAAAGAAACAGTCAACTGTGATGCTCTTTCTGCTCGACCCCAACATTTACCCTCAACACACCAGGTTCAGAACCAAGCACCGAAGACCCTGATCGAGTCCCCCGTTAGAGTTCCCATAACCCCTGTTTTGGAACTCCTGCTCTGGGTTGTTCTATGGTTTTGGATCAAATTCATGTCCTCAGTGGTTGTACGTGTCCTTCAGGCTCTACATGAGGAGTTTTCTGCATCTCTGCAACCTTCCTGCACCTGGCAAGTTTTCCTTTACTCTAGAAGACTAGAACTTCTCTTACTATGCCTGTACACAGTGGAATGCTCTCCCCAAAATATCAGGCATTCTCTTTCCTTGCACACCAAATCCAAGCTTAAGGCACACATATTCAAAACTGCAAAATTATTTAAATGGTAGTTCACCATTATGAGTAACAAATTTCCTTTCCCCTTCCATCATTATCCTACGATCATTATCTTTCTAACCTTATTACTTTTCTGTTATTATTTCATTGTAGTAATTTTAATTTAAGATACTTTTTGTTAGACTCTTGATCACTCTGGTCAGGATACAGCAGATTCTGGTTGGTTGGTTGGTTGGTTGGTTGGATGGATGGATGGGTGGATGGACAAGACAGACGGTTGGATTTTTGTTGTGAATTTCTTTAACTTAGAGAAATAGCTAATTTGTTTTCTTCAAAGCTTGCTGCCTAAAGAAAACCTAAAAACATTTTATCTTCTGTTTCACAAATGTCAATTAAACAAAAGTGTAGCTACAAAACTATTATGATCCAGGTACAAAAAAGTTTAAAACTTTTAATATTTAGTGTTTTCCAGGTTAGTATGAGCAGCTTTATTAATTTGGCCCATTATGGTAAGATGTAGAGCTGCTGTCACTCTTTGGAAGTTGGAATAAAATCCACAGCTGTTCATAGCAAAAGTGATTTAAACTTATATATTTAAATAATATTCTGAAGGTAAACAATACATTAGTGAAGTCTGCTATGGCAAGGAAAAGATAAAAAGGAGATACTGAGCTTCCATCTAACAAATGGCTTTTTGCTCTAAATTGAATGATAAAGACAAATGATTCAAATAAAAAATAAGCTGCGGCAGTATTTTCCCCGCATTTGTGATTATCTAAAATATAACATTTAGCATATATTTAAGGGGGGAAAAATCCAATTTCTGTCAGTAAAAACATTAGTTTTGAAAAGTTGAGCAACGTGGAACGCAGACAATGGCAAAGCAGAGTTTTGTGACGTTTCAAAGCAAATTACCGATCATCACCTGGGATTGCATTGCGCTCTGAATATCTGTTATCGCAAATGAACCTTTGAAGTGATTATTTCCGGTCTCTGCTGGCAAACTATTATTGTGGTTTAGTGGTTCAGAGGTGTATTTGCCAAACATGCAACTGACTGGTGCAACAGTGAGCTGAATTTCAATCGTATAACACCTGGCAATGCAGGGAAAAAAGCATCAAGATGTGGCTCTTATTTCTCATGAAACCATTGCTTGAAATAAATATAACAGCTATTGTTGTTGCTTTATCAATCTGCCAAAACTCATTTTTAAATGCAGTCATATAAGAACAAGTCATATTTTATTGGCACCAGTTGGGAACTGCAGCAACACTGGACCACAGCAGCATAGAAAAACAGAAGCAGTCACATATTGTGAATACATCCAAGCACACCGTACGGCCAAAAGTGCGTGGACACCTGAGCATCACACCTTTATGTGCTTGTTGAACTTCCCATTCCAAACCCATGGGCATTAATATGAAGTTGTTTCCCTCTTTGCTACTAACAGCCCCCACTGTCAGCCCCCACCTGCATTTAGCTACAAGAGCATCAGTGAGGTTGGCCATTAAAAGTCTTTAATAGTTTTAACTTTTAATATCTTGTACTTAAAGACCGATTGGAGTAGTTTATGCAGCATTCGGATTTTTTTAGGGCAGCATCCTGGTTTTTCCACGTCTGACCCGTGAATAAGTGTCTGAGATGGTGTTCTGTACTACAGTGCTGAGTTCAGATATGATTTAACTAGCTGTGGTCCATCTGCTTCTCTCCATAGTTCTCCTTTCACCTCTCTGACCAAAAACACCAAGGGGTCTAGGGTTATGGGGGTTATTAAACTCTCTTGGATACTGGGGAATTGAATGGGGACCAATATAATGGACAAACATGGAGGATTTGGTGTAGAAGGGATTTACTGTATACATATAAGTAAATATGCGACAATGATATTATTTAAGGGATTTGCTGATACATAAAGACCCAAGGGACGTGAGCAGTTCAGACACAGTAACTAAACTACACATCAAGATAGATCATAGGACCTTCCTTAGATTTGAAACTGAAAATGAATTGGGCAAGGATCCCGTGAGCCCATTCATATTTTTGTTAGCTACACAAGTTATGGCTTCTCATACAAAAGGAGATGGGTTTCAGGGTATTCAAATACAGGGTGGAGAGATTAAGTGTTCCCAACTGACTGATGATGCAGCACTTTTTTTAAACAACTATACAGAATGAGAAAAGCAATTTAGTTTTTTCCTTTATTTCTGGTTTTTCTGTAAATGTGGGATAATGCAAACTGGGCCTTGCAAATAATTGTTTTATTGTGTCTATGCCCTATGGTTAAAACTTTTTAGATAGAATTGCAAAGTTAGATTAAAAAAGAGCCCAATAATGATTCTGGTTTTAAAGTAGTAGACATAGATCCATTCATGCATTATCATTAACTGGTCAGGGTAATGATGGTCTGTAGCCTCTCCTAGAATTCCTGGGGTGGGTAAAGAAATAGATGTCATAACAAACTTTACTATCCCTGAAATTAATGCAGAAATATTGCTTGTAAGTGACTTTTATTTAACAGCATGTTACTATATTCACAAAGATTAATGGTTTCTCAGGTAGGCTCTGGACCAGGCCCAGGCTTAAGCAGTTATCAATAGCGGAAGGATGGATGGATAGATTTCAGAGGATCGTTTTTTCCCCAACAAGCCCCTGGCGATTTGATGGAATGACAAGAAAGATGAATGAAGTGCCGTATGTATATTGTCCGAAAATGGAACGTTATCATTCGAAGCTGAAGTGAGGACCATGGTGACAGGAATGGGAGCAGACGCTGATGTCTGAGCACACAAAAATCAAGGAAAATGATCTGTTATTTTTATACTGAAAAAGCCATATGTCAGAGTTTATAGATTTATAAGGTTCCCTTTTTTATTGCCATTACTGTGTACTCCAAGGTCTTAAAATTCTAACAGTGAAAAATATCTGTTATTTTTTTCTATGTTTAATGACCCCTACACAACGAAATGTTTGCAGCAAATAAAATTAGACTATTTGTGACCAATATGTGACCGCTTATTTAGAAAGAGTAGCTTAATCTTTGAACCTCTGTTTCCCTGAAAAATATGTACTGAAAACAGGAAAACATCCGCCTCTGTTTGCCGCCACTGCAACTGATGTCCCTTATTTTTTTTTATTAATGACTCATAAAAGGACATCTGAGAGTCCCATTTTAAATCTTTTCCTTTTTTTTTAGTACCATGGTTGACACCTACATTTTGTGGTCATCCTCCATGCTTTAGTAGTGGGGGTGGGGGTGTCAGGTAACACTGGTGACTCACATTACTTGGGGGTAGCTTCAGATCCAGGGATCGATGCCCACTGTTTCTGCAGCATTTGCATGTCCTCCATGAGTATTTATGGGCTTCTCCTCAAAGACTGGTGCCATAAAATCAGAAACTGCCATCGAGTCATTAATGACTCCTAGGCAACCACTGGCATGGTTTTCAAAGCAAGGAGGAACAGAAGGGGTTTGCCATTGCCTTCTTCCAGCATATTTTTTCCTTGGAGGGGTGCAAACACAGAGGAGTAAACTCCACACACACCTCTAAGCTGTGGTAGAAAACAATAATAAACCAATTTTGTTTTTACATTTACCTTGGAAACCACCCAGGTGTTCTCCATGAGCCAATACTGACTTGACAATACTTACCTATGTACCAAGCTTCATTCTCTACTCGTGAAGAGATCCCTCTGTAATATCATTCAGTTCATGGATATATATCAAATACCCACATAATCTCTTTTTTTGTGGACCTTATTGATTGTTCGTACTGCTCTCGCAGAACCAGAAGACTTTGGAGTGTAAGAAAATAAGCAGAGTGTGTTACATAAGTCATAAGATTTGCAAATTATAATGTCTGTTTACTAGGCGGGCTCCCAAGGCAACTAAAAAGATAAAAGATGAAACATTACAGTGGGTCTTCTATTTATAAACTTAATTGGGACTAAAATGTGGTCCATTACTCAAAAAGTTCATTAGTTGAATGGTGCATGAGGTGGGTCAGGGGTTACTTGTAAATTCTGTACGCAGCTACTCCTGTAATTTGGACTGGCAGAAATGGTGGTACTGGGCTAAGTGACAGAACTTGAGGAATTGAGCGCCTGTATCTGCGTCTCTGGGTTTGGTGAAATGCTTTATTGATATGTTGAAATGCACTCTGATACGTACTTTGCAAAGGAACGGACCCTTCTGCTGACCAATGATGCCCGTGTAGAAATACGGGCTCCTACCTGCCACAGTCAGGGAGAGAATAGGATGGTGGCTCAAGGCTAGAGAAAAAAACTACAGGGAATGTATTATAAGGACACTGGGAAGCCCTTCGCCTTTGTTGAATAATTGCACAACTGTTGCACCTGCCAATCACTACCTGGGACAGAGGATGGGTGCCAGATTGTTGAACTGGTTGTCACCACCCTTCTTAAGGAAACCACAAACATGGCTACACCATTTCTAGGTGACATTGCTGGACAAAAAAGTCCAGCTGGCAGAGAAACAGAGCTGGTGGTCTCGACCTACCCATTCTCTGTGGACCAGCCCTAAACATTACCCCTAGTCCTGGCTGCCTGGACATGATGAACCCCTGGTCCAGGTCCTACCCCAACAAGCTCACATTCATACAGAGCCATCCTAAAAAGTAAGCATCCAAAGATGCTAAAGAACATTCGGTGCAATTTCTAAATAGCCAAAATATAGCTCAGTTTAGAAAAAAATCAGTAACTCGTGATGGTTCCACAATGAATGTTCTCACAGCTTACAGAGCAGCTGTAATGTAAACACTCGATGATATTACACCTCTCAGATCCAAAGTAGGTTCAGTTAAAAAGCAGAACCCAGGGTGCAATGAAACAATTCACTCAGTTAGATGTGAAAGCTGTTGGTCAGAGCATGAGTGGAGGTCAGTGACCTTACCTGCATAATACAGTGTCTGGTCTGACTGCCTTTCATTACAAAAAAAATTCATTTTTTGCACTTGACATACTGCTTAGACCTAAAGAACCAGAACGGTAAGAACCATCCATGCATTCATCATCTGCAACTGTTTTATCCTGGTCTGTAGATGTGTATCTGAGTAGTTATCTCAGTGTTTATTTATTTATGTACACAATATAATCCAGTTAAACTCGTTTCTTTCTGAAAACCATTTTCTTTGTTACTTTCCAACCCTATTTTCCTGTTGTTTGCAGTGTGTGGCCTCTAATTCATGGTGCAGCAGCAGTCAGCAAGATGCATCCAATGGTCGTGTTTTCACACATTCATATCTACAGGGACAACTTACTGTCAGGCTGCTGTAAACAATACAAACTGCACAGTTCTGCATTCGTTTTTCAGAATGAAAACAAAATGGAAAACAAGTTGTGAATATTTTGGACCAAATTATTTGCTACACTGTTAGCATCTGTGAACTTCCTGCATGATCTGTCATTTTCCATATTAACGTCTCTGACAGTTTTGGCTAATACCTCTAGATGATGTATTATGCTCATATTCGAAGCTGCACTGGAATTTGAGTAATTTTTTAATAACAGAACATTTTTGAATAACAAAATTCAATTTAATGACATTCCATCCCGGGGTGGTTTCATAACCCATAAATTCCATGAAAGACCCTGGATCGTGAATGGATGGATGGATAAAATTAATTTATTTAATTCAATTCATTTTAATAAAAGTCATCTCAGCAGAGCGAGGGCTGAACATGTTACTGGGAATGATTCAGAGGCAATGACAGTTGAGGAGAGGAAAACAAAAAATGCAAGCAAGTAGAAAGCAGCAGTGGAACTTTTTGCTTCACAGACTGGGCCGAAGTGTGTCCCGCGGTCTGCAGAACGGGGTAAAAATGTTTTATGGTCGGACATTGTGAACAACACGGATTTTGCAGCAGAAGGAGTGCTGTCTGATAAGGGTGAAGATGAGAGTTTTGTCAACGAAAGTGAACCTGAAACATTACAGGGGACTGCTGGCGATAGCCTTGAGGTTCTTTCGCAGGATCTCTCTCAGGCAGATCAACCCCTGTACAGCCTAGAAGAAGTGAATAACTTTTTGGATGAAACTTTTGGAAAGCAGGTGAAAATCAAGGAGTTCTACCTTGATGAAGAGAAGTTTATAAGGTCAGTAACACAACTACAGAGAAGTGTGGGACCAGACCTCTTGAGTGAAAAGAAGCATTTCCGCCTGAAGAAACATGTTACGGCAATACCTAAAATGAAAAAATGACAAAGAAAAAACACTGGCTTGGAGCATCACTGGTCATGAATCACAGGGGTTCCTTTACTTTCTCTCTACCTTTCTGTTTCCTCCCTTTCCACTTGGCTTTTCTGACCTCTGTTACAATCACCCCGTCACATTTTTCTAGCGAGGCCTCCTTTTGGCATTTCAACGTGAGTGAGTTTCTGGTTTGTAGAACCAGTGCAATGACTGCTGTATGTGTGCTGCTCTGGTTGTGGCTGTGCTTGTGCTTCGATGGGGGTTTCTCCAGATGTGTCCCAGAACAGCTTCGGTGTCTCCATCTGCAAGCGAACAGTGTGAGCAGTCCATCAGATCCTGGCCATGTTGCAAATACCAGCCATGATGGCCATACCGTGCTGTCCCAGCCCGCAACCAACCAGGACAGCAATGCAATTGTAACTGCCCTGAAAGACTACTCCAACCTGCTGTTGAAGTCTCTACTAGTTTCTCACTTGAGGAGCCTGTATGACTTGTGGAGTTTGGTAGATGATGTTTCTGTATCTTTGAGTTTGAAAGAGCTTGCAGTTAACTGTTTGATTTTGGTTTTGTTTTGTTACTCTTTTTTGTTTGTCTGATGTAATATGTGAATGAACTGTTATGTTTGTGCTTGTCTATGATAATACATGTTTGACCCAAAAAAGGACTTTTAAAATTCAGAAATTCTCTTTCTCTCGCTCTCTCTCAAACACCCCCCCCCCACCCATGAGTGGAGACCTTGTTCAGCATAACAGTAGGGTTTGCTGCTGCACCACAGGAATTTCGCTCATCTTTATTATTTATCTATTAAATCTGTGTTGTTAAATGTTATCTGCCTATATTTTCTTTAATATTGCGGGAAATGTGAAATGAAGGAAAAAGTGCAGACTCGGGGTTTTATTTGACGATGCAGGATGACGATGAGGCGGCGCTCCGCTGACGGCTCAGAAGCGGCGCACAAAGCAGTCCGGGGACCGTCCAGCGCCCGCTGACCTCCTCGGAACAACTTTGGGCAGCGCCGACTTTGTCACCGTGTCGGGTGACACTTTGCAGTGTTGTTTCCAGCTGGCAGATCTGCCCCCTGTTCTGTAAAAATACATGCTAAATAGTTGTCAGGAAAAGTTTGCGTTGCTGGTACGACCGGCCGGCAGCGCCAGAGACGCAGCTCCACGCCGGGAACCCGCCCAGCAGCAACCTCGCACCGGATCGGCATGTGCTGCTCACCGGTCCGGAATGAGAACCGGGAAAGGCGGCTGGGTGCGAAGCTCGGGGAGAGACGCCAGGAGGTAAAGAACGCTGCCCTATTGTGCTGTCGCCGGCACCGGGCCACAATGACAGCGCCGCCGACGGTGCGACACCGACCCACGGACCCACCGCGACGACAGCCCGCCTTGTTGGAGAGGCTACGGTGGAGGGGGCAGAATCCGTTGGGCTTTTTTTCCTTCTCTTCCTTCCCTCGACTTGACTTTTTCCTGGATTTATCGCAACGATAAAAGTCCTGGACTGGAGAGCAGGGGTGCAAATTCGCCACCTTCGTTTCCCTCTGACTTTCCGCGGTTTTTTTTGATCGTCTCCCGTCGCCCTTCACCGGGACAAGTTCGTTTCTCCAAAAGTGTAAGTCAGGCAGCCACTATGCCCAGAAAAAGACAAAAAATAACCCCGTGAGGATCCGAATTCCACTGCTTGTTCACCCGTCCTGGGAATACCAGTGTGGCGACCTGTGTGCCTCACAAAAAAAACCTGTCAAACCTGCGCTAAATCTTACAAAAACATAAACCTGCTGTTCAGGTTCAAAGGTGCTCACCCACCAGCTATAGTGTCCAGCTGTGGACCTCATGCTGATGCCACCATAGGCTTCCTCGGCGGGGAGGGGGACGGACAGCGTGTTGGTCCCCTAAAAATTATTATAAAGCCAATTGTTTGTTTTGTTTATTCCAACAAGACATAACTTCTCTACCCCAGGTCATCGCCTACTGGAGCCCTTGCACGAGGGATGGACTGGTGTGCTGGAGGAAAATCTTGTTCTCGCCACAGAAATATCTTCTACTCAGGTTACTTCCCTCTGCAATCTCAAACAGTGGCCACAAAGTTGGAAGCACACAATTGTCTAGAATGTGTTTGTATGTGTATGGATGCAGCTGAGCTCAGTTATTAGAAGGGCGTCCACGTACTTTTGGCCATGTAGTGCACTTATGCTGTAAGGCCTGGACAAAGGTCAGAGGAGCACACATGCACTTTAACATCGCCACTGCTCTACATCCTACATCTACAATGGACTTCACCTGGAGAAATTCTGCCAAAACAAATAAACCTTTTTTTCTTCAGGCTCAATTGTTCTCCCTCATTCAGAGCTAAATAACCAGAACAGCAACAACCATCCATCCATTCATCATCTTTAACCGCTTTATCCTGGTCTGTAGATGTGTATCTGAGTATTTATCTCATTGTTTATTTATTTATATACAAAGTATAATCCTCTTAAGCTCATTTCTTTTTAAAAACTACTTTCTTTGTTACTTTCCAACTTCATTGTCATCATTCGGTTTCCAAAGAGCCTCCAGTTGACTGAAAGAGACCGATTCCAACAGTATGGAGAGGAAAATAAATGCAAATTTGAAGTCAATGCAGGTTCTTAGCAACCATTTCATATGGTCATACTTCCTAGTTCCGGTGACAATCCATTGACGTCCATCGGCAGAACATTTGAGTCTTCGATCTGGCTGGAGACAAAGGCGCAAACCAGCTTTTCTGCATCTTGTCTTGCTTACCTGTTTCCCACCTGGAGGAAGCAAGGAGGATATAGGAGCGACATCCTGGATTATAAAGCAACCACAGTGGTTAAAATTCAGCTCTTGAGAATTTAGCACAGGTATGATTGCTTTATGAGTCAAATCATCTCCACCCATCGCATAAAATTCAGTTTTTGCTGTATTTAGAGATAAAAAGTTACTACTTGTTAGTCTGTTGGTCACTATGGTTGCTAAGCACATGTGCGCCACTCTGACTCATTCAGCAGAGGCAGCATCAGGCTCACCACAGAACCTGCTGAAGCACAGCAGTTACATAAAATAATATGATATATCTGAGAAATAAAAGAATACCTCAGTGATATTATAGTATCACCACGCGATTGTATAATTATTTATGTAATAAGGAGCTGTCGATCATTTCACTCCTGCCCCTGGCAGAACAGTGTCACCCACCAGTTCACAATGTGACAAAAATGTCATCTTAGACATAGATGCATACAGATATAGACAGTGAATTGAATATAATAATCCAACAATATTCTGATATTATTTGAAAGTTAACTCAAATTCCAGTCCAACCTTAAACATGAGCATAACACATGTGGAGGTATTAGTGAAAACTGTCAGTGAATGAATATTATAGTCTAGTTAAATATATACAGATTATGAAGAAGGCAAAATATACATTAAGTTTATGAAGTTACTTGCTATGTAAATATTTATAACATGACTGTGAGTATTACGTGTGCACAGAATACACATTCATATTCTAGCAACTAAAAACGGACCAAAAATTAAACTTGTTTTCAAGACTGAGGTTTGTTAAGCGAGCAGATATTTATTAATTTATTATTTACTGCACAGGCAAGCTGTTGATCTTGTCAAAAAAGTTACAAAAAAAGTAGTAAGAGTTCAAAGATTGTAATTTATTTTTTTAATTTAAGCAGAAAACTTTGGCATCCCCGGATTTTTGTGCCCGTGGGTGTTTGCCCAGGTTTGCCTAAAAGTGGCCTTATCATAAGGATCCACCCATGAGGTGCACAGCAAGGACCACCTTCTGAAGGATCATCTCGGCCACCGGCAACCCGTTGAACAGCAGGTTTTGTGAACCTAGAGCATCTGTGACGCTGTGTCAACAGTTTCTCTGCAAAGACTGAACTAATTTGCTCCGACTGTCCAAAAATTTCATGGCAATGTGGACAGTAGATGTCCCATTGTCGTCATCAGTTGCATCAGTCAAGGACCACCTGCAGCCCCAGATGCTAACAGAGGAATTCAACTTTTTTTGTGATAATAATGACACTGAGGGAAAACTGATCTTTACATGTTTTCTTGACTGGTACATAAAAAAATGGTAGAGGCTGCAGAGTCCAAAATGAACCCAGACAGAACCAAGTCTCGGTGGCAAACTGATGAATATCCCAGAGTAGACAGGGTAACACACCAACCTGCATTTTTTATTATCTGTATTTTGCTTTAATATGCAATCACCATAACATTTGAACTAACACAGCCTGCGCAGAACAAGAAAAAATAATTTACTGTCTTTGTCATTAATTTTGTATGGAACCGAATTGTGACTCAGACATTTTTCCCCCAAACTATTCCTTTATTCCATCAAACCAATTTTGTCGGAAACAATGCATTACGGCTAAGTTTATATAACCGAAGCGAAAGGCCTTGCTGTGAATCGAGTACAATGCGATATCATTTTCCTGCATTACAAAGACTGCAGACTGCAGTGAAAATCAAGATTGCGCTTCACTTTGCGTCTTTTGATGTATAGCAGTGCACTTTTGTCATGCACGGTGCAATATGAGTCTGCCCCCCCCATAGCAGGACATTGTTCTCCTGGCAAAATAGTATGCAATTGCGCCACACTCATTGGTCAGAAGTTAAGTACACAAAATGAATGATGCCATTTGCAGAGAACACAAAAGCCACATCCAAACACCCGGTCACTTAACAGCCTCATTCTGATTTATGTATATTGGGTTTATGTCACAGTAACAAACACCTGCTGCTTATCATCCAGCAAAAAGCAGCAATCCAAACACAGATGCATTATGCCTGTGTGCTGCTCATGTAAAAAGAACACACTACAGACACAAAGAACTGAATTTTCTCAAGGTATTTTTGTAGCCCGACACATAGGATCTGTACACATTTATATGAACATATTTAATTGTTTTCAGCACACACTGTATGGCCAAATGCGTGTGGACACCTGAGCGTCACCCCTCTATGTGCTTGTTGATCATCCCATTACAAAGCCATGGGCATTCATATGGAGTTGTCCTCCCCCCTTTGCTGCTATAACAGCCTCCACTCCTCTAGGAAGGTTTTCCATTACATTTTCAGAATTTGAGCCCATTCAGCCACAAGAGCATCAGTGAGGTCAGGTGAGAAGACCTGCCTCGCAGTTGGTGTTCCAGTTCATCCCAAAGGTGTTCAGTGGGGTTGAGGTCAGGGTTCTGTGCAGCCACTCGAGTTCTTCCACACCAACCTGGGCAAACAGTGTGTTTATGGAGTTTGCTTTGTGCACGAGGGGGGTACAGTCATGCTGCCTTCTTCTTCCCCAAACTGTGGCCACAAAGCTGGGAGCACACGATGGTCTAGAATGTGTTTGTATGTTGCGCGGGTGCGGCTGGAACAGCTCAGTCATTAGACGGTAGGTACACATACTTTTGGCCATCTGATGTATTTCCCAGTATTACCAGAGTTTCTAGTGCCACTGAATAACTGTAATCTGTTATTCTCTGTAACACAGCCTTGACTGTGGTTTTATGTACCTATCCTGAGCAGGTGGACCACCGAAAGAGGGCAGAAAATTCTGCATAAACTAAATATCTGTTTGCTGTCTACTTTAAGGCTTGTCCACCAATGGCAAACGAAATTTGCTCAGGAATAATCCTGGATGCTTGCAATCCTGAATCGTGATGCACACGTAATGACCTCCATTTTTTTACAACGGAAAACAAAAATGAAAAACATACACATGCACATATTAGGCCGAAATCTGTTCTGGAACCCTGAAGCTTAATCTGCATCCCTGAGGGATGCCCAGCGACTCACTGTTGGTCCTGGGAGGAAAAAGATGCGGGACTGTGTTGCAGAATGGAAATCCCAGCTGACTGCCTATCCAGATTGGTACTGACTATTTACAGTACACCCTAGCTAATGTTCACCCAAGCATCTGAAACAACTCAGCCATGCAGGCATAATTCTCAAGCTGTGGGAATTGTAATATTATGCAAGGATTTTTTTTTTCTTTTCATTTTTCCTAAAGGTGTTACCATCATTTTCCCTTCTTTTCTGAATGGGAGGCTTTAATTTGTCAACTTCCTGGCACTTTCCATTGGTGCCTGAGGAGAACAACAGTTTGTTCCTGTCACGCAGAAAATGCTTCACTAGTCCAGAGAAAACATCCAACAAGGGGCAACACTTAGTTGCTGTCAGGAGATGGGCAGCACATTTATCAAAAAAAAAACAAAAAAAACGATCGGCACCTGTGGTGGCTTTCGGTATCCTAGGGCGACTTTTGCTATCTTTGGTGGGATGTGTTTTGGAACGAAAGCTCTCTGCAGAGGGCTTAAATGGTCCACAAGCTCTGTGGGAAACATCAGACCCAACAGAGCAAACAAAACCTTGAGTGCTGAGAACCCCATGGCTGGTCTGCATGGGGAGAGCACAGTCCGCACCTGTTTCTGTAAAAAAAAGAAGGATTAGGTTTAGTTAAGTTTCTTTTGTTTTCCTTTACTGGTACATCTGGGCTTCTGCAGATAAAGAGAACCTGTTGTAGAACACCACAGGTCAAAGAAAGGCAATATTTCAGCCAGGTAGTCTGAGGACGTGAGGGCCTCGGGCTGAGTCAGCATGGAGCAAGAAGGCTCCCTGTTGTCGGCCATGGTTTCGGTCTGTGATGGAGATCACGGCATTGTTTGGTTTGCTCTTTGTGTTCTGCTTTAAAGAGGCCGTGCCTCCTGTTTGATCCGTGTTATAATTTTAAATCATTATTATTTCCTTAATAAAAGTCTTTGCGTGAGAAAGTCTGCTGTCCCCAGCTTCTGTCTTGCCCTTGTGGCCACCTCTCCCCTGTGTCTGGCTGTAGAAAACAGCCGATATGAACAGGATTTTGAATGTATCTTAACGCCCATTAGCTGTCCCCTGTAAAAAAGAAAATATGTCCGATTGTCGCCAGACACAGGTTAAAAAAGTTCTTTTTAAGAGTTGGCCATTATGGGGAGTGGATTACAGAGTGGTTTGAGCTGCTTTGCGATGAAAGTGACTTCCAGTTCCTGAAGGACCCAGGTGTGAATGGTAACCTTAAGCTTGTTATGTGCACTAAATCGCTCCAGTTAAATATACCCAGCTGTGCGTTTGTGCGTAAAAATATTTGTAGGTGTGTTACTACACAGGCCTCACATTGTGCGTTGCTCTGGAGAATGACAGTATTGTTACTAGAATAGAATAAATGGCATTTTTATTTCTGTGTCATTTGTCATTTCTTTGGTGTAGGCATCCTGCTGTAAACCTGTGCAACTCCCTTCAGGATTAATCATCTTTTTTGTTGATCTGCTTAAATATCACTGCGACGGTGGAAATCTCTGGGAACCGCTGTTGCTGTTTTGCTTCTTGATTTTGTGAGAAACAAGGCGCAGAATTGCAGGAAATGCCCAGTTGTCCCACCCGTGTCCGAAACGGGCCTAAGCCAGCAGAGGATGTAAAAAGCACTGAAAAATTCTTTAAAGCGGCGACAAAGCTTAAGATTTTCATGAGGCAGTTTGAAGTCCTGTGTTATTTTACCAGAAACTCATGCCGATGCATCCCTTTGAAAGGTAAAACACACTAAGAGATTTAATTGGTGGATGGGAAGAGCTGCGGCAGATGCTCAAATTATTCTTGTTTTACTTTTAAATCCTTTAAAGGCAAAAGGTGGGAGTATTGACAGTATTGATGGTATTGAATAATGTTGTTATTAGTTTTTGACAGATTATACCACTTGGGCTGAGATCACCTTAACAGGTTGTGCTAATAGTAACTCACACACACGTGTACACAAGCGCGCACGCACACATATACAGGTACCTCAGAGTCACTAATTCACCTGAAACACAAGTCTTTGCACTGTGATAGGAAGCCAGAGCACCTAGGGGAAACCAAAAGGAGAAAAAAATGAGCATATAAATTTCATACAAACTAAGCCCTATTCAAAACCATTTCCAGCCTACATAGACCTTCTGTGCCCATCTGCCACCCAAGAACAACAGAAACAGCAAAACAAAAAAATCATGGTAGGATGCAGGATAAGCGTAGAAGTGGGAAAGGAGGTAGAACAAAGATGTTTTTTATGAGATTTTTTTTTTTTTTACGGCACGATTTCATGAATTTGTATCTCTCGGCAGTTATGTGGTGGGAGGGGGGTCACAGTGAAAGCCAAGGTCTTCATCATCAGCTACTGCACCCAAGGGCTGCAGTATTGATGCCCTCAAGCAGAAGCTCCGTAGGATTAATTTCTGTCATAACAACAGTGGAGTTCTGAAGCGGCCGCATGATGGTCGAGTCTTTTTGTTTAGCACCCAGGTTAGAGAAGTGCACTTTCAACTTTTTTTTTTTTTTGCCAAGGTGAAGGATTTAAAATGTAAGCAAGGTTTCACCTGTCTGCACAATCAGCATGAGGAGTCCTTCATTGATAAGGCCCATGCTGGGGGTTGCATTTTGTTTTTCTGAAAACCTTTTTAAAGTTAGAAAAACTGATTCAGCAACAGAAAGGCATTGCTAGAGCTAACTAGGTCAAGGCCAGACAGAATATGGGAACGTGGAAGACCAGGTCCTTCTCCCTCCTAAAGAAAAGATATTCTTTGAAGGTTCACATTGTGCTCCTGCTGCTGTACATAGAACAGGTGTAACCCTTGCCCTGATCAATTGCAAGAAGTATAATAAAAGATGCATGTGATCTCATCTGGGGGGGGCAGGTACAAGTACATGAGGAAGGAGATCATACAACTTCCAAAGGAGGAGGGGCAGGATGTTTTTGAATCCTTTTAAACTGGACTTTTTCTTTCTTTCTCGGGTGCATAACCCAATAGCAGCTCCATTCAAAGATATTTATCAGCACTCTGTACATCTTGGTCCTGCCCAGGAGGGTTGTGGCATTCACTCCATCCTCAGGTAACATCTTCTGACACATATAAGACACCACCTTTATAGGTTGTGCTTGTAAGTGCTTCACTTAGGTCTTGGAGTTTGAAAACATAGGAGAGGTGCACACAGGACACAAGTTCATTGTTGAGCAATGTCAGATGTTCACACACACACACACACACATACAGGTACCTTAAAGTCACCAATTCACCTGAAACACAAATATATGGACTGTGATCGACATCTACGGACATGTATATTCCATACAAAATAAGCCCTATTCAAACCCACGTTCAGTCTACTGTGTTGGTTGTGTTGTCCTTTGTTCTATTTTTTGGTTTTAGTGTTAGGTGTAGGGTCAGAAAAATGTGCTCGAATGCATTTACTTCAACATTTTAAATTAAATGCATGTATCATCCTCCATGTACCTTACAAATGTTGTCATTTTTTTGTTGTTTTATTGTTGTTTTCGCATAGTACTGTTTTATTTAATAATTATAATAAATTATTATTTATTTTGAGCAGTGCACATTAGTTTTACTGCAGTGTTCACGTTTGTATGTTTGCACTGTGGGTATTTTTTGCATGTCTACGCCTTTCTTTATTCGCGTCATATTTTTCTAATATATGATATTGCTTTAGTAGAGGTTAGGCATGTTGTGAAGGAAAGCACCCATTAAAGTATACTACAGCACCCAGTGACCAGGCCTGGGGAGTGATCTTCTGCACTGGAGTTCCTGGATAAGTGTCCTTTTAAATGTTTTAAACAATAGAGCCTTGGGGTATTGTTTTTAATTTGTTTTAAAGGTATCCATCATGTGGCTCAGCAAGTTGCACTACTGCATCACAAATATTTGGGCTGTTTGAGCGTGTGTGTGTGCGCAGGTGGTTAGGTGGCCACCCTGCGATGCACTGGCAATCCATCCAGGGTGTAGTTTCATATCCTCATCCCTATTGAATCCAGGAGGGGCTCTGAGCCAACGCGACCAAGATGAAGCGGTTAAAGATAATGGATGGATGGATAATTCTCAAAGCATAGCACTTTTATTTTTGTTACATATGAGCAGAAAAATAAACTCATTTACATTCATTTTCATTTGACCTTTAAGTTCAGCAAAAGGAAAAATGAGGTATAGGGTGAATGCTTTCTAAAGGCCCTGTATAATTTAAAATCTGTAGGTCGTCTCCGTTTCTTTTTGTACTTTCATGCTCATGCATGCCTATTACCTGCTGTTATACCTGTACCTGCACCTTTGTGAGGGGATCACATGTTGCTGCGATCGTGGCATTTGCGTCCGCAAAGACGGCCGCGGAAGCATCACCGAGAAACTCCGTCCGGAGCTCCCCTCCCTCACAAGACCGTGCTCTTTACCTGGGTGTCTAAAGATGCCTCAGACTGTTTGAATATTCACTGTTCATTTTGTTTCGCAAAACATGTGTAAGTCTAGTAGCAAAGCATATAAAAACCTACATAGATTTTCTGAGCAAATAACTTGGAAGAAAAAAATCTGTATTTTCTGTTCCCAGCTGTAAACAGTGGGTTAGCTTAAGCTTTTCAAAGTATTTTTTGTTCCCGAAATTGGTGTAAAAATGGTAAGCAGTGTCAACAAAAGTGTTCCTTTAGTTCCTAACATCTCTGTCTAATAATACATGGTTTGTAAAACATTTATTTGTGATTTTGTAGATCTATGTTACATTTTACTCCATTCAGCGTGAATTCAACCTGAAGAATAAATGAGCCAAAAAACAAATGCACATCAAATTCACCAGAATGGTGATCGTTGGCTGCAACTGTAGTGCCATAAAACTCATTCGGTATTCAGCCTTTAGCCTTTAGCTATTGTTAGTGTACAGTTATGAAGCCGTGTGAACCAGTCTGGATATAGTTGCCATGGCAGAGGTTACTTGGAGAGGCTGGAGATAAGGCTATTACTCAGGAATAATGCATAAATGAGAGCTAATGCATAAATATTAAGAGGAAGTAAAATAAAGCTTTGTCTCTGCAGCTGTCGTCCCAGTGGAGAAGGAGAAGCTTGGTTTACAATCTGTTCCTGTTCCTGAGGAATGGCAAAAAATGTTGTCTTTTGCTGGACTTTGTGACAAAAAATTGTGAGGTGCCCTAAGGATGTAAAAATTTAAGCCAAAATATTGACCTACCAGGGAGGCCAGGGAATCCAGAATATTTTCCATTTGCTATTCAGTGATAAACTCTTACCTATATTGCAAATAAACAATGTCATAAAAATAACATCTGCTCTCTATACAAGGTGATGAGACTCATTTAGAGATTTGCTCATTAAACTGGTTATGGACACTCATTGTAATGTTTTTAATTTATCAACTTCATTGTTGGTTTTGAAATTGTAGCTTTTAAGTTGAACGGCTGGTTAAGTTTAGAGTCTCATTTGGCTGTCTATCTATCTATCTATTAGACTGAATGTTTGATGTTAATCTTCTGTGTTCATTGTTTGTAGAGAACAGCCAGCTAGTTCTGTTTATGGTGACTTCCAGTTACAGCTAAAGTATAATAAAGTGCAAACAATAATTTTTAAATTTATTATAGTAGAGCAGTGCAACTTAAAATATTCCACCGAGCACAAGGTGGTCAGAAAGTTCACTGCTACTGTTAACATGAAGTTATGCCTTCAGTTTATTGCACAGCTTTGAATGTTTTCGGATTTTCTGTGTTTCTGCTTCATTTAGATTTTTTTGCACCAAAATCCTTGAATAAGCATAACAGCGTGCAGAAGATTATTTCCATGACACAGAAACCAACAGCTATTTTACCATTTATGGATTACATTTTTTTCCTATTTTCTCTCCAACAGCATAATAAGAGTGTAAAAAACACACTGGAGTTTTACCACAGCCTGCGCATTCACTGTATTTCAGCTCATGGGATTTCTCCTCTTTCTGTTCCCAAAAAAGCTAAAAAAAAAAAAAAAATGAAAGGAAGGAGAGATCACATCGCTTCACCTGAAAGATGCCAGTACTATTCATTGTGCCACCTTGTGGGCATTGAGAAGCTATAAGTTTGTAGTGGGCAAGTTGATTGGTTTTATTTTGGTAAAAGTATGCTAACCTACATTTTCGTTTGTTCTTCTGTTATGTTAATCTCTGTATATTAGTAATATAGTCACATAGTGCGGAAAAAATCCAAGGTAAAAAATCCAAGCTTACGAATAGCTACAAAGAGTCTTAAACCCAGGTTAAAACAATCGATTATTTTTTTTCAAATACTTCTACAGTTGGAAATGAAGTATTTCAGTCTGCTTATAACTGCAACTGGACAGTTGCCATTAAACACCTCATTTTAGAACCTGATTCTAGAAAGTTAGAAACAGTAAATGAATTTTTTTGCAAATATTTTGCAGTGCATCTGGACACATTGGGAGTGGTACAACCTGAGGTTACACTGAGACCATAGAAAAGTGATCACAGTCACGACGCACCTAGTCCTACAAACCAGTGCAGTTGTCACAGTGCTCGGCTGCTGAAGGGAATGTGTGTGTCTGTACTGAGGATCTCAAGGTCTCTATGGTTCTGTAAGTGGGCATAGGGATAACTTACACCACAACCATAGCAAGAACAATCTGCTCATTCATTTTGCTGATTTTGACTATGATAAAAAGCTGTTAGCGAAAACCAAAAATTATTTTCACAGTGAGGACATCCAATTCCACAAGAATCCCATTATATAAGGCTAAAATTCTGTGTTTTACTCTGTAGTCACACAGTGAAATTTACAGTTAATGGAAAACTTTCATCTCGCTACTGCAGTATAATTTAAAGTAGCGAGCTACATTTGATGAACTATTTCGCCCATACAAACATTTGCGAGTCACCGTTTAAGTGAAATAATGTTGAAGCAAAATAAAATAAAATTATAAAATTACGTAAAGTATATTATATTATTCAAATATATGACTATCATATGCTTTAAGATCCAGGATTATAAATATTTGTATAAATTACTTGGAATGTGCCAGAAACCTTTATTATTATTTTTATCAATACTGTTATTTCAAATATTTTGTATTGTGCAGCTTTTGGACCCTGATGTTGAAATAATTTTGGTAAAAGCAAGTGGACTTCTAAATACACATTTTCTTTTTGAAATATCAACTATGAGAAGGAGTATACTTTCTTGCTTGAAAGTGGACTTTTTAAGGACAAAAGAAGATTTTCATAAATAGTACAGGAAGTAGAAGTAATCGGTCCATTTGCAATATTAAAATAATAGTTACTGTAATCATACTTGGAACTACAGAAATGGGCAGATGGAATTATTCTGCAGATAAATTTCCTCTGATGAGACCGCATTTTCTCTTTATGTTTCAAGTCCAGTTGTCGCTTAATCAATCACTCCAATTCTGCTGTTATTTACAAAATTTTGCATCGCACTTTGTTTTGTCCCTTTATCGATTTTAAATGGCTGTTGATGAGTTGCCAAGGTGACATTATCTGATGAGTCACTCTTAACCATTTTTCCAATAAATTGCTCTGTGGCACTATTCCAAGCAACTGCAGAGCTTAAAATCCAAAGTAAAAGGCTTTTGGAAGCTCCATAATGACGCGAGACACATCTTCTGTGTTTGATCCATTGATTCCATTTAGAAGAAAAGGCTTTATGCAGTGAATGCTGCTTACATCATTGCGCATTTTGATGCAGTGTTTTCTCTTTCTGGGGTAACCAAGCCCCGCTTCTTACAGTGTTTTAGGAACACACTTTTTGCAAATTATATGCACATTCTGAAATTATTTTTCTAAAGATTTGCCCAACACCTGCTGTGTGAATGGCATTACGTTGATGAGGTACCAAGAAAACACAGACATACTAACAACTGACAACTTAAACAGAGGACAAGATTTTTGATTAAAAAAAATATGAAGAGGCGCAGCATGCAGAGTACAGAAGTAACTTGGAAATAGTTGTTACACCAAAGCAAACAGATGAATTTTAAGCCTGGGTTTATATGCTGAGAGAAAAGGGAGATTCTTGATATTACTGGGCACATTACTGGAAAGCTTAGGTGCTCCATAACTATATAAAAACATGGACTTTACTGAAATTTTATCAATCACAGAAACAATAAATTGTATCTAATGGCAGTAGGCAACAAGTTGAAGCATAAGAATTGATAGCTTCATTGGTGGAGTGGATCAATGCCATTAATGGGATTTTATAATCAACCTGAAACTTAGCTGGAACCCAGTGGGGTGACTTCTAAACCAGTGCTACAGTTTTTGGTCAGTCTTCTTCCTTCTCTGGACAATTCTAGGAGCTGATTTGTGAATAAACTGTAGGCTGAATACAGTCTGGTATTGACAGCCCCATAACAGAGCACTACAGCAGTCAATCCTCCTCAAGACAAAGGCATGAAGCAGCCTTTCAGCATTGTGCCTAGATAAGAATCGCCTTAATTTAGCCATATTTCTCCACTGAAAGATAAGGAGGACAGAGTGCCTCATGAAAACGACAGACAAGTAATCCATTAATCTTTAAAACAAATTGAAAGAGAAAAACTAAATTGGAAACAATACATCAAATAATAAGGCAAATGGAAAAGCAATGAAACAATGTACAATATAATCAGTGTATTAACAAACAAACTATAAATCCATGTAAAAATAGATTGTTTTATGCCCATATTTAAACTTGCGCTTCTACCATTTGGTTTTGTGCTGCTACACTTTGCGTGCAACAGTTTACATTTTTAGATGACAAATTTTCATTCTGAATCAGCACTTTCTTCCATACTCCATCAGTTGTACTGGTTTTCCAGATCCTTCTCTACCGTTCAGGCGTTCACACTACATCTTGCTTTACCACATGCTTGTGAGTGGGACACCTTTGTTGGTCAGTTTGTAGGTCATTAACTGGACATTTTGAGTCATTACAGTCAAGATCCACTTTTGTCAGCAACTACTTTCAAGGCCTCCAGAACAGCATCAGTAAATAAGGAAAAATTATCAATAGTGATGATTGTTTTGGTGAGAACAGAAATTGCGGCTTTAGCAGGGATTTGGTGTAAAGGACAGGTAAATTTCATAGAGCAAGTCAGCGCAGTAATATCCTCTATAGTTATTAAATTAAACTTTGCTAACCCATGCTGACAACATATAATATTAGTGAATGTAGGAGAACTACATCGCATGGATCCTGATCCACCTACGCTGACTGCGACTGGAGTAGACCTGATGGTCTGTAATTTATTATTTAAAAATGGCATAAGTACCTCAATAGTAATAGAATTAAAGTTACATTCCCAATCTAAATTTCTATAAATTTTGTCAGGGATTGATTTAAATGAAATATACAAATTATTCTCATTTTGATCAATTCATTTTAAGCAATAACTGGCTCTAATTTTAAAAAGGGTCTCATATTTTTTAAGACTTGGTCCAACATGCAGTTTAGCCACTTATGATCTAGTTGACGACACCGTAGCTGTGAAATATTCATTGACGAATGAAGAGACTTGTCAAACCACGGCAAGGTCCTTATAGATCTAATAATTCAATTTTACATTTAATTACAATACTGACAGGTCTCCAGAATTATCCGATGAAGACATTCTGGAGTGGTGTAGGTTTTGTATATGAACTTGAAGTTTTATACCTGGAGCCAAATAGCGGTTCAGCAAAAGACAAACATACATAGAAAACTTTGCTGTCAGTGAAAGGCCTCTCAAGGCCTTATTCTTCTGTTTCATCCACTCAAAACAGTTATAAATGCAGCTTAAAAGCAGGATCTACTGCAGAATCTGTTGTATCACCACCATCAAAGCACTGGTCAGAAAGCCAGCAGTATTTGTGTGTCTGTGTTATGGCTCGCCAATTGGAAGAATCAGTCAGTTAAGAAGAAGCCATTTAGGGAGTAAAGATGGTGGAGCCTTGAGCCAGAAAATGTTGTTTGGGTAACTATTTAGTGTTGGTGGGTGAATTGTCTGTTTTTGGTGTTCTTGCACTCAGTTACATACCAGTGTAAGTGGTGTAAATCTAGGTAAATACCTGTGATTATGTAGCAGCTGCCAGAAGGGTGTGAGGCTGTTTATTTTGGTCTGTTTCAGCTCAGCTCAGACTATATGGAGTTTGTATGTTTCCTCTGTCTCTAATATGAGTTAGCCACTGTAAATTGCCCATTATATGTGCATGTGTGTTGTGTGTGTGTTGTCGCCCTGCAAGGGACTGGTGTCCCATCCAAGAAGTATCCTCATTGTGTAGCACCCAGTGATTCCAGGATTTACTCTGGACACCCATGACCCCAGCTAGTACTTGTGGTTAGTGAAGGTGGGTCAACAAGAGCGCATATTAAACCAAAGTTATTTCTTGGATTGTTAAAACACACAGCACTTTGACATCTATTTCCAGAACCAAATTGGTCTGTGTCAAGGGGAGATCTGGGCTATAAGGGTAATGCGTGTCCATAATTATAAACCAGATGAGATCAGATGCCTCTCTAATGTCACTTCAGGCTAGGAAAGTGTTTAATCACACAAATGTTCAGGTACAGATAGAATGTTACGGAATTTCTGAATAAAGTGTGAAGATCTTAACACTTCCGTAATGTTAACTTCATGCAGTCCCACGGGGAATCCAGCCTAACCTGGAACCAGTGAATTATTCCCTTAATTTCCACAGCCCCGTAACATACTGTTGTATTCACTACATTGACATTTGCTATTTCTCCAAAACAACTTACAGTATTAAGTTACTCACTCATGCAGCTTGGTAGTTTTCAGTGGAGCAAATCTGGGTTAGAACCTTGCTCCAGGGTGCTACACCAGTAGGTGGGCTGAACCAAGCTCCTTTGAGTGAAAGGTGAAAGTGTTACCCACAACACTACCAGTTATACCCCCCCCCCCCCCCGCCCCAGGCACCATCTTTGAAGACTGGAAAATTTTGATCTTGGTTCCTTTATTATTCTAGACAAGGTGTAGAAATTAAGGTAGCATTTTTTTTTTTAAAAAGAGCGCAGCAGAAAAGGCAATGTGTTGGTCTTTTCCTGCCTTTTATACTAGACATCAGTTTATTGCCTCAGAACGGCGTCTCTGAAAGTTTCAGCCATAAGTTTAAATAGTAACAAGGGAAATGGAAAGGGTTGCTGGCAGTTTATTTCTAAAGGGAATATCAAATGGCAAGACATTTATATTGACATTTAGGTAAACATTTGAACATTTAAAATGCATTTGGTCATTTAGCTGCTCTTTCCCCAAAGAAATGAGCAAGTCATTTATACACTATACTGCATATAAGGCCTAGAGTATAGAAAAGTATAAAAGCTTAACTTAGAAATAATGGGTAATAATCCTATGTACTACTTCTCCAAAAAGCAAATATGAGACAGCATTGTACTGCGTTAAACATCTGCATTAAGAAGAAGAAATCTGGACAGGCCTGTTCCTAGCAATAGATTTACTTAGAACAAAGTGCAAGCTATTGCCTCCAGATAGATCAGTTTTTATGACGTTCAGGTAAGCTTTCAGGTGTTTCCTTTAATCTTACAATCTGTTGTCCAATGTTTCCAAACTCAACAGTTGCTTTGCTTCAGATGTACAACGTACTGTGTGTGAGACTTGCACAACGAGCCTCCATCATTTAAGCAGAACACATCAAAAAGCTTGTAGTGTAGAAGGTGACTCCTACTTGTACCCTTGTGGCCCAAGAATTTTTTTTTTCTCCCATCCATCTACATAAGGATAAAAGGACTAATTAAGAACATACAGTATAAAGACTAGCGTTTGCAGAGTAGCTTTAGTGAAACTATTTTTATTTAGAGTTTTCAACGGGTGACATGGAGTGCAGAACAAAGGTTAAGGGTTTCAAATACGGAATGACACAACACAGAATAGCTGCTTTCATGGCATACAGTGGGTTAATTGTCTAAATAAGCCAAGTGGCAGTTAAGGAGAGGAAAAGAAAAATCCCAACAGTTGGAAGGGGAGGAAAACCTGGGGATCCAAGTACCAGTGGCTGCTCAGCCCTCCTGGGTTTTTTTAAAGTGAGGGTGTGTGTTTAGAGGTCCAATTGTATCTACTATATCATCATTGAGCTGAAGACTGAGAGAAATATCTACCCAGAGCCATGGCTGCTGCTCCATTTAGAGTCAGTAGAGTCACAAAGACCAGCGGATGCTGTTGTGCTGTTGTAGTTATGGCAGGCCTATCCAAGGGGCACCATGGGGGGTGATGTATCAGGATGTCAGGGGACCTCACAAAGAATGAAAAAGAGAACTTGTGAATATATTGGCTAGTGTCAACTACTGGGTTTTAAGTCTACATTTCAAGGCTGGAACACTCAGCCTGGGAGGTGGTCGCACAGCAAGAGAATTATCATCACTTTTTTAGCCATCAAAATTTGTGCACCGCTTTTCTATTATCATTTTAATTTGACTAGTAAGGTGTTCCCAAATTTATGTATTATAAGGTTATTTTATAAGGCAGGCGCTTACATTATATAAAAAAAAATAATGGTGGACCAAAATTTCCAGCGTCCATTAATTTCCTATGCAAAAACCTCAAACCTCCTGATTATTGTAATTTCCTGACCTATTTAATATACATGTATCTGCTGTTCAGAGATGGCAGCTGAGGGGCTATTTTTGCCCACTAATATGCCTTCAAGAAGAAATCAGACTTAAGGCTGTGTCCCATCCACATGGTGCAAGTTAATTAACTGTTTCACCGCTTAGTGTCCACAGTGGAGGCAACAAAATTTTGCATATTAAATTTTGTATCCGATTATAAATTGTCAGTCAACTTTTACATTGAAGAGGTCAAAGGTTAAAGAATTCCTTGTTCCCCACGATGGCCGATGCCATGTTTTTACCTGTCAGTCTGCTTTAGGAGGGTGAAATTAAAGTTTTAAATAATGGAAGGCAGTTATTTGTGTAGAGCTAAGATAATTTAGATGAGGAAAGCTAAACAGTTTGCAAGGCTTTCCTGCCATTTGTCTTGCAGGACTGGGGGGCCATGTTGTGTTCTTAGCTTTTCAGGATGGGCAAACATCACCCGTATCTCCCCTGCGCTTTAATTCTAATTTCTCATGGAAAACTGCTGCCTTCAAGTTCTTGCTGGATGAGAATGTTTGCTACTGTTCTGCTCTATTTTAGCCTTATTTAATAATAAGTAAATATTTTTGCATTTGTGCATTTCATCGTAATATTTGGTCACAACTGTTATTTGGGTGTCCAAGAGAGAGTGAATTTTACCTACAAAACATTTTACAGTGGGTCCTCAACTTACAAACTTCTGAATAACTTTTTTTTAGTTGCATAGTTGCACATAAGTATTTATTATTTTTTCCAAAGGTGACCAACATGCCAAATTAAATGATGCACCAGAGCATCACCTAGCCAGTGGTGGCCAACAGTAAGTTTTCCAGAAGAGTGTAAAAGAAGCAGAGAAGGTGAACAAGCTGTAGATGATCCAGTGGCTCCTGCAAGTACCAGTGAAGTGGCGCCTGTCCCTCACCCTCTACCTCCCAGGTGATGCTCAGCTGTTACCTGTGCTTCAGGTTGAATAACATAATACTCACACTGTTTTTTTTTATATTTTAAATTTATTCTCTTATTTCTTATTATCACGCTGTGTGGATTATTGGTGGATTTCCTGTGATCTGTGGAGGTAGAAGCCAGACGCGCAGCTGGCGAAGCCGCTTATTAAATACGTTCCTGCCGGGGGAGTCGCGCTGCGCATGCGCGTGTACGAGCCCCAACAGGTGAGGGAGGGGAAGGCTGCCGGCAGCGAGCGGCTCAGCCGAGTGTGGCGCGGGGGGCGGGGGGCTTAAATATTAAAATAAATTAGTAGGTACGTTTGAACGTTTAAAAAAATACATTTGCAGATATGCTGTTTTCCCCCAAAGCGATGTGCAGCTCAGTGTAAACAAACGTTCATTTCACCACCAGAAAGATACGGCTCCGACCCGAGAGCGTTTGTGTGAGGCAGCTCACTGTGGACACGAACTTAACTTGCAGTTATACTCCCTGTTACTGCGGCGTTTTTACGGCCTTTTCGAGGCTTCAAGTGAAGAAGTGCTTCACTGGTGAGTGTTCCGTTTTTTCTCTTTTTCGCGCTTTCTGCAAAGCTAAATCTGCCTGTCAGACTTCTTTACGCAGAGCTTTGTTTTTCAAGCCACAGACTTGAAACGTGGTGGCACAGGTACTTCTCACCCTAAGTGAGGTTTTTGTGTGAAGTTTAAGCTGCAGAAAGGCTGCTTGCTATTTTGAACGTTTAATATTCCATGTGAAGTTTATTAAGCCGCAAAAAAGGCTGCTTACTATTTTGAACGTTTAATGTCCCCATTTCTGACAGGGCTAGTAGAAGTGGGGATAGGGGCGTCACACACAGGGCCTACCAGGATTCTAGTGGATTCCTTTGCTGTGCACGCATGCGCAGATGCAAAGGCATTTGGAAACGTTATTGGTATTCTGTTATTAACCGTGCACATCGCTACGGCCAACATCGGTGTTGCTGTCAGTGCCGTTCCAGTGTTTGGCCACAGACCAGTAGCTGTTATATGTGAGCAAATTAAAATGTAAAAATTCATGAGAAATGACACGCAGCACTGCACATTACTGATGTAAGGATAAGAAGTTTGACAACTTATATTTTGGTTTTTTTCTGCTTCATTACAACTGGCTTGCATCATTCTTTGTGATGTTTTCTTGTCTAACAGCATTAACATCACTTATGTGGTAAATACAACCACTTTAATGATAAAACAGTTTGGTGATTATATATAATGTATTACTTTTCATCTTTCCACTACTTCACCTTTTAAACCCAGGCAGTGCCAGGGAACGCTAGTTAACCCTTTTAGCTGCAGTGCATTTTTAGCCACACATGTGGAGCATCTAGTGTGTTTTATGTTATTTATGAATATTGACATGTTTTTTGCATAAACTTCAGTTTGAAATGACTGAAGCAGTCCACCACCACTTTTTATTGCTTGTACTTTTTATAATTTCCCTCATTGAACTGTTTTTTTTTCTATATCTAACGGACATTGCACATTATTTGAATTGTTCCTTTTAAAATTCTGCTAAAGGTTGAAATATCATAGGAGTAGAGATGACTGATGTTTCTATATCAGCTTCCACTGTTGTGGGAATAAAATGTCCCTGCCAAAACTGCCAAACAAGCTGTTTTACTGAATCATATAAAAAAGAGCTATACAATTCCATAAGTTTTTGTTGCACAGAACTTCATTATCTGAATGCTGGTGCTGGGTACATCTTATGTGACTTACATCTGGGTGTTCAAAAATGTTAATATGTGTGCTTGCAGAAAAAGTATTTAAGTGATTTATGATAATTATTTGTAATACAAAAAAGAAACCATGTTTTGTATTGACAGTTCATACTTGTGATGTATGGTGGCCTTATTGTTAACTAGAGGATTAAGTTCTTATTCTTTGTTGAGATGGTATGTTAATTTTGGGTTTAAATATAGTGTAAAATGGTCATATTTAGTGCTGAGTAAATTGAATTCATTGAAATTGAATGATTTTGCTGTATTGTGTCTTAGAATAAGAATTGTGTGGTTTGTGTGAATGACTAATTTCTTTAATGGATATTTTAGGAAAATGTCAAAATATGTTTAAGTGCAAACAGAATGTGAAATATGAAAAATATATTTAATATTTTTATATTTAATACATCTTTGAAAGTAGGATGCTTTTTACAATGTTGAAAAATACTATGTTGAAGCATATTTGTCAGGTAAAAACTGTTTTAAGTATAAAAAGATCAAAGAACGTTCACTATTGGTTCAGGTTATGGGCTAAGGGTTTAGACATGGGTTCTCCTTGTGTGGTTCCTGTCCACAGTCCAAAGACATCTTTCAGGTAAATTGGTAACTAAATTGCCATTAGTGTGAACTGTGCGTGAGTGAATGTGTGTGTGAGATTGCTTTCCCTTGAAGCAGTGACCTGTCTAGTGTGCACCTTGCCTTCAGACCATTGACCCTAGACTGAACAAGTGGTTATTGATCATGGATGATTGTGTAAGATTATTTTCTTTAAACACCTTTTTAAAGCAATAACTCCCCCTGTATTTCCCTCTTATTACTTCAGCAGCTTACTGCTTTTTACTCCCTGTAAAATTTAGTTCTGCATGGTCTCTTCAGTGTTTTGCAAAAACATGTGTGCTACTTGCTCCATTTAACATTGCTCAGGGTTGTGTAATCTGTGCCCTACAAAGAGACAATTCCTATTTTGCCCTAAGAGAACCAGACAAAAACCTTGCTCACTGCCAATGGCTGGAGACAGGGGGAAAAAATTGGCTGGATTTCAAAAAATAACTAATGAAATTTTTATCTGAGCAAGCCTTTGCATAGTATTATATATTAGATCACTCTGGAATGATAATACTGCACGGCCAATTTAAATGAAGATATAATCTGACAATTCGAACAAATTTAACACTGAAATGGGGGAGTGTCAGCTTTTTCGCAGTTTTCTGATTACCAGTATTCTGTATTTGCTTACATTCCCAGTACAGAATCTTTACCTGGATTTTAGATGGAAATGCTTTGGAGGTAAACAAACTTACAACTCTGTGACTAACTAAGAGTTGCAGTAGATTGAGAGCTTTTGATTCAGATACATTTCTATTCTACATAAGGTTTCAGAACTGGCCTAAAATACCAGTACTTGTTTAAATCAGTATAAGAAATGTAATTTGTTATGTGACAATTTTACAGTTAAACACCAGTGAAGTTGAAGGACATGGATGGAGGGGAAAGGAATTTGTACAGCTAATGCAGGTTGAGGGATCAGAAAAGTTTAAGCCAAAACTAAGCATTCTGGTGAAGAGGTAAGAAGAGGAATAGAATGGAAGTAGATGGATGATGATAAACACTTTAAGGAAATAAGCACTCCAGAAAGGCTTCTGTTAGATAGTAGGCCTTGTGGATAAATAAGCTGTTTTGAAAGTATCTGACAACACTGTATAAGGGGATTCATAGCTGAAGGCATTATTGCCCATTTAATTTTTCAGAAATTGCAAAAAGCATATATTAGATTGACTGGATGGGTGGCTGGCTAGCTAGTTAGATGGATGGATGTGACTGTTTTTTCCAAAGTCATACCTTTTTAAAAGGTAACTCCCAATAAAATTTGCCATTTATTTTGTAAGCATTTACTTTGTAAGCAGTTTCCTGCCCTTCAGTCTACTTCTCTTAATAAAAATGTTTAATAGACCTGGTACATGACATCTATAATGGAGGAACATGTTGAGTGTGAGGTTTTTTCAGCTTCACTTTTCAAATGATTTGGCTGCCTGGTTGTTGATACCCCTCAGGCCTGTCTCTCCAGTGAGAGGCCTGCACCAGCAACACCTGACTCTGAGGGCTCATTTCCACAGTAAGACTCCTGGGCTTCAGTCACAGGGGGATCTAACAGTTGTAAAATTAGACCCCAGCGCGCCAGGAAACGATTCTGACCCAGTATAGGTTTTTAACACTCAGCAGCACATCCATTAACACTGACAAAGTGCTCATAATTGGGGACTTGATGGCTGTGAATGTTAGAATCCTGGTCATTTCTCGGTCAGTCTCCAGCTGTGCTTGTAAAATATGTCTCTAGAGTCTTTGGCATCAAGGACCAGTTGGACTTACTGCTGATTAAAGAAGCTTTGACCTTGATAATGTGTTCTAGCACCAATGACATTAAATGTCAACGGTCTGAAGTTTTAAAGATGAGCTTCATGGATACAAAGGAAAATAAACCTGATAACCTAAATGCACTGTATGGCCAAAAGTGTGTGGACACCTGGGCATATGTGCTTGTTGACCATCCCATTCCAAACCCTTGGGCATGAATATGGAGTTGAACTCCCCCCCCCCCCCTTCACTGCTATAAGAGCCCTCACTCTTCTGGGAAGGTTTTCCATGAAATTTTGGAGCGTGGCTGTAGGAATTTGTGCCTATTCAGCCACAAGAGCATCAGTAAGGCTGGGCACTGATGTTGGGTGAGAAGGCCTGGATAGCGGTCAGCGTTCAAGTTCATTCCAAAGGTGTTCAGTGGGGTTGAGGTCAGGGCAGCTGCTCAAGTTCTTCCACACCAACCTGGGCAAACCATGTGTTTATGAAGCTTGCTTTGTGCATGGGGGGGCAGAGTCACTCCGGAGCAGGAAAGGAGCTTCTTCCTGAAACTGTGGCTACAAAGCAGGTAGCACACAATGGTCTAGAATGTGTTTGTATGTGTATAGATGTGCCTGAAACAGTTAACTTTGTACAGTAGGGATGGAGTCCATTCTAAATTCATCCTAACTGTACCACAAAACTTGAATAAAAGTGGCCAACATTAATTTGAGTGCCCTGTCTGAGCCATAAGATGGTGATCTTAAAATATACCACACAACTCTTAGTTTTCTACTTAGACTGATCCATGGTCTCAGCCCAAAAATGGCCAAACAAATTCAGAATCGGAAACCTAATGTAGACAATACTGCTAAAAAGAAACAATTCAAGGGTATAAAAACAACACTAATACCAGAAATCCAAAATGAAGTGTAATTCTTGCTCCAGAGGTGTCTGTACATTCAGATTAATTTGATTCATTAATTAATTCATATTAAAAGAACAAAGGACAAATCTTGTGCCTGCAGTGTTCATTAAATGTTCATTACACTATACCTGTTGTGAGAAAGGTGTGGTGGCACAGCTGAAAGCACTGGTGACTTGGAGCTCCTCTGCTGTCGTTTGGATGTGGATTCAAATCCAGGTTTTTCCATGCACTGTTTGCGTATTGCATTTGTGTAGGTTTAGTACATGCACTCTGGTTTTCTCCCATCATTCAAAGACAAGTACTTGATGGGTAGGCTACACCATGCTTTTGTGTGGATGGGTGCATATTTGTTAGAAGCTTAATGTTTGAACTAGAAGCTACCATCAACTAAAGTACCAGCTTAACAAAAAATAATAATAAAAGGTGCAGGTTGTGGTGGGGGCTTTTTTACCACAGTATCCCATCCTAGCCATTTGCATCATAGCCCAATAAGTGAACAAGCCTTATGGACATTACTTCTTAAATATCAATTGGCTGCTGTCCTCTGCTAACCAAGCTGCTGAAATTCTCCAAATTCTGTTGCTGTAGGCTTATAGTTCTTAATGGTGGAAGGAACATTAATAATCCTAAATAGTATGTTGACAAGACCACACCAACAGCTGAGGATGAAGACCTTCAAATCCTATTTGCAAATTCCAAGCAGAGAACAAAAACCTGAACCAAGATTAAAATTAAATCTGACGAGAATTATAGTCAACGGGCAGGCAAAGCAACAAATATTAAGGCTAGGGGAGAAGACTAGAAGAAGTAACTAACCATTTCCCCTTAGGACTAGTGATGAACAGTGAGGGATCCAAGAGAGACACTACAGAGCAGCACTTGCAAGGCCTGCAATAAAATAGCTGGAAGAGATATTAAAATGCACTTGGGTATCAGTGAGAGTGACAACGGTACGTGGGTGTGAAAGCTAGATGTTGAGGAAGCAGGACCAGGAAATACACAGACACTTTGGAACTGTGGTGCTCGACACATTTCAGGATATCATGAATGATCAGCAAATAAATGAATAAATACTTTGGGCTCATCATCAGGACAAGGATGGATTGAAAAAGACAGTAATTCTTTAAATATTTTTTGATTCCGTTTAGCTTGGTGAGAAAAGTTGCATCAGTTCTAAACAAAATCCATTTCTTGTCCCCTAGCCCCCCTTATACCAGCCATTCTGCCAAAATCCTCAGTTAGCTGTCATTAGACTTAGCAGGATCAACACGTCACCACGGTGGGCTATGGTTTCGGGACTCATTTCAAACGCTTAAGAAAACCTACTGCAGACCCCAGCTCTCCTCAGTCATTGTAGACTTTCATATATCAGCTCCCTTAATCTTTAAAATCCTGGGGAGAAAGTATTTCATAACAGCTACTTTCATTTTGAGTCACAGACAACCTGTATGAAAAATTTCAATTTAATTTTCTTTCATGCCTTAGCAGTGAAACGGCACTGATTTGAGTCAGCAGGGTGACTCACCACAAATGAGGTCTTCACCACAGACGCAACCCTGCAATTCTGCTTGGACAGACAGCCAACATAGAAGTGATCTGCTCTTCTGCAATAGAGACAAAAGTCCTTGCTGGAAGCTTCGTCTTTGTTCTGGGTCTGCTGTATCTGCTTGTGAATGAATTGGCTGGGTTTGATCACCTTTCTGGACCGTTTCCTAATGAGATTAACCAACCAGATGGACGGATGTATTGGTTTCTCCGAGGTTCGCTACTCGTCACAACAATTAACCTTGGCCCCCAAATGTTTCATTTAATCCCAACAAAAGAGGACAATGACCAGGGTCCAGACCTCCTAGGTTTTCTCAGTTATAGCTCAGTCTCCTTGGCTGGCCTTTATGGGAAGGTATTCTGCTGCGTTTCTCTCCATCAAATGATGGAAAAACCTCCAAAGTCGTATTGCAAAGAGGTTTTTGGAGGAGACAAGAGGGTTTTGGTTGTTGCAGGCTGCTCTTGCTTTGCAATAGTGCAATTAAAAAGAAACAAATCTAAGAGTCTAAAGGAACCTGCAGTAACATTAAAAACCAGAAAATTTAAAGCAGAGTTAATGTTTGAGTACCTTTTTAAAGGCATCTCCGGAGCCGGCCTGCCTAGTATACAGTTGGATTTTCATTTTGTAATTTAAGTGCATATTAACAGAATCCTCTCTCTTATGGGTAACTTTTGGAATATGCAGTAAGTTTGTACTCGAAGGTCTGAGAGTGCAGCTCAGAATGTACTCAAAAGGTTTATGTAATGCACTCCAGTGCCAATCCATTTAAGAATTTGTAAACTAGCAAAAGAACACCACATGTAATATATTTATTTTTGGATACACAATCATCTAGTTAACAAAGAATTGACTTATCTGCTAAATATGCGTGCAACCAGTTAAACGCAGCACCACATACAGCAGCTATGATCAAGACAGAGCAGAAATTTGAGATGATGCATGGTGTCAAATGCTGCACTCACATCAAACAGAACAAGTACCCGTTTTATTAGCATCGTAATTAAGCCGCAGATTATTAATTACTTTTACCCGATCTCTTACTGTCATCTGTTTGGCAGTCTCAGTGAAATTTTTTATTTAAAAAAAAAACTAAATCATTTCCTTTTACAGATACTACCTTTAAAAGATAAAATACTGCTCTAAAAGTGTAGTAAGTAGTGCCAGCCATCAGACTGTTTGGGGAAACAGCCAGTTTCTAAAGAGCAGATTTCAGTATAGAGGACCAACTCAGACATCCTTGGAAAAACAAGCGGTGATGGAGTCAGGGCAGCAGGTGGATGAGTTCGACCAGGACACTACGTTATGTAATGTGCTTTTATCAATCACTGATATTTGCAGGGACAGTGGAATGAATGTCTGCATTTAATTTATTCAATGTCTTGCGTTTGCAGTCTTCTGAAAATACAAAGCAAATCCTTGCCATTGTAAAGGCTCAGCTTGCTTACACCAGTAAACCTTAATACCTAGTATTAAGCCACTTTTGGTAAAACACGGTACTTTTGAATTGCTTGGGGTTTCAGGAATAAGTTTAGAAAATGTGTGATTGTTCTCCCCATAAGACTGCATTATAGTTATCAGTTTCACCCTTTAAAATGTAGTAATAAACCTGTCATTTGCTTATTCTCCATTTTCTTTCTGCAGTACAACAGTTACATTTTCCTTTGTATATGGGATGATTTTTTTTCGTTACATTTCCAAAGAGAGCAACTTTATATTTTTTTAAAATATTTTTTTCCGTCTAAACTGGGCAGGTTTTTAACTCGGCCTATCGACAAGCTCAGTCATGCTGACATCGATTTTGAACTTAACTTGTGAATTTTCCTTGTTGACAAAGCATTTAAATAAAGCATCTCAACTGCTCGTTGCTTTGTATCTGTGAGTCTGCTCCTATTATCAATAATATTCTGTTATCGGGTATGAGGATGTCAAGAGCAGTGACTGCTTCCGGATATAATTGCCCAATTTAAAGTGCGTAAGTTAGAAATTGCCAACAAGAATAATGCTGTCGTACACGGGAACAATAACAGAAACTGAGAATTCTGATAAAAAATGGCCACTTGGTTATTCCATCTGTTCTCAGATGACCTACTTGCAGATCAGAATTATTGCTTTTTGTGATGACGCAGCTGCACTTCAGAAGTGCCAAGTCATCGAGGTCTTGAGGCAGCAAAACATCTCCAGCCATGACACAACCATCGCCAGGCTTGAACGCTTGTAGGAGGTTCTGGCTGCCCCTGTCTTCTGAAGATGTTCCACATTTGATTACTCGAGTCTTGAATATTGAGTACCGTCCATATCTGGCAAACTGAGGTCAGAGGTTATCGACTTGCTACTGTCCCATGCAGCTTGTTTTTTTTTTTTTTGCAATTTCTTTTATATTATGAAAGTTGACTTTCTGTGAGGCAAGAGTGACCTACAGCTCCCTCAGTATTCCTCTGTTTTTGATTTTCACTCATGACTTTGTCATTTTGATTAAGTTTTACCAGGATGGTCACTCTTAAGTACAGTAAATACCAATTAATGTACTTCTGGTTAATATGGCTCCAATACAAAGGAGCTGAAGATTCTTAAATGGTTGTCCAACATGTTCCAGATTAGGTGCAGGCATTTTTTAGTTTGCCATCTATTTAACTTAACCTGTTTAATCAGTGGAATTTGCCTATTTTTAGCCGTGCGATTAGCCAGCTTAATGTGAAACCTATCGGAATAGCAGCACAATGGTTGCCATAAGGTTGCTCTGCCCTAAATTTACTTTTCATTTATCTTTTAAAAATTCAATTAATTGAGCAATTAAATGACTGTTCTTAATGAAATTGTGACAGGCCGGTTCAAGTCATGGCTCATTGTTAAAACATTCAAACATGCATCCATCCATGCATTCTATTAAAATATAGTCATGGGCATCAACACCACAGCTAATGTAAATCTGATATGGAAACCTAATAAAGGTGGGTATAGAATGCCTGAACATCAGTCATGTTGCCATTACAAGAAGATAATCAGCAAATACTTTTTAATATTAGAGAATGTAAAATTGAAATAGTTAAATGTCTTTCCTTTTTTAGATTAAGATGTTTAAAAAATAAATCACATATCAATGTTGGGAAAGCTTTTATAAGTCACTTTCTAGCTATGACACCGATGCATGAATAAGAAAAAATGGATAAAAACAATCCTCCATCTGTTATCTTCACAGGAACCTATTTTGGAATCACTGGGCATCAGGCTGTGATGCCAGTCCATCGAAAGGTAGGTATGAATGTATACACTGATGGCAATTTAGCAACAAATTTACCTGAAATCTAAGTATTTGGACTGTGTGAGGAGACTAGAGGAAGCCCATACAGACACAGGAGAACATGCAAGCTCCACACAGGCTGAGCTGGATTCCAACCCACTCAGGTAAAAAAAAAATAGTAATATGTAAAACTGCCCATGCTGAGGTTTAAAATGAGCTGAAGTTTAGCTTGTGCTTGCTGTGCCAAATTCATTTGTAAATTAATGGCAGCAAAGCAACATCAGAATCAAACGGGACGAATCATTTTATAATTCCACCGCTGACTGCCTCAGGTACCATTTGCTGAATGCAGAAACATGGCAAAACGTGTTAAATTATATGTGTTCATATATAAATCTCACTAGAGCCTGGCCTTCCATGATGTTTCACACTGAAACTGGGGAGTCGGCTTGCTGAACGGGGAAGAAGGTGTGGCAAGGCTGCCATTTATAGACTGTTTATAAAAGTGATGGACTGAGCTCCTGCCAGGCAGGGTTTGCAGGCAGTGAAAATCCATTTAGGAGGTTTGGAGTTGTCCTTGTGAAAGCTTATGTGGTGCCCTGAGGTTGCTGTTACAGCCTTGGTCAGAAGGCCTTTAGTATTCGTGTGTGTTCTGTCTCCCATCAACAGGTGGTAAATTGGAAACAAGAATGTCATTGGCCAGTTAGTAACTGTGAATAAGACATTTAAGGATGTGCATTTCAGCTTAATGTGTGACTATAAATTGGCAAAGCACCTGTGTGTGGGTGACCATGTGCGCGACCACCCTGTGAGGAACTGGCACAGCCTAGTGCCCTAGTACCCTGACTTGGGCACAGCAGTCATGGATGAAAGTGGCATATTAATTTTAACAAATCGCAACCAAAGAATAATCTCAATATTTTTTCCCCACCATTATCAATCCATTTAGCTGATACTTTTCTTCTAAGCTACTTTTTGTGTTAAGATGTTTACTTACTGTATTTACACAGCAGGGCATTTTCCTCACTAGGGCACACAGGCACCCACTGGCACTTGGACTCCCAGATGTTTATTTTTCTCCCTTTCACTGCAGATGGGAGTTTTTTTTCCCCTCTATCTTTCTTTCAGTTTTACCAAGATCACCAGACCCTGCTGAGGGGATGCATTACTGAAGTACAATACAGCAAGAGTCATACAGCACCTCATCGTACACCACTTTTCTTCAGTTTGCTCTAACTTGGTCCCATCTGTCAACAAAAACCTTTTCCCAGATGTTATTTACCTCAGGTTTCTTTCCCTTTTACCAGAATGTGCTGCAAGAAATAACTTCACACCATGAGTGAGGAGAAGTCTGAGGGGGAACATAGGAGGAAAACTACTGCGAAGAAGCCTGGAGTTCCAGCATTACAGTTAGGATGAAGGTGATATGTCAATGAACCTGTTATGTTGTCGTCAGTTAACCTGTTCAGCCTACAGTGATCTTTGGTGGCTCAGACTGGGCAGCAAGGCCTTGGATGACAAAATGGAGAAAACATGTCAAGCATAAAGAGCTGAAAGGACAGCAGCAGGGGAAGCAGAAGCTTTAATCTCACTGGCAAGGAAAAGTAAGAGGCTTCAACTGTACATTTAAATATTCTGACTACATTAAGTTATAGGTATTACATACTCAATGTTAGAGGCAGCACAGTGGTGCAGGGAGTGACGCTGCTGCCTAACAGCACCTGGATTGTTTGGGTGCGGGTTCAAATCCACTTTGTGTGGAGTTTGCACATTCTCCTTGTGGTTTTCCTCACACAGTCCGAAGACATGCGTTTTGCATTAAATGGTTGCTAAAAGTCACCATAGTATGTTGCCACCTTGGAATGAACTGGTGTCTTAACCCGGGTGTGGTTTCCTAACCCACTATCCAATGACTCCTGCGTAGGCTCCAGACCACCTTGATCCAGACCTGGATAAGTTAAGGAAGCTGGATGGATATTATATATATTACAGAATATCCATAAAATCAGCCGGTCGATGGTTAGCAGCCTTATCATTAAAACAGTTACTGCAAAAAGATTTGTTTACTTTGTGTCACAGCCTCTGACCAAAAAGATCATGTTGTCTTATTCATATTGATGAGTTTCAAATTTTTCAAAGTAGAAATTTAACTGCTCAGAGCCTTGTAAGTATACTGAATTCTCCTTTAGCCTTCATCTGTGCATTGATGTAAGAACTAACAAAATCATTTTTTTTTTATCCTAGCTGCAGAAATTTGGTTTCATTAACATTTATTGTTGAATAACTGTCAGATCTACTTTCTGGGTAGCTAGCTTAGTCACATTACTGAAAAGGAAGCTTATTTTTCCAGTTGAGAATAAATGCAGACGCAACCCTTTATTGTAGCAACGGAGGATTTGAGGAACCCAAATTTTCAACTTTTTGCTGCTTGATTTTACTTCTCCCCTCAAAATGTACCAGAACCCAAGGAGGACAGAAGATGCATCCTGTGAGGTGTAGGAGGTAGTCAGACAAACATCTCGGACTCCCAGTGACTCAACAAAGAGGATTATCAGCTCACCCATACTGTTTTTCAACTTTCAACCTAAAACAGACTAATTTTGCAACAAGGAATGAACTGAAAGATCCACCGCAACACTCATCTATCCAAGTTTACTAGGCTGCAAGTGTTTAACTTCCATTTGTATGCAAACCCACAGCATTACTTTTTGACCAAAGATGAGCATCAGTTCTACATTCTTTCAAATCAGCCACTTCAAGGTATGTCTCAAGTGTATTGTAGTAATCTGGGAGCTTACTAGCAATTCTAGTGAAACAAATTTTATGGATAATAGCAACAAAAGATGTGAGATTTTATAAAGTTAACTTTTGGCAAACAAATCAGTGATTAATCAGTATATCATTGTAATGTACAGTAGCACACTTTAGATGGACAAACTAAAAGAGAAATGCAAAATGGGAAGTTCCACCTATACAAAGAAGCAACTAGAGAGCTATAAATGGTATTTATAGTAGGTAGGGGAGAAGTTGTAAAAAGGCTGCAGCAGACCATACAAGGGGAAGAATTTGGGCCCAGGTCAAAGAGAAAATAACCAACCTCTCCATGGAAAATGGGAAAAAATAAAAATCAGGTGAAACCTAAACCATTCCTTAAAAAAGTAATCCTTTTACAATTGTGAGTTGCTAAACTGACAAAACCACCTCAGCAGATGCCTGCACATGCTAAGCACACGTGTACATGAAATATCGCATTGTCCTCCTGTGCGCATCCTCATTTTCATTGTTGAAACGTACTGTGTGAAAAAGTTTTGAAAAATGTTCAAATATTCCATGTTCAGAATTTCAACACATTAGATTACTGCTAAGACTTCCATTCTGGCGACTTTTGTCCACCACCACCCATTCACTCCTTTAAAAGCCAACAACTAAGCTGCTACAGTTTAGTGTCTTGCTAATGCCGCTGTGTAACAGTGAACGTTTTTCCTGTGAAGTTCACATTCTGACAATGGAACATCCATAACGCCCACCTGAGCCGCATCAAGGTGCGCTGATAGTAGTGAAATACGAACCTGGATGAAGGACGACTTACTTTCATGAGCAGATCAAACACTGCACGCTGGTGGTTCACGAGCCACGCAGGCTGCTGATAAAGAGACAGAAGACCGAGTGGCCACTACCAACACGATAACAGATGTGAGGTTGTAATGCTGGCAGCTGACAAGTAGAGGTGGAGCACAAAGTTCAACAGCAGCTTCAGTGAGTCTCGGCGCTCTACAGTCCTCCCTCCTACTAGATTCCTACTAATCGTGCATATTTTAAGATATCCAGCATCTCAAGATGTCGACAACACTCTGGAATCCAAGAATGGAAAACGTGACTTGCTGTGCTGTTCTTTCGTTGGGAGGATTTTGTGTTTTAAATTGGAAGCCAGCACAGTCATTAGAGGCAGAGGCACAAACCAACTTGGTTCCATCTTGTCTACATAAAAAGCTTCATAGTTTATCTACTTCTCACCGCTGGAGGAGTTACCGCAGCAACGAGAGAAATGACAGAATAACATTGAATAAGCTGCCCAGGCTCCTAATGCAATCGAAGCAGGTAACACAGATGCAGCAACCCTCAACCCATCTCCTCAACTTGCACTTTTTCCTTTAGCAGATGCCTTTCTCCATGGCAACTTGCAATGAGAAGTTTGTATAGCAAGATAGTTACAATGATTCATCTATTTATAGACCTGGGAATTATTACTTTCTTAAGGAGAGCAGTTCAGGGTAGATACTGCGCCCAAGGGAACTATAGCAGTAATAGGGATTCAAACCCAGTTTTTTCAATTGCCAGACAGCAGCTATAAAACCATTACAATATATGATGCCCCAGGAGGGTGAGGGGGGGATAGAATTTATTTTGCTGGTGATTTCAAGTACCAAGTCAGAAAAGAGTTATTTCAACATATTTCTGTTTCTATTTTTTTTTTGTGCTCCTCTCAGGTGACACGGCGTGCTGAACAACGGTATGAAGGATGAACAGCAGAAGAGAATGTCACGATTATGCTGGTAGGCCATACAGTAAGCTGCTTAGACGCTTCGGCTGGCAACTGAGGAGAGGAAAACAAAAGTTTGCCAATGGAAAGATGATGAGAAAATAAACCACCGTGGGTCCAAATACAAGTGGTTGCATTGGGGGAGCATTTTAACAATGGAGGTAATCAGGCTGTGGCCCAGGTGTTATTCAGAACTGTCAAGCTGGCAGTTTTCTTCCAGGGTTCTGGGAGAGGTCCCTTCCAAATGGGAAGGACACCATTCGTGTTAAACCCAGCCATTCCCAAAAGCCTTCAACACAATTAATAAATACTGATGTCTCTAGGGAGTAGTGTAGTCTGCTGTACACTACACCTCCATTGTAAATCATTGGCAGAGGCATAGCGACCGCCCACGTATTACATTTTTTTCCTTGCATTGCTACACAGGGACAAAAATCACTTCACTAGCACCTCTGACTGTTTGTACTTAATATCATTAACAGCAGTTTGAACAAACAAAGCTTAAAGTTCCATTTTAACCTAACAGGCCGGGCCTCAACATCCGACGCTGACAGACATTTAAGGATAGAAATACTCGGCTTGTTTGAAAACTTCCCGTTTCTATATGTTAAATCATTAATTACTAGCGTTTTACCAGCGGTGACCAGCAGACTGTTTAGAACTTCAAACCAGTTCTGGATCCCAAGGGGTTGCTGGACTGTAGGCCTGCACTTAGATCGTCTGGATCCCTGACCAGATGGGAGCCAGAAGCCAAACTGTGGGGACTGTGACAAAGAAGGGAAAGTGGTCCACAGGGGTCTGAGTCCAGCTTGAAATTCACCAGCGAGCCCCACCAAATTGAACTGACAAATGATTTGGCTGGCTTATAATTCAAAAGGGTCCCTCTGTACTCCCCCAGTTCCCAGAACAGTCAAGAGTGTACAGGATGCAGGGGCAACCAGGGACAGAAACGCGGTAAAAACTGGTGACAGCCCGCCTGTAGCCATGATACAAAGCAAAGGGATGCTGCAGCGCTGTGCAGCTGAGGAACAGAAATGCGGAATCGCGAGTGAGGGCGAAAATAAAACAAACCCACCGTTCTGTTCAACAGACACTGAAGACAAGTGCGAGATAATAGACAGAACAACACCATTTCACAGAACTCCATCCGACTCAAACTTCAGAACCAATAAGGATGTCAGAAAGCAGACTGAATGACTTCAAATTTTAGATGTGACCTTGGTCACATGACCCCCCCTTCCATTTGGCATTGCTGAGCTGAATCCAAGATGGCTGCCTTCAAGATGACACAGGGGTGTTCACACATGCCTTACAGGTACACCCATTGCTCTCATTCCCAAATTTACTGCTTAGCTCAGTTCAACACTAAGAATCTTAAAAATATTTCAGTGTTTCCAGACCTTATTCACTATGTACATTCCCCCCCAGACAGAATTTCACTGTAGGCTCCTCGTTCATCGGAACTCCATCAGGAGCATGGATTTGATCAGTAAAGTGATGTCTCTGTACTACCTGCTGCCCCACAACACCCAGGTAAAATTCTCTCCTCTATAAATGCACAAAAACTCTAGAGTTATCATGCAAACTTACCTTCACAGGCCACCTTGAATAATGGAATCAGCCAAATATATAATAAAATGATCAAAGACAGCGGAATACCGCTCGGGAAAAGCAAAGGAAAACCTTGCAAATGGAACCACGAGGGGAGGAGTAAACCTGCGTTGTATGAAGCGAGTATCAGAGGAATAACAAAGATGTCCTAACTAAGCCAAAAGGGAGAGAAAGATTTCTGAAGAATACCCGATCCAACGTCAGTACAAATGTGGAAAAACCGTTCCGTCAAACCGCATAATTAGGCCTGAAAAAGAATCGCAAAACTGAAGGGGATGCGTGGCTTCCTGGGGACGCGTCTTCGGCAGAAAACCGACACGCAAGAGGTTGTAGCGTTTATTGCGCCTCAAGACGGAACCTCACCAACTTACCAAGATCGCATTATTAATATTAATCATGGCTCATGCCATAGCCCACAGGTTACTTATAATATTGGGTTTGTGTACTAAGATAATTACAATGATTTATCCATTCTTACAGCTGAGTAATTTTTACCGGGGCACATCAAGGTAAACACCTTGCTCAAGGGCAAATCAGCTATAAGGTTGTTCCAAGAAAGAAACGCAGGGCACAGCATCTTCCGATGGTAGCGGCGGCGACAATACTTTTGTTGTGGACGTGGGGTCCACGTTGGGTCCATGAGGTTCCTCAGGTTCAAAGAGCACCATTTCAATTTACTCTTCCTGAGTTTTCATTTTCAATTACCAAAGCATTTCTGCAGGTTTAAAGGACTAAGAAATTTAAGCAGCACATTTCAGCTGCGCTTCGTTTGGCAAATTAGCGCCTTTTGCAGAAACCGTTCGCTCCACGGGATCGACTCCTGCTGCCTCACCGAGAGAAAAACCTCCTTCCTGGGCGCCCCTGCATGCTGTCACACTTTCCTTTGCACAATTTTAAAGGACGGTTATGACCGTTCAGTTTGATAGTTGCCAAAAAAGCTGAAACCTGGAAAAAGCTGGTTTTTGTCACACACACACACACACACACACACACACATATAAAAACTGATCTTGTATCAAGACAGTTTTGCAATAACATATTTGCACGTAAAGCTGCATGTTTGATTATTTATTCATTCATCCAACTTTTTTCTCAAACGCAACTTCCAATATCAGGTTTTTGTACTTGGATGCTGACCGTTACCCAATTACACAGGCAGGTAATTTTCACTGGATCAATTCAGACTAAATTTGAAGTTTGCGGCATGCCAGAAGGTGGGACTCAAACCTGCCGCTAACCACTGGCCGCTATGGGCGTAGCACGTATGGCAGCGATGTTCTGAACCCTGTGAACGGGTGAACGGGGACGCTGGCGACTCCTGACTGCTTAAGCTGATTACAAGGCGATAAACTTAATTACAGCCCCACCACAAGGCAGCGTTTGTCTGGAATGTGAGGCGAGACCTGTGATCTGTCAACATCAATGTCACACTTCGGCATGGAGCTGTGACGCCAGGGAAGCGCGAACAAGCATGAAGCCCAAAAAACCCAAGGATGCCTTAGACAAAACTGCCAGTTTCGTGAATGTTTAAAGTAAAAAGTAGCTCAAACTATAACCGGTCACGTAGCAGGTGGGACGCGACGCACCTCGAACCTCAACTCACAAAAACAAACAACTGCAAGTCCGACTGCCTGGAAGTCCGTCCACCGCGCGACACCGAATACCAGCTGGTACAGCGCAAGGTCTCGGGACAGCACTTTATTCCCTTATCAGGAAGTCTGCAGAACAAAGCGTACGTGGAAATGGCAAAATAAGAAGCGACATCCGCAACCTTCGGCTTTCCCTGCTGCATTCTGCTTTAGGCACTGCTGTTCACCAGGTGGCAAAGCACAATAAAACAGAGGACAAAGGAGAGGGAGCTACGGCGTAATGGAGGATCGCGTGGAGGAAACAGATTTAAAACGTGGTTCATCTTAAAATCCCAGCTGTGCCTCTTGCTGCTTTGAGGACACAAAACTGGCCATGTGGATGCGTCCAGTTGTCAGCATCTGGACCGGTTTCGGTTTATAGTCCAAATAGGGGGGGGGGGGGGGTCAATAGAGACACATGTGGCCACCGTGCTTTATTATTAACATAGTGACTAAACGCTTAGGAGGAATACGCTGATTTAATCTGTCTGTAGGTGCTCTGAATCCTCAATTATACAGTGGCTGTAACAAAAATATATATATATATATATACAGTCTCCACAAATTGTCTTAATACAGAGCGCTGACCAATGACTCTCAAATTTGTGTTTTCAGCAGCACACAAGCTGGCAACGCTGCGTAAACCAGCAGAATTAACCAAGTTGCTCCATTCCCATTCCGGCTGCATTCCGTGGCCAACTGCATTCTAAAGGTTTTCATACATTTTTAAAGTGTACTAAGGCCCCGTTTCAAGAGATCCCATATAAAAATGCTCCATACTGGAAAAAAAAATGCGTTTTCAGTTGATGCCTTTAGTGCTCTGACATGTGCTAGTTAAAAATAAATAAATAAAAATGTTGTGCAGTTCAATTTATAACCATGTAAGCGGTTACATAATGACTACAGAAAAAAAGAGACTGTTATAACATTTATTGAAAGACAATGCAGGAAAACTTTTAGTGAAAAGCAGAAATGGGTCACAACAGGAAGGAACATTTAAGGCACTTCTGTCACAAAAATTTCAACAGATCTCTGCTGACACAAAGCCCGATGCATAAAACTTCCTATATACATGTATTAGCGGCCCACTGCATAAATTTATGTTGAAATGGGTCCACACCACCACCACCACCTTGTTTTTCTGTTCAAGTCAGTCTATCGTACATCATTTCAAATGTAGCTCAACTTGCTTCAAATTAAAAATACTGCCCATTACCCATTTAGCTTCCGCTATGTAACCAGTTTTTGTTGGAATTATGGTCCAAAGTAAACAATGCATTTTTATGCAGCGCTGCTAACAGAAAATCTCTTCTCACAATACAACTGGTTTTAGTCAAAGGCCAAGAACTGCGCTTTTGGTACCCGTGTCCTGACCGCAAGGAATCCACGGTTTGCCGCACAGCCCTTTCACACAGAGCTTTAGTCGTGAGCCCGGCTGAGCTGGCTCGTAACCCAGCCTCGAAGCGTCAAGCTAACCCTACGTTTAAGGAATGAGCAAACCTCGGCAGTCTACATTTTACTTTAACTACAATCAATACAAACAATCAATGAAACACTTCCATCAAAATTAGGGAGGGGGTCTTGGTACATCATTCTTCCTTTAAGTCAAGGTTGTCTGTTGTAATGCTTAAAAAAAAAATGTTTCAAGCTGCTGTGCAATGATTCACCAACAATGAAAGTGTTTGGGGTGCCAGAAACAGAATGAAAATTCATTTAATCAGCTGCTTCTTGGACAATTTCAAAAGTGGTCAAAGCTTTAAAGTTGGATGAACAATTTTGACCGAATTGAGTTCACTCTTCTTTAGTAAGTCAGCATTTAGTCTGTTAAATCATTCGGACAAATAAAGACAAACGGTGCCGAAAGCTTTAAAAAAAAAAAAAAAAAAATTGGAAAACAACAGAGTTGACTAACAGGGATAAGCACAAAAAAAAAAAAAAAAAAAAACCAAGACTTACCATCCGGGCCAATTACCTAGCTTCGGCTTTGCACACTTGCTTGCCCTGCTCGGGGAAGGATGTGAAGGATTAGCCTGTAATGATATCCGCCAGTCTGTGACACCCAATAATACAGATGTTCAAAGAGAGATTAAATGCGATACCTTGGAGTTCTGTAAATTTTTAAGCTAGAACACACAATGTAGCAATAATTTATAGATTTAAGAATCCGCTCACGATTTAAATTGGTTAGGCAAAGACTGCATGCTCACACTTTCAAAGACACATAACAGCTAGCAACCAGACTTATTTGGATTATGTACTAAAGACAGCAACCAGTAAAGGTGTAACTGAGAGGTATAACCAATTAGCCGAAAATAAATTTATTGGAAGAATTAACACGGTCAATGCATACGCAGCTAAAAGTACATTTCCTAAGGTCTCCACACAACAGCTGCTGCACAAAGATATCACCACAGCTCCTGTTTCCTACATGCAGAGAAAATGATTAAACCAAAAACTTTAAACTCAGCCTATCATTCAGCATGTACTATAACTGTTTCATAAAGGAAATATTGCAGGCCATTCGCATCCATCAACTATACTGCTTTGCTACTCTGCTGGAAAGTCTATCAAAAGTGATCACGAGAAAGCGGTAAAACTTTGTATAAAATACATAGTACACAGTAAATCAAAGTGAATAAAATTCCCCAAAAAGAAATAATTTTGTTTAATAGGACTGCATGGAAATCTCCCTTGTAAATAGCTATAGTACAAAATGTCTCAAGTGTAAAAGAGAAGCAGGCAAGGTACTGATTGTCTATGTTTGGGGAAGGGGGAGGAGAGCGGTGCTACTGTCTCCTGCAGATCAGAAGAAGAAAAAAAATCGCCCACCGAAGGCAGCGCTTTAAAGCCCCCAAGTGAAATTTAAAATATACATACATTTTATAGCGTGACTTGTACTAATTAGCTATTTCACCAAGAAAACTTGGGAAGCAGAGGGCAGGTTAGATGCTATCCATGGCTTTGAACTCGCTGAGAGCCTGCACTGGGTTGACATGCTTCTTCTGGGAGGACCTCTTGACTTTGTTGGTCTGGCCATCATCTTGCTTCTCCCGTTTGACCAAGGGCTTCTTTTCTGGGGCCTTCATCTTCCAGGAGATGGCAGGCAGGTTGAGGGACTGCATTCCTTGGGACTTCTGGTACTTGGTAGAAGCCACATAAGAAGCCTTCACTGTAGACACCACAGCATTCATCAGATTCTTGGCAGCTTGAATTAGGGACATGGCACTGTCCACCTGGGGAGGAAAGAAAGAAAAGATTTAAAGTTATAAATTCACGATTCCATAAAACAATTTACCAAGTATATATCAGCGTTCCAGATCTTTCTAAAGCTTTGAGAAAAATGTGATTTGTTTCCATCATATAAAAATATACAAGAAAATGACATCATTAACAGCAGATCTAAGAAGTTTAAACTGTTTAATAGCTGCAGAGACTTTGTAGCTAGAATATCTGTTGACTTGTGCCTCCAGCTGAAAGAACTCATTATCTTTGTCCTACAAGCGAATATTTATGCAAGAACACAGCACTGCTTTTCTAGTTGCTTCATAAGCAAATTCTGAGTAAAAAATAAATGACTTCAGAGAAGGATTAAAGAAAAGCCATTATAAAAACATGAAAAGGGACTGCAAAATGCCACTTTAAGGAATTGTTTAAGAATCATAAATGAATTATAGATCATATAAATCAGAAAATGACATTCACCTCCTATACACACACATGCTACAGGATAAATGGAACAAAAACCAGTTGAAACAAATGAAGAAACTGATAAAGCAAGGAAATGGGAGGAGGCTTTTTGTACTCAGTAAGGTTAAGAGTATTTGCAACCTAAGTGATCTCAATTAAGAACTGGTACACAGCTTTTGATGATCTTCAAGGATGTTTATACAATCATGCAATGAAATGGCTGTATTTTCAAGAAATGCATTTTGCCTGATGGACATTCTAACATGGCACCTTCATGACAAAGAAAGCACCCTGAATACGTGCAGCTCTCCAGTGTCTGCGTAAGGAAAGAAAAGGAAGAAAAAAAAAAAAAAAAAACAAAACAAAAAACCTTCGCTTAGGATAAGAGTCTGCTTTTGAAGCAGAGAGATATTCTGTGTGAAGAAGAGAACGATGCGGTTGATCGATGGGTAACATCTGGAGAGAAAGTGGGGGCAAATAAAATCATAAAGCTTTATTGTGCCTCATCCGAGTACCCAAAGGATCGGGAATAACCAGAAAGTCGAGTTTTAACTTTCGGGAACTTCTTTTGTCTTATACAACAAAAGGAGTTAAATGCTGGAGACACCAATCTTGCTTTGCTGCCTTCAATTTTGTTCAAAAGCATCTTGTGACTTTACTGCAAATTAATATGGATGTAGGGGATGAAGGGACAAACAGTGAGGATTTTTCCCCAGTCAGCGCAGCAGTGGCCTTAGTGACAGCAACTAAAAATGAATTTGTTAGAAAAACTGGAGCCCCATTGCTTAAGGACAGCAGACAGGCAGGAAAAACATAACTGCAGTGTTTTTATTAGCTATGAGAAGTGATGCTGCCAAAGAGGTGATCAGTAATTTTACAGTCCACAGGGGTTTTAAGGCATGGCAAGGTACAAAAGAATGTGCATTACATTTAAATGAACCCTGTAAACACAAAAATTTATAATATTAGTAACTGATTCTAGGATTTTGCTTGTAAAGATTATCATGTTTCTCAATTTAAAATACTTTGGTGGAGGTTCACCCTGTGTTTATTAAACTTGAGCATCTCTTCTGAAAAATAATGAGGATTCAGTTAGTTTCCAAAAATCTGTATGTCTTGTACTGTACAAAAACTTAGCAAAGATGGAATCTAATAAATATTTCTATTCAAAGAGTTGAATGTGTGATTGGGGGGGGGGGGGGGGGGCCCACAGACAAAACTGTTTGCATATCTGTACACTGACATAGTTTGACCACTTATAAATGGACTATCATAAGTTAGTCTTGGGTAAAGCTTGCCTACATTTTAGAGGTGAAGACCATGAAGCACAGAAACAGGCAAGGACTAAGATTGATGTCAAGACTTGTTTACCAACTAGAGAAAGTCTTGCATGCAGGATTTGTATTTTTCAAGTGTTTGTTTTGGGAACCGATTACTGCAGATAGACACTTGCTTGTGTATGAGCGCTCTGTGCACAAACAGTCTGGTTATGGACATACCCCTGAGACCACCAGTTCTCCTCCAAGGTTCTGCACTTCAGCCTTCACTTTGCTGCAGATGTTCAGCTGGTGACAGTAAAGGGCAATACGCTGAAGGTAGGCCAGGAGGTCTTGTTTGCATGCAGAATCCGGGCACTGCAAATAAATGAAAGTTAAATGTTTTAAGTCAAAGAAAAACTTGATTCTGATACAACATTTCAACATAATTTGCTATGACATAACATGTATAAAGCAATTTCCACTGCTTCCACTAGAATTTCAAGTAAAGAATTCAGTTGCTTTGGGCTATAAAAGAAAGCATAGGTTTTTATATTTCTATAACCAACTCTATGCAACACATACTTGTATCTGGGACATTTTAAATGGGGGAAAGTATGAAATACAGTAGCTGTTTCATAAAAGCAAAAATGTTCCATCTTTTTAAACAAAAGGGAAAATTATGCCATGAAAAGGTTCCAATTGCCATGAAATTGCCCAACAGGCCATTTTTTTCCCCTCCATGACATTTTTTAGCGTTAAGTTTGCAGTGAAGTACCAATGAATGCAGCATCTCAAATGTCCAGTTGGCCACAAGTTTACAGATAAACACATTTACTGGAATGTCCAGGTATTCTACAAATGGAATTGCATTCTATCATCCATGCCGTATATAAAAACCTGAAAATGAAGATCTGAATAGCCTTTTCATTAAACAAAACCATAAATCTGTATATATTAAAAAAAAAAAAAAAAAAAATCTAGCATACCACTCATATTTGACTACTAAGTCAAAAATCTGCACCACTGTAATTGTTATCAATATTATAGCATCTGGCTCTTTGTGGAACGGACCGGTCCACTAAACACCAGCTGTCTAATATGCTTTGGCTAATAATTTTTGGTTGTGCCGTCATTTCAGGGCTGAAAGACATGAAAGACTCCTCTCTACATCAGTTTCAGATTCCTCCTAGGTCCTATGCATTTCTTATGCACGGTTTTATTAACTTCATTAATGTATTAAGCTTCTATTTTAGGGATTTCTAATAAAAATGGGAGAATGAGGCTGCACAACTGGCGAACAGTCATTCGTAGAAATCTATAGATAAAATTTAAATCCTGCATCTGCATGTGATGAGTTCAAAGCACAATTTGCTCTCTACAGAAGTCTCACAAGAAAACTGAGAAAGAATTGAAGAAATTGGTTTTCTTGGGCCACAGTTTTTGTTGACACAAAAGTTCAGCTACAAAATGAACAGAAGGGTCAGGTCACATCAGTGAAAATGTCATCTTATATCCTGAATTTCTTTTTAAATGGGAGTCTGTACAAGAACAATGTTGGAATGTTTGACCTTTCAGAACACATTAAAGAAAATGCTGAGCTTTAACATCGTGTTCTCCATATCCCAGTCATATATGCAAATTATTTTATTCAGAAGTCCATTTTTATGATCTTACAATAATGGAGGAAGATCTATTGTGTTTTCGTACTACTTGCGGTGGCAAAATGTGCTACACTGACAGGAAATGCAACATCCCAACGATAAATGATAGAAACTACAAAAATACAAAAGTACTGTTCTATATAAAAGTCTACAATGCAAGCTTCAGTACAGCTCTACTTCTAAGTACCTCACTAGACGCAACGTTGTGCACCATCACCTGGACTTGAGATCCATTTTAGTCTCTTATTAAACGACCAACCTTCATTAAATAAAAACAGTAGCTTTTTCTTCCCTTTTCTTGCTTTTCACTCATAACTTGAGAATGCCATTCTTTGTCACCTGAACATTTAATCTAAACATCATTGTTCTTCAACACATTACACTGAATCAATAGAGAACTGCTTAGGGAATTAAATGAAAAGCACAATGACATGTGGACATGGCTAAATCAGAGAGATGACTTCAACAATCAAGGAAAGAGGCACTAGAAACATCAAGAAAGGCCACAGACTATGTGAACCACAGTCTTGTTCTCAAACCCTGAAATGGAGATGTAAATAATTTAAACTTGCCATAAGAGAAACACAGGGCTTTCCACAGCATGAGGAGTGGGTGGGCCCTAGGAGATAATCAACCATGTGCTAGACCCTTTCACCTGCGCTAACCCCTCCATCCATAGCATGTACAGAAAGTCATGAGGACAGGTTGAGCAGTTTCATCACATTACAAGAGTGTCAACCCAAGCAGGCCCTGAAACATAGGTGCAAGTAGGGCCTCCACTTAGGGAATTACAAGCATTGTCTGCAGAAAGCCCAGCACCAGCCTCCATAAAGATGAGTAAGAATGGAACTGTTGGCAGAGTGTACCTTATGTTCAATGGTACCAAGCAAAAAACTAAATAGCTTGAATTAAGACATCTCAAATCTGATGAGTTCCCAAAAAAAGAAAAATCATATTGATGTCATCTATTCAATTCATAGAATATTAAACATACAACATACAATTAAGAACAAGTCTTTAGGCCAATGCAAAATACTGGCAGTTTAGCTTTGGCTGCTGAACTGCTGAGTTCAGAAATGTAGGATCAGCCCCATTTTGCAGCAGGAAATTTATAGCCCCAGTGCAATAATAAAGCGGCTCAGCTTGAATCGGGATTAGAGCTAGACCAGCAGCAGAGCTTACAGATGACCTAAAAATTCATGCTGACTGAATGCACACTAGAAAAGAGCTAATGCACATCCAGAACCAAAAGGCTGCAAACGCACTACATGCACTACACTACATGTGTCCAGCATATCATATCCAAGAATGTTATTTGGAGTGTTTTCTGAGAAAAATTAATTGACCCCCATGGTAATGCTAACATTTACACAATAAATCTCAATTACAAACTAATGTGCACTCAAAGTAGTCAATGCAGAATTCCCACATGGCACCTTGCAGGGGGTGACAGCATGAGTTCTGTAATGCAGAGCCTTTATGGCACCAGTCTTTAGTTTTATTTTCATGAAAATGCCTGCATGCCCTTACACATTTGACACTACCTTTTATGTGATGTTTTTGAAAAGAATGAATACACTGGTGGATAACTGCATCATTAAGCTTTTTGACCATAACTTTACATTTAATCAACAAATCAAGTTATGAACAAATTTCTTGTCCCAGTTGTGTTTGTAAATTGACCACACAACATTTTTTACAAGTCTATTCTTAAACCCCTAGGAAACCCCTGTAACCTACTGAAAAGGTCATTATGTAAGAATGTGCAAAGAATTTTAAAGCCCCCTCTATTTCCAGACTAACTTAAGATCCATTTACATTTATTCGCTTAGCAGGTGCTTTTCTCCAAAGTGATGCACAGTGATGCACAAACAGACAAAACAAAACTGCATTTCAACCTCAGACGGAAGGATCCGGTAGAATAAAAAGGACAGCCCAAGTCTGAGACCAGTTGAGTTCATATTCCGGTCACACAGACACTTGTGGTAATAAATCACAGACTGAAACCATAGATGTCAGCATATCACAAAAAAGAACTCTCACAGGAATCTAACAGCTTGACAGGTTTTCACAAATTGCCAACACTACTGCTTTGTTATTTAAAGCTCCTGGTTAGTAAATATATTTACTCCTAACTCCTGCCAAGCTTAGAGCAGATTTATTGAGCTGTAAAACTGTGCAAAACACTTCTAATATGACTTAACGTACTTATTCACACTGTACATTCAACAGCAGCACTGACAGCAGAGCACTGAACATATGCTACAAGTAAGCAAAGCTGCGAAGACATAGACACCATTATCTCTGGCAAACCCCTTTCTTGCTATTCTACCACTTACGTATATGTGCAAAACTGTGCTTTCAAATAGACTCCCTCTAAACTTTAATGACTGACACATTCTGAAAGAGTTGATATGCTCTTCCATGGTGCATTTTTCAGCGGATGCGGGGAGACGAATTACCTGATCAGCAATGGAACGACCCAGCTTGTCCATGCGTGATCCAGCTTCTGCAATCTTCTTTGCAGCACTGATCACATCCGATGTATTCTTCAGAGGTCCCTTACCCCTAAAAATGAGGTAAGCTTATTGCATACTGGTCTTGTATTCTGCTACATCCATTTTTATATTACCATACTGAATTAACTGTGTGACTATTTATCACTGTACCACAGGAAGGTTTTAATTTAAACAGTGCTTTAGATAAGTCACCGGGCTGTGACTGTGGCACGACAGGTCCATCTAGCTTCATTGCTGATTAGTTCCATAGAAGGCAGTACTGTTCATGACTGCTACTAAAATTCCACCCATTAAATTATTTAAATCTGTCCCAATTACATTTCATCATATACCAATGCAAAGGCATAGAGTTCTTCAACACAGAGCAGAGGTAGAACTGATCAGCAGTATAATCCCACTGTGAATGTTGCAGTCTGTGTGGCTGGAGCCTCCATCAGACGCCACCCCCAGACGCCTGCCAGCTGTCTATTCCTTCCCATTCAGCAGAGTTCACTGCTGTCCTGGCCTATAGGACAACTCTAGCTTGCCCTGCATTGCATCCACAGCCAGGCCTAGTTAGTCCTTTGCCAGTTTTCCAGTACCACAAGAGACTCCAGAGCAGTTGGCAAGTGCCACAACCCGGATTCAAAGCTGCTCTCTCCAGGCTAAATAGAGCTATCCAACCCATGACAGATGGAATTTTCCGTTCATATTTCCTGCCTCCTGCTTGCCTGTAGTAGCAGAATACACAAGTGGACGCTGAGGGATAAGAGAAACAATTGGAGCAAATCTCTCTCTCTCTCTCTCTCTCTCACACACACACACACACACACACACACACACACACACACACACACACACACAAAAATAAAGCAAAAGGTATTTGGCCCCTTTAAATTTCTTTTTTTTTCTCCTTTGGAAATTAAATGTCAGTTTTTTTTTTAAAACTCTAGTACCATATGAGAAGAGCCTGTGAGAGGAAAAGTGACAATAGTATTGCTTTTATGTAATTTCCTCGATGTGAAGCATAATGAAATGTGCAATCATAGGTGTGAAGAAGTAACTGGTCGTTCACAGGCAGCAACTGTGCCACCAAGGACCGTAACTAAACACTTGCTGTAGGTGTTAACCAGGGTTTCACACTGCTGTACAGAAGTTCTGTTGCACTTCACACGGTACTCCTTTAGCTTAGCACCACTTGCAGGTTTTAGAGCATGAACAGCTCTTCTTAGGTCCATCATCATCTCAAATGAATTTATTTCTGGGCTGCTTTGGTAATTTTATGTGTATAACAAATTATTAGAATTCTATTTTAATGTTTTCATTAATAGATTTATCACCAATAACCACTTGTTAAGTGCAGGGCCACAACTGTCCAGATTGCTGTACAAGCAGGACTGGCTAAGTAGAGAGATTATTTATGTCTTGGTTTCCTACAAAATATGATCCAAAATGATCAATTTTCTACTTCATTTATCATTTAAAATTTCTCTGCAGATTATAATCAACAGATTAATTTTTTGGGATAAGCTTACAAAATGTCATGTTTCCTGTAGAAGAGGATGCATGTGTTCACAAAATGACACTGACCTGTAGAGCTCTCAAGGTGAATGCTGTCAGTTGTATGCTAATTCACCGAATTACTGTTTTTGAAAAGACAGTGATTCAATAGAATTCATCAGGTAGTAGTAATGTAAACACTGAGCCACTGTAACGTTTAAAAATGACTTGCATTTTTTTTTCTTTTTTTCAATTTGCCGTTTTTACCAAAGTTTGAAGCACAGGTACAGTCCAACGTTAATTTACTGCACCTCCAATTTATGGATTTCCTATTTTAGAGATCATTGCAAATATATTCCACAACACACATACACATTATTTTAATCATAATAAGGGAATGTAGAAACATTTAAATCATTAGCTTAGAATAAATTCAATAGTTCATAGCATGTTTTAAACAATTCTGACACTGTCTCGAAAACTGACACTGTACTTCCATGAAAGCAGTGAAGCACCCCTATTCCTCCGTAGGAGTTTTCTGATAGAGTCCCATCGATGCCTTATTCACTGCTTTCTGCATATAATTATTTCATTACTGTACTATACAGTGCCACTGTAAAAATATTATGCTTAAATCATACTTTTCATTTCTGGTCTTTTGCTATATCCAGACTATTTCTTTTTTGCGGGAAGGAAGGATTGAATGAGCAAACGTAAAAATAAATAAGTTAAAAAATCAATGATCGAATGTATATTAATGGATTAAGTTATGCTGCAAAATTTCAGTTCAAGAAAAATCATATTGACCAATTAGCTGAAAAATTACATTTTGGAAGAAAAGTGGCTTAAATAATAGGTGGTGTTCCAACACCTGGCATCTGATACAGTCAAACTCACCTAGTGAAGTCTGTCATCTCCATCATTATCATACACATCTGCTTGGCCAGCACAATGATGTCGTTGCCACTGTCATCCCACTTGGACACTTCAGCATCCAGCTTGCTCTTCTCCTCCTGGAAGCTGGCCACCTGCTCTGCAATTTTGGCTTTCTGCTCTTGAGGGAGTTGAGCCATAATAGCCTGTTGAGAACAAACAATTGAGAACATTCATATGTCAGCCTGAAACCAACTACTCACTATAATAATCACTTATCCTAGGTAGCCCATCCTAAAAGCACAGGACACAAGACTAGAAGATCAGGTACATCCTGGATGAGATGCTATACTACCTTTAACTCCAAAATCATTAGAATTCCGGAAGCAGAAATGCATTTCAGAATCAGAACCACTTCAGTGTCTCACTGACTGCATTTAAGTATTGTTCTCCTGCTGCACATTCCTATAGTCAAATACACCTAATATCTTACGGCTTTTTATTAATTACTAGTTCACTATTCCACATCTATACCTGCATACTAAGTGCTTCCCAACATCCCAACAAATGTAATGTTGAATTTCATGTATGTATTGCTTTTCTTATGCTGAAATCACTTTGCTATGGTCACAGAAACTAATCCAAAATCACATGTGACGACACCAGCAGTTAAGGATTAGGTGCCACCTTGGTCACAACACAGCCATTCTGAATTGCCCTTGTTGACAACACACCACTGTTGACTGGGTGTGTAGCTACTGTAGGAATAACCTGTCAGCTTGTGTAGCAAAGGTGGCTTTAAATATGGAACAATTATGACAATGTCCCTGATCCTTTTGCAGTTGCAGGGTGACTTTTTTTTTTGGAAAATATGAAAAAGTAAAAAAAATAAAGTAGTAATGGTTTGTTTGTTTCAAAACAAAATTAATTTGAGGAGAATACAAGAAAGCATCATTAAAAAGTACAAATGTCAGTTCAAAGAATGAGTCATGCATACAATTGTACCGACTCACTCATGGTTGTGGTCCCTAAAAAATGGAGGAAGAAGTAGTGCAATGGGTGTCAGAATGAGAGCTACAAAGTATACCTGACATATGAGCTTAATTTTAGTGGTCAAAATGAGGTCGTTTTTGACATGCAATAAAGAGAACATGCACACACATTTATTCATTTCAATGAAGAACTGAAGAGGAAGGTCAGAAACTAGCGCAGGAGAGCCATGCAGTGAAACATGGCTCTTGTCCCCTGGGAAAGCAGGATGCATGGCACCGTGTCAACTGCCCCTCAGGGTCTGGCACACTGCAAGGACACTGGGCACAAGCCTCCTCCCCCAAGAGAACTAGCAGGCTTTTTTGCTTCACTTCTCATGGGAAAACTGGGATATTTATTTAATAATAATAATAAAAAAATCATCATTCTCTGGTAATCTGCAAGGATAACTCAGGTTGACATTAATTAAAACTTTTCTGCAAAATTTAAATCAAGACAACTGACCTGCTGAGACCACCTTTTTAATGTCACACTTACCTCTCCATGTCACTTATTTTTTTCTTTATATATGTACAACATTTTGACAGCATATTCACATACCAAAGGGCATCTTGTAACTGGATCCAAATCAAAGTACTTAATTCTATTTCTGATACTGAGTTCTGCAGTATTGGGTGAATTCAGTAATCATTCCAAAATTTTAATAACTGATTTTTAAAAAACCTTAGGATATGAATTTTACGTGGATAGGATAAATTAAGCTGACACGTTTTGCTGATATTTCGGCAGTGTGCTGTTTCAGCTGAACACTGTCCGCTACACTGCTGACAATGCTGCTGAAACTCAGAAGCTGAAACTTAACTCATAACCTAAGTAAATGTTAGACTAAAAGAACCACAAAATTCAATCTGTGGCTGTGTGAGCAAGGACTTTACGTAAAGAAGCCAGGTAAAGGCCGGATATGAAACAACCACAGGTTGAGAGCTTTGAATGAGCGTGATTAAAATTATTGTACCAAGTCAAATTTGACAAACTTTTAGAGTGAGAGGCACAAAACAATGACATAACTTTGCAATTACATTTAATGAAACGGGTTAGTCACTGGGGAGAAGTTGTGTGACAGTGTGTTGAACTGCCTACTGAAATAGCTGCTTGACTATCAAGCTTTGGATGGAGGGAGCAGCAGGGCAGGTGCTAGGACACCCACACAATGGAGAGGATACTCACCCGAGCACTCTGTCCTGCAATAAGCTGGTCATCCTCTGTCTGCACGCTGGTCCTGCTGCGCACATCAAAGTCCTCGGTCTCAAAGTCCGAGTCATCCAGTTCCTCTGGGGTCTGCATAGAGAGCGTAGAACCATTAACAAAACTGCCAGTGATCTATAAAGTTGAGTTTCATACATACCAGCACTGGCTAAATCACACAACTCACCCCCTCCAACCTCATGCACAAAACTGAACTGTAAATGAATTTGTAAATCAAATGTAATCTGCTGCCTTTGCATTTAAAGAGGCGCAGTATGGGACATTAAGGCAAAGGGAGTTTCACTCAGCATCTTATTCTGCAGCTGGTAGGGGAGTGGGGGAGGCAGCCAAGGAAAATGATTCTGGCTTCAGTGAGACACTGCAGCTGAATTTTTTTTCCCTGGTGCCAGCACTTTATTCAGGCTTCCAAGCAAACGCCAACCACACTGCAGCCTTAACTCCAGCACAACCTGTGGCCAGTACACACCTCAGGGGAGCACAGTTAAGGAAATCCACTGCATAACTCATTGTATTTACAAGGAAGAGCATTAAAGCCAAAAATAAGCTAACACAAAACACCAACTGAGATGTGCTAAATGAATATTACACTACAGCACAGTCATCCCCCAAGACACATCTTACGAACTTCACAAGGAGGTTTACTTAATAACCCTATTTTGACTACAAAGCATTTCCTCATATTTATGAAGACCAGCTCTGAATTTCACGTACCCCCTGACAATGGCGCAAGATGCATTTATTCATTTAACAGACACTTTTTTCCTTAAAATATGATTAGTGTTCTGCTGCTAATATGACTAGCATAAGGGTGTGTTACGCTGGAGTTCAAGAAGCCATAAAAACAGCAAATAACCACAACAATGTCAAACAGTGCAGTATGAGCATGAGGTGTGTTATGGTACCACTCCAGCAAGGCTCCCATGCAATGATGGTTGGTGAGGGTTGAAACCCAAAGTGAAGGAGAATGAAGAGCTGTGTCTTGACATTGCAATTAGATAATATGGGTCATTACTGAACCCTTATCTGGTTATTAATTTGAACAAAATTAGTATAATTTGTGACAATATCGACATCACAGGTGCAGAGAGGGGGGGGGAAATATTCAAAGGATGTATCAAAACCTAAATCAATCAAAACAGAACTGCAAGTTCAGATTCAAAGCAACATACACCGATCAGCCACAACATTAAAACCACCCACCTAATATTGTATAGGTCCCCCTATTTAACTTTGTAAAACAAATTTCCATTTTCATTAAAAGAAAGACTTGGAAATGCCAAAGCCTAAATTTAAAGCTACCACTAGGCTGAGAACAAAAGCTTCTACTTGTCATTCCATAATAACTCTTGCTCTCTGCAATGCCACTCACACCCAAAGAACAGAAGTGGGTACTGTGTGAAAATGTTGAGACAGACCTAATGATTTCATTTAGATGTACCCAAGCATGTACAATGGTGAGAATCACATGGTAAATATGACTAGTGCACCAGATCCTCAATTTATGAACACAGTATGAACTGGGCCACTGTTCTTGAAGTGATTTGTTGGTTAATCCAACTAGCACATCAAAATTTTAAAAAGCTTAATAATATACACATCCCTTGATTTATTCATAGGTTTTGTTCTAAAACCTTTCAGAGCCTTACATTTTTTCTAACACTGTTCTCATATGCAGACTTTGCAGTGGGATACCAGTCCATCGTGGATCTTTTATCATCTTTAAATTGAAGCAACACGTGCCGATACTGTAAACATCAGACCATTTCTACTTTACATCGTCATCTGCAAGAGTAGGGTAAGTGCTGTCAAGCTGAATTTAGTGGTTTTCTTGATATGGAAGTGGTGCCTTCTTCCGAACATCTCTCCAGGCTGCAAACTTAGGGGAAGCATGCAAACTCTACACATCCTGGGCTGCTTTGAGAAGCTTTGGGACTGTGAGGCACCAGCTTCACTTGCTACACTACTGTGCCACTTTTTATTACCTGTACAGTCAATAAAAGCATGATAAGAGACGTTTGAAGTACTTGCTGAGCAGACTCCATAGAAGTCAGAGGTACTACTATAATAGAATACCATATAAAATTTATTTTAAATTTTAATAACAAGCTAATCTTTAAATTAAATTGACAAAAATAAAAACATGTTGTCTCATCAAATTGCAATTTAGCTAAGCTACTCATCGTAGGAAAAACATTTGTCATGTTTATTGACCACAGACCATTACAGACAAATTAGTTCAGCCCCTCATTCCCAGATTGTTTGGGAACATTTTATTGCCAATTTACAACAGTACAGAGAAACACTGGTGATGTTTGTCACACTGGCAGTCAATAACAATTAAAGACATCTATAAATAGTATGGAAAAATCAGGTCCAGAACTTAACTGCAATCCCAGCAGTGAGCAAACTGCCTGGTACGGTTTAAAAAATTAGTTCTGAACACTAAGATGGCTACTTAATATTAAAAATGTCTTAGTTTTAAATGTAAGGTTTCCCCCAGAGTTCCAGGGTACCGGCTCTCTCAGGCGATCTGCTGTCTGCATGCCATAACCTGTTACATTCGTGGATGCACATTAACTGTGGCTGCAGGGCTAAATTCTGCTCTCCACTTCTGGTACATTTTTTAATGGTAAAACTCAAGAGCAGAGTCTAGAAAATTATGCCCACAATATAAACCAAGCTAAATACTGCCTTTAAAATTGAGCAATTTAAATTACTAAGATTTCTCTAAGATACCGTGAGGCCACCTATTGCATAACTATTGTATTATTTGTTAACAGCAAGTCTTTGGGCGCTGGTGCAACTCAGAGGGCTGCAGTACGGCCTGGCAGTCAAACAATCGGAGATGGTTGACAAAGACTGTCCTTCTCAATAAGCCATAGCCACACTTGTCTGTTCAGATTGCAGAGTGTCTCCAACTGTCTGCATTCTTCTTCATGGCCACAAATAGTTTTGCACTATAATGTCTGAATGTAAACAGGTATGTGGCTGCAAACTAAACCTCCAAAGTAAAAACAGTTTCTCCAAGGTCAAACACAGACATACTCATGCTTGGGCTACACAAGTTACACACCACACAGTAGTTACACTGAGCTCAGTTTTCTCTTGCAGACAAACATGGAAGCAACAAAAGTAAAACTAGTTGACCTTTTTATAGGCCATCATTTGTGAAAGACTCCACAGTAGCTTTAAGCTTAATCTCAGTAACCATAAACAATTTTCACATTAATGCTGCAGCATGAAAGTACAATTATATTTGAATTTCAATAAGAAACCTGTGGTTACAGCTCCAGCTCATCTGACTGATTCATTACCCTTTAAATAACAGCTACAGCGCAGACCCATTTAAACGTGACTGTTTTAACCATGGCAGGATCATGTCCCATGATGCCTCTAGGTATTTTACACCTAATGCTAAAACATTTTGTACCTTATGCTAAATAGGATACTCTTCTTGACAGATGATTCTTTTACAAGCCCAACATCTGAACCCTTCTTCCAATCTCAATGCACATTACTACACTGTCCTCAAGTGTGACATACAATGAATATAAGATACGTCTAGCTGACACCCCCCCCCCAAGGTGACTTAAAACAGTAGACACAGTCCACTACAATACCCACAGTCATCCACTCATCTACACACAAGAGCAATGCTAACAGAGAAATAGAGAGCGTGCGCATGGGCAGCCCAGAGGAAACCTATGGGAGAAAAACATACAAACATACAAAGTCCACACAGACTGAGAGCAGGGATTGAAATCACATCCCCACCCAGTTGCTGTGACACAACAGCTCTTTGTTGTACTGTGCCACCTCAAAAACAAAGGAACTTTTGTTGCAAAGATGTCATGCCCTGCAGACTTTGTATTGTTCTCTTGTCCTCTTTTGTTTAAGAATGCCTTAGCTCTAGGGGGTTTGTTGGGTAATAAAAACCACTAAAAATCAACACTTCAATGATAATACTATAGACGGCTAACAACCCCTCCTCTTCGCAACCTTATACCAGAGTTTTGAAATAGGCTCTGGACCACCACAAGTTAGGCAAACAGTTAAGGATAGTAAATGCACTAATAAAAAGAAAGTTAGAACCTTTTGTTTTTAAAGTGTTCTTAACACGTTTGGCTTTAGTCAAGAGGGAAAATCAGCATGCCATGATAAACTTATTTTAGCAAACTGGGTTTCTTTTCCCAGGACATAAACATCTTGCACAAAACATTCTTGGCAATAATTTCAAAAACTGGCTGGTTTGCTGTTGCTGGTGATTCCTTTTGGGAAAATGTGCTCTTTAATAGTGACTGCTGTCCTCAAAGTTTACTTTCCAGTTTGCCTATCTTGTCTTTTAAAACTGGCCTTGAAATCTGTCAAGCATAAATGCATGTTTCATGCCATAATGTCTTTCAGTACGATTATTCCTCAGCTGAAACCACTTCATTGCATATCAAAGTAAATCGGCTTGTTCTTCATCTCAATTTATCTGACGCATCCTGCAATTCACCTGGACACGTCATTGGTGATGTAGCCTGGGGTCATCTGTTGTTTCAGGTCTTTCAACCCCACACATCTTTGCCTTGGAAATAACTGCTGGTTCATCCACCTCACTAAAAATGTCCCAGCCAGAAACTTTTGTTCCCCCCTCCTTCCTAAACACAAAAACCAGGCTCATCAATCAAGTTCAAGAAAACTCAAATATTAATAGTTAATTGTTAACTCTGTTTAAGAGTTAAAAACACAGCATAAGGAAATCAACTACACAGAACAGAATTACACTGTTGCTACTGAGGATGATTGAGTTGTAAGAGCCCAACAGGGAGCAACAGGTCCATCGTCCATTACCTGTTTTCACACACCCTCATGGGGCACACTGTATGTATCCAACTAACTGCATTATCATGTAATACAGTGGAATGTATTGTATTTATAGAAACTACTGCACTTAGTATATTTGAAAAACGAACAAAAGTTCTTGCCAGGCATGTAATGTGGGATGAACTGTCTACAGATTGGACACCCTGTGCTTACAACCAAGGATTAGAGTGGGAAGAAAAAAATCATGACTGAACGCAATCACAGCTATATAATTAAATAAGGCCCTGACAGTATATTATTCAGGCAGGTTCAAGTCATTCCTTCCATGATTACTTGTGGGTGGATGGGGGTTCCCTAACTTAATTGGGTCCTACATTTGGTTTGTTACTTTTAAAGTTTGTTAGTTGAATGCAACACCAAGCAGGTCAGGCGCTCATTCTAAATTTAACACATAGCTGCTTCTAATGTGTGCTGGCAAAAATGTAGGAACTCGAGTATACTTAGTCACTTTGTACTTTCCTATTGTTTTATGTTATCTGAAATATCTACTTTTTCATTCATACTTTAGTTATATTAAGTTTAATGCTTAATCTGTTGATGCGAACAGATTAATGCACCAACATGCTAGTTAGGGACTTTTTTTTGCCATTTCTAGCACTACATAACTATCCATGGGTTCACTGAAGTAAAGTGAAGTAAATAGGTGTTCCTTCTGGTGCTGAGGATGGCATAATTTTTTTTTTTTTAAATGTTACGATACATACATCTTCTAGTCATGACAGTTTGCATTAAAAGGGTTTCTCAGAAATGTGCAACCTTTGTATACAGAAGGAAAACTAACATACTGTACCAGTGGCAGGAGGACCTGTGGCTCTCCTATGATGCACTGCATCTGTAATTCCATGTGTACGAACCATTAAGAGGAATAATAATGTGGGCATTACTGACCCCACTGGTGTTCAAGAGCTTGGGTGGCCATGTCTGTGTGCTCTACGAGTGCTGGCATTGAAACACGTCAAAAAGGAATATGGCTCATGTTGCTGGAGTCCCGTTTCAAAAGCCCTTTTTGTAACACTGTCAACAGCACATTCAAGCCAGGCCATCGTAATACTATACTAATGTATAAGCACTACTAACATAGTAATTGATGGTAGACACCCAACAATAACACATACGAGAACCTTGCAGCAGCGCAGCCAACTCGTGTTACCGTACAGCAGATGGAATGGTCTTCATTAGAAGCTACAACTAAAATGCTGAGACTCAAAAACAAGGTTGATGGAGTGGCCATCATAAGTTAGCAATTAAAATACTAACTACTGTAAGTCTTGGGAAGAGTTTATACTTTCATAAATACCCACTGGCAACACATCACATTGCATTCGTGTTTCAGTGAATGCTTCACATGGGCGATTAGCCTTGTAGCAACAAAAAGCAAAGGGACAAATGACTGTTCAGCACAAATTCAAATAGACTCACCCGGATCATCAACACGGCCTTTCTTATGTCACGGATGCCATCGTACACGAGACGGGAGGCATCGATGAACTCGTTCTCGTCCACAGGTTGTGACGGGTTAGCACTCAGGGCCTCCACTGCTGCTTCCACTTGCTCGGTGAAACGAGGCATCACTGAAAGCGAAGGACAGGCAATCACGTCATCACACAACAGCAGCGTCCATTAAACTTCTCCAGTTGGTTGCACTGGCCACTTGCGGCACTACAAATTTAACATTCTGTTCATTTTCAACTGGGGATTCTCATATATACACTAAATGACCCCAACAGCATCCAAACTTTCACTTGCTCTTCTGCAAAATACCACCCCAGGAAGTAGGCCGCACTTAACACTTCTAAATAATTACATACCCTGCTGACCAAGTTTTGCACACAGACTAAAACATCCTTAGAGCAGGAATAAAATGCATGACAACACCATTACAAATAAGCAGCTTGGGAGGAGGAATGAGTGAAAAACAGGACAAGCTTTATAGGTGGAATACAGCAACTACCGTTGGTAAATGATTGCATTTTCACAACAGTTGTAGCCTTGAGCAAAAATATTCACAATGAAGCGCAGAACAATGCTGACACTATTTTAGGAAATGAGTTGCTTCATTTGCTCTGATCTATAGCAGCTTTCATCAAATATCTCTTAAAACGAATCCAGAAGCCCACAGTTATGCCCAAAATGATGCTGAAATGGTTCTGTCTGCATTTACAGTAATGCAATGTTCAGTCTCATTCAGAATTTACCAACGAAAAAGGGCCTGGAGGCATCTGAAAGAGGGAGTGAAGGCTACAGCATAAAGGAATAGATGGAAGCAGACACTTAGGGGCAGTGCATCAACTAAATGCTTGTACTTGCCTGTAAGCTTAAAGCTCGAGGTTCAGAAGCAGCAACAGAACAATTGAGAGTTCACAGTGCTGAACCAGTATAATTTTTAAAGGCCATTAAGTTTTCAGATTCAAGTTATAGCATGTGACAGCAATTAGTATTCGTTAGGACAGATACACAAAAATGTGAGGAATAAAACTTCAGGCACTGATGATATACCTGTGTCTGTCAGGAGTTTGGTAGCTTCCAGCACCTTCTCCGTGTAAACCCCCGGTTCATAATTGTCCATCTCTGAGGTGACCACATAGACCACCCTGGCAGCCCTTCCTCGGATGGCCCCGGCTGTGCGGTCAAGACCATCCACGTCCTTTTCCTGCAGGGCAATGACGCATTTATTCACGTCTTCCAGGATATGGTTTTCTGTAGAAAGATAGAGACACAATGTCACACATCAGTGAAATAAACACAGATTCTGTAAAAGTACTGTTCACACTGAGATCAAGATCTCATTCTGGTGCAGAAGCTGTAACTTGTGAAAAGTTAATAATCAAAACACCGACAAAAGAAATTTTTTTTTTTAATTTTAAAAAAGTTGATTACTAAATGTGCTATACTTTTCATTTGACCAAAAATCAGTACCTTTTATGTATTAAAAAAAAAGGACATTCTGTGGTCCTATCAGAAATTCTATTGAAAATTCTATGGCATTCAGCACTCCCCCAGGCTGAAGAGATGTTAAGAGATATTTGGGGACCTCGACCAGATTACCCCCCCCCCCCATACTGCCCCTGACACTTATCCAAATTGGGATCTAAGGAATGGCTATTTAAGAGGTGATTGATATTTAGCTGCAGGTCATATGGTTAAGTTTCAATCATCCAAGAAATAACTTTGGCCAACACCGGTTAATTCAAAAACACTGGGAGGGGGGGGGGGGGCACTACAAATAGATCTAACTTAAAGTGGGGGAAAAGGCTCACTGCAGCAGTCCCAGAAGTATGATATCTGTACTGTATATTATTTGAACAAGCATTTTTACCTGTTGCAAAGGTCTTGACTTGTGCTCTAGTGTCAAGAAATATCTTGTATGCTTGTTAAAATGTGCCTTCTTAGGACTATAACTCACTGCAAAGTACAAGTCACACCCTAAAAATGCACATACTTAATGGGGCGGGGTGTTAAAAAAAATCACAGTGGAGTGGGAGTGGAGTACTGCAATGCACTGAATGGTTACACCAGGCAACACATGCATTTGTGTTTATAACCGCTCCATGTAGACCACCTTTTTGTCTTCTGGAACTTTTTACACGGTGTTACAAGTCCTCCGTGCTAAAACTTTTTGCTCTTGTACAGTATTACAGTTTGTAGGTGCAATTTAAATTTCTTAGGGTATCATTTCTGTGTCTAGGTTGCTGTTCTAATAAATAAAAAAAAAACCAATTTGCTAATTAAAAAAAGATGTCTGTGCTAAAATCGCCAAGCAGCAGCAATGTAAAAAATCTGTTACACAGCCTCACATGTGGCTGAATCTGTGTTCAGTGATGATGTAATAAAATCATTATAATAATACTTGAGTCCAGATACAGGTATGCGCTGCATAAGGATGTGTCATCAACAAGGGACCGCATATACAACAGCAGTTTTGTAATCTAGGAGCAATGGGCTATGCCATATATAAGTCAAAACGGACATGATGCAGCGCATGGCCAATATGATGTTTGCACAACAGAATTGCCTACCCACTCATTTCTCAGAACGTATCCCTGTCGTTAAACAACACATACCTGTACTTACATTAGGACCCAATGCATCATACGAACCCCATAAAAACATTGTACTTTAATTAGAAAAATAAAAAACATGTCATTACCAGACACACACAGGAAGTCATCTATAGAAGTGATGTCATCGACAGCATCAGTGAGCACCCGCACTTGCTTCTCCCACTGCTCTTTGAACAGATCCATGTTGTCCTGTGCTACTTTGCTGTTGGGCTTAGCTGCCAGGGCTAGAGCAGCATTAATCACCTGTAATTGCAAATTAAAAGCTATTGAAAGGTTATCATTCAAAATCACCCTCAGCAAAGACCGCCATGTGCTTCTATAATCAGGCCTGCCGGACAACAGTTAGAAATTCATCACCATTGGTTACGTAATGTTTGAAAATAAATCCTATAAATAATGTTTAAATATAAATCCCAAATAATTTCTTTATGGACGACAAAAATTTTACTCATTACACACTATGGTAGCTGAAAGCCTCAGTACCTGTGGACACAAGGTCTCCAGCTGGGAAGCAGCCATTCGGACAAGCTTCACTCCCTCTTCATTGTTGGAGATGGAGCAGGCCAGGTTAGCAACCTGAAGGGAGAAAACCCCAAAAAATGTTTAAGTGATTGGAGGTTCAGTAAACTGCTACCTCTGGGATGTGCAAAATCATCAGCAACATAGTCAATGTAAACATTCCTGAGCTGCTATAATCCAAGACCATTGAAATTTGAAAAGCTACAGCAATGGTGTCATACTAAAGCCTCTGTAATAACTGAGTGGCATTCACAGCCTTTGATGGAGATGCTAATTTAGTGTGACAAAGTGGTTGTGCACAGAACTGAGAGGTGAATGATCCCAACACTTCTAACTTCACGATTCAATATAAAGCTAAAGATGCTGAAATAAGCAAAAATCCTTACGTCACATTCACAATTCCAGTTGCCTTGAATTTTTCTATGATTTGAGGCAACTCAGGACCAAGCTAAAGAGGTTGGGAATGGAAAAACTGAGTTCCCAAAGGCTGTGTTGTCTGTATTTTTCTATACTGTCCTTCAGTGATTGTAAAGTCAACTATGCATCTAGGAGGAAAACTTTAAATTCTTTCATAGAATCTAACTTAAGCCAATGCATGTCAAACAATATAATTAACATCAATAAAATTGCAGGGACATTATATTTCATAAAAAGGTAAAGTATTTATGCGCTTGTTTAAACTGGAAAAGGTAATCTAATTTTGTATGAGCATGCTAAGAAGGATATCATGATACAGAACTCAAAACATTAAGGAGGTTAATTTAAGCCTCATAGCCGCTATCTTTTTAGTTCCAGAGCTATTCGGATACTCAAATCCCTTTGGACAAAACAATCAACAATGGCTATTAATAAAAGAACTACAGTCTGAGTCAAGCCACTGATTAAATCCAGTATCTGGCAAATCAAATAGCACCTTCATAAAAATGGAAACTGTGCTGCACTCAAGACTAATGCTGCTTTAAATGTAAAGCCAAGCTGCTGTAAACCAAAATGTACTTTTGTATGCACTACGTGCTGGAGAAGTTAAGCAAGATAAAGCAGGGGTATTTTTCATATACAATGATGATGACGATGACAACTTTGGACAGATGTCACTATTAAATGACCGAAAAGCTTGCAGACATATTCAATGCTTCATTTTACATTTGCTGCAGGCACTGTACATTCTATTTGGTCAAATTAAGCTTTGGTAAAATTAAAGGGGGGGGTGGCCCACACAAAAAGCAGGACACTAGGTAGTACACAGTTCCAGTGCATTATGTAGCCAAAGAAGAAAACTCCAAAGTAGATATGGTGTCAAGACACTAGAAAATGCTACTGTGTGACTACATTTTTACAAAAGCATGTATACATTACCAGCCAATATGAATCATAAACACTCACATACTGCACAGGCATTTAAAAAAAAAAAAAAACAACAACCACATTTTACTTTACTTTTAATTATTAATGTATACAAGGGGTAATCAAAAAATGCTGACTTTTTTCAGTTCTAAGAAGTGATATTGTTAGTATTTCTGATCAACCCTTGTACAAGGGAACATTAACACTAAATATTCTGTGCACAACTGCAACACTATGCTGACAGAAAGTGGACTGAGAGCCAACTCTCTGATAGGGAGGCAGCTATATATATTGGTTGCGTATTTAAAGCTCCCAACCGTGGGCCATTGTTTATAACTGCATAACAAAGGTCACATTTATTCAAGACTACCAGGTGCATTAGTTACAGAAATATTTAAAATAAAACAAATGTTACAAAGGAATCCTGCACATAGCACCTTGCATGTTCATAAGCTACAGCACACATCAAGTTACCATAAAAATGAAGATGCAAAAACAAAACTGGAAAGGCTGGAATTGAACTTTTGCAGACTAATTTAATCACATTCCAACTGTTCCAAGTCTTTTTGGCATCAGTTCATATTATTTAGTGCAGAAAAGCATTTTCCACAATTACTGTCATTCTGTAATGCCACTGCCAATTCTTCTGCTCATGGCAAAACCCTTGGCTCTTTGACCAAAGCAGGTCTCTGTTTTGTGACCAGTGTTGGCCCTCCCCCTCCTGGCACGGCACTGAGCGTCAGACGCCCTCGGGAAGAGGTCACTTCCAAATGTCGGTTAAAGGCATTGAGCCATAGGGAACCCAGTGTTCAGAACTGAAGAAAACTAATGAGAATGACTAATAATTCTGTCAATTTCTCTTGTGAGTTTATACTAGAAACTGCAAGGTCTGACCAAGTGACAGTATTTTGTTGTCTTGCTTTCAGCAAAATGTAACTATATGGTGTGAAATCCCCTTTTATGGGCCTTACTACACTTGCAGCTGTATTGTAAACTATAATATGCGCTTCTTCAACATTAGGCTTAAATTTTCTGTTTATAATTTGCCAATAGAAAACAAGATATTCGTCTGTTGAGAAAATTTCCCGAGACAGCACTTAACCTTGGACACTGAGCCTTCACCCCCTGCAGTTGTGTCCATACATACAAATTATGGCATCTAGCAATCTAGTGTTTGGCTAATACAGCTTCAAGCTGCAGACCATTACCTGGCTAAACTGATGCAAAAAAAAAAAAAACAAAAAAAAAAAAACACATATATAAGCTACATACACATTTTGAACAAGCAAAGCTTTATTCTTACCTTGAGTGACTACTTACCCCTTAAACTCCCCACATTACTTATTATAGTAACTTTTTTATAAGCAGTGGAAGCTTATTTGTGACAAAACCTCAGGGAAGCCACTCTATTCTTTTTTTAGATGTAGAAACTGTAAAAACTAATATAGAGAACACATTTAGCCTCATATGTATTCATGCCCTTGTTGTGTTTCCTTTCATCCCCACTAGGCACAATACCTATTTAAAAGCCCTAGGTGAGTGTTTTCCTCCATATAAAGACACAGCAAAAATGGTGCATTTTCCCTGTTTGCTGCAATTTAGAGTATATGGTTTGGTGTGCGAGTGCAGTCAAATGTGTGCAGGGACATACCTCAATGAGCTTGTTGGCATGTTCTCGAAACACTTGGGCATATTCCTTTACCTCCTTCTCATTGCCATTCTTGGCAGCTTCAATAAGGACCAGCAATGGGACGTTTGTCTCCAGAAAAGAGTCTGAGACATGGTCCATTACTGCCTTGCGCAGCTGAGGACACAAGAGCACAGCACAAATAATCTCACACCGAAACATGAGTTTAAAGAAAGCCTTGTGAAATGGACCCTTGTCAGTAAAACTGGGTAGATTCAAATTCCTTATATTAACCTTGAAAATACAGCCTACTCCTTGTTGTAAGTACAAATTGCTCATTCAAGAATAAACCTTTGTAAAGTGAACAGAAGTAATGTGCACTCAAACTGCAACAGGGCAGGGACTTCAGGCAGTCTGTACTGTAAAGCATGCCACTGGGGCATTTCATATGAAGCCATCCATGAAAAAAAAATTTCACAACACAGAATGGGTTAAGGCCAGTCTTTACTGGACCCTAAGTGGATTATTTGTCTTCAATTCAGGGACTTCTGTAACAGCACAGTATAAATGTGCAACCCAAAAACCCTGCTGACATTGAGCAGATATTCCCACATGTATCCTTCATTTTTCATTTTGTGAATTAATGTACTGATGCGAATGTACATCATCAGCTGCAAGCATCATCCAGTACATCAATGATGTTCTTAACAAGCAATGTATGTTCTGTAGACTATGGTGCTGGGTCTACGAAGCGTCAAAATGTATGAGATTGTCAGCAACTGTAACTAGACATTTACACTGGGAAAAGGGAGGTAAGAAAAGAAAAATACAAACCTGTCTGCGGAGATCCCGCGTCTTTTTAGTCATCCTGTCAATGGCAGTGTTAAGAGCATCACTTCTGTCCTTTCTTCCAGCCTAGGAGACAAAAAGACAGACTGACAATGAGACATCAGTTTGCTTGTTACAAGGGCACTATTCAGTGTCAGGCAAATAAAAATCTTCTCTACTCAAATTTTAATTCAACCATGAACAGGAAGCAACTGCTGTTATGCATCTAAACCTATATTGGCAGCACCAATAAAAACACATTACTACGATAACAGCAAAGTTTCCAAAAAATGCCATGTCAATTCAAGATTTAACACAAATACACATACATCCAGTTCACAGGAAAACTTTTTTTTTTTTTACACAATACACAGCTTTACTTTTAATCACAGTACTACAATACAAACACCTATCCTTTGACAATTTCAGAAGTTTAACAAAAAATGATTTCCAAACAAGAACATTAAAAAGGTCATGCATGTCAATAATTCTTTGACTCCTTAACAAGGATACCCTCAGTCAGTAATTACTGTATTAGGTACCACCCTATTTCATGCCATTACTTTGTATAGAATATTTCTGTCCCTCTTCATCACCTATGTTGAGGTCAAAGTGATGTGTATGCCACACTTTTAAATGTTTAACTCTTCTTAAAATAAGAAAAAAATATGTGACACAAATGTCTTAAGCAAGTGGGAGCCAGTGTCAGCACTATTTACCTCATTGCTTCCCACTTCAGTCTCAGAGCTTGAATAAATTTAACTCAAGTTTTGCAGATATTCAGACTAACCCATCTTATTTGGAGTAATTGCTGATTACTATGCAGCCTTGACTTCACTCAGGCAGAAAAACTAAATGAATTTCTTTCAAAAATAAACATGGATGTTTGAAATCTTAAAATAAAGAGATTGGTCAGATATGTAATCCTCTCCATGTACACACACTAAATATGTTATAACAGGGTTTTATGACTTTATATGTTCTACATCTTAAATACATTATAACTGTCTGCCATGTATGATATAATTATACAATGACACCTCCGTGTCTCAAATTTTCAAACATTTTCCAGGTCATTTATTTTTATCTGAATATTCTTCAGCTGGCTATTCTCAAATGTTTGTTGCTGAGCGAAAGCAACATGCATTTTTGCACTCAACAGATAGATGGCAGTAAAATGCTCAGCCAAATCAAAATCACTATTGTACCATTGTAAAAATCGAAAAATTCTAAGTCGGACCATAGTAAGTTGAGGACCATCTGTATTGTAAACAAATAATCAGTCTTATTGTTTCATTATGTTCCAATCTGGCTTTTGTAAATGCAGCCTCTGTACATGTGGTCAGCTATATCTCCACCTTTTCAGGAGTTTGAAGTTTACAGATTGCTCCTACCATGATACCTACCTTATTGACAAATCAAATGCTACAACCATAAATGTTGTATACCACAGCAGTTCAGTTATTTTCATCTCAACCAAATACCCTACAAATTAGGTGACTCTTTCATTAAAAAAAGAAATAATAATAATAAAAAAATACATACTTTATACAGCAGAGCATTTGTACACAACTAGTTGTGAATAAATTTTTACACAACTATTTGTTGTAGTACAGCAAAAGCAGAGAGCAAGATGCGTTTATCCACAAGGCTACAAAGTGCTTAGGAGTTAACAATGACAAATCAATGGAAAATTGTGTACTTTACACTTAACTTTGCATGGGAAAGGACAGAAGTCTACATTTGTTTAATTATGTGTTCAGCTGCTTGTCCATTTTCTTCTACAGGATGTCACTTAGATTCCTGCTGAATGCATGTTCGTGTGTGTGTGTGTGTGAGCGAGAGAGGAGGAGCAAGAAATCACTCGAAAGGTCTAGCAAAATTAAATAAACATGGCAGACAATCCATATTCCTCCATTTGCGCATGTAACTGCTTGAGTGAAAGAATCAAAGCGTTTTATTTTTCATAGAGATGAAAATGTGCGATGTATAGCAGGCTGCAACATGTTAATCAGTATTCTGATGGCGGAGCTGAGCTGAGGCCGAGGAAGAGGGGGAGGAAATCAAACGAGGCAGGAGTAAGCAAGAGTGCAGGGCATAAAGTAAGCTAACAAGCAGGCACAGAGGAGGGAGCGAATGTGAGCAGGAAGAAGAGCGCAAGACCGAGCGGACGAGAAAATGCGAGCGGGGGGGGGGGGGGGGATAGGGAAAGAGCAGGCAGGAGAGAGAGCAAGCCAGCAAGAAAAAGCAAAGAAAGAGTAGGAAAAATTGAGAATGCGCGACTGAGGGGGAGGGGAGGCAGAGCATCAAGAGCACACGCGCACACGCATGCAACTGGAAGGAGGTGAGCAAGAGCGGGTGAGCAAGAGGGAGAGAGAGAGAAAGCAGCATCATTGATCGACGCCAGTCTGCCACCACTCTGTAGCAGCCAGTGCCTGCAACAAGCAAAGCACACCTTTGGATCCTTTCCTATACCACCCTTTTGGCCAGCGTCTCCCCTCGATGCAGAACACAAGCAACTGAATGATACGGAGCTACTTCTGCAAGCGGGGCTGCCAGCTGTCTTCAACAAGTTAGGGGGATGATGGACCCCAAGCCATGAAGGACAGCTGCGTGATCCTCAATTAACAAATTGGGCTGACACTGCTGCCGTGGTGGGCGACAGGGGCAACATGCCGAAAATGTGTGCTGGAATTGTCGAGGATGCTAATCACCAACTTTCATTTTAGCCTTAAGGGAAATTCCCTGTTTTCCCACTGTGCTTTTTTGACGGAAAGGATAAAATCCTGGCCATGGAATTTCTTTTGTTAAAATTGTGGGGAGTCAGCACTGCTTTATTTGAGGTGATCACGATTCCTTTTGTCTCTTCTCAAAAGGGTTTTTTCCTATTGGATTTCTTTTCAGTCTGGGCGCTCAAAGAATCAGTGGAGAAAGACAGTTGAATGCAGCCTTCGATGTGCAGAAAAGAATGGGTAAGTTAGCTCTTTTATATACCAGGTCTGGACTAGAATAGAAAAAGAGTGCAGAGGAGTGGACCGAAGCTTACAGCTGAAGGGCTCCAACATGCATTTATTCATTAAAAATATGCTTTCTTCATTCAAAGTCATTGTAAACAGCCCTAAATTAGTGGGCTGCGTCGTAACACAGCACAAACGGGGAGCTGCAATCTATCAATTCCCTTGTCTTACACAACTGCATTTACAATTTTAAAGGCAAATTGACCCGTTTAATTCCACACTAACATATTTCAAGGGCATACACAAACCTATTTGGGAAGGGAAAGTGTACACTCTAAAGAATGAATTTGGTGAAAACTAAGGAACTGAGGCTTATACATTTTAATGCACATATCTGTTGAATCTCTGGCAAATGGACTCTGTCTAGCAACAGAAGCAGAGGTTCAGTAAAAGCTTTTTTGTGTCCAAGCCTCCAAGTGTGAATGCTCACTCAAGACATGGGGATTTTCTTTTCATTGAATACATAATATTTTAGAGTACAAGCACACTGACATGCAAATGCATAGGCAATTTAAAAATTTGAACAGCAGCCATAACAGCAGCATTAATATTCCTTAGGGAGGGTTCTCTGCAGAGACGATCTCCCTCCCACCGGGTTTATTTTGTTTTCAAACCTACCCAGGTTTCCATTCAAGGTGGATATTGGTGGGACCAGCACCAGCAGCTCTCTGTGTGATCAGCATGCTGCTGAGCCTGCTCTCTGTGTCATGCACGACCTGCCCTCAAAAATGCCGCTGTGAGGACCTGCAGTTTTACTGCGACACACAGGGGCTCCTGGCCCCCCCAGATGGTGTGGACAGGGGGGCCTTGGGGCTCTCACTGCGGCACAACAGCATCATCGAACTGCGTGCCGATCAATTTTACGGCTTCGGCCAGTTAACATGGCTTCATCTGGACCATAACCAAATAACCACGGTACAGGAGGATGCCTTTCAGGGGCTCTATAAGCTCAAGGACCTCAACCTGAGCTCCAACCGCATTACTAAGCTGCCCAACACCACCTTCATCCACCTCATCAACCTCCAGATCTTGGACCTCTCCTTTAATCAGATGACTGCGCTAGAGCCTGAACTGTTCCATGGGTTGCGGAAGCTCCAGATCCTGCATCTGCGCTCCAATTCTCTGCGCACCACGCCCGTAAGGGCATTCTGGGACTGTCGCAGCTTGGAGTACCTGGGTCTCAGCAACAATCGCTTGAGAAGCCTGGCCCGAAATGGCTTTGCAGGCCTCATTAAGCTTCGGGAGCTCCACTTGGAGCACAACCAGTTGACCAAGATCAACTTGGCACACTTCCCCCGACTGGTTGCCCTTCAAGTCCTGTACCTACAGTGGAACAAGATCAACAACTTAACATGTGGGATGGAATGGACCTGGACAACACTGGAAAAACTAGATCTTACAGGGAACGAGATTCGCACCCTAACACCAGATGTGTTCGAGACACTTCCCAATCTTAAGATTCTACTTCTGGATAACAACAAACTTACAAGTCTTCATATGGACACCTTGGATATGTGGCAGTCACTGAGCACCATTGGACTCTCCAGCAACCTTTGGGAATGTACGAAAAGGATCTGCTCACTAGCTACCTGGCTGAGCACGTTCAAAGGAAGATGGGAACATCCCATATTGTGCCACAGTCCAGAGTATGCACAAGGTGAGGAAATACTCGATGCGGTTTATGGATTCCAGCTGTGTCAAAATTTTTCTGCACCTTTCTTGCCAAGTAGCTCTTCTCCTGTGGTCATTTCAGCACAGGAAGTGACCACCTCCCTGTTTGGAATTATGCAGACTGCTTCACAGGACTTCTATGCAGAAGATTTTGGAAGCTTTACTACAGTTCCTACTGTCACCACTGCCACTTTGCCAACCAAGACTCTGCTTGCGACTGCAACAACCACAACCCCTACAACCACCACGACAGTGGGATGGGCTGCCGTGACAGAAGAGGATCTATCAGACATGGACAATACAGTGCTGACGCAGAGGGTCATTATTGGAACTATGGCTCTGTTATTTTCTTTCTTTCTAATAATTTTTGGGGTATATATCTCCAGAAAGTGCTGCCCTCCAACGCTAAGGCGGATCCGGCATTGCTCGGCCATTCAGAACCGCAGGCAGATGAGGACCCAGGTGCGACAGCCGATGGCAGACCTGGCCACCCAGGTGCCCTATAATGAATATGAGCCCAGCCATGAAGAAGGTGCACTCGTCATTATTAACGGGTATGGGCAGTGCAAATGCCAGCAGCTGCCTTATAAAGAGTGTGAAGTATGAACAATTATTTATTCCTGCAGTTCATGGTTGCCCATTTAGCCATTCCAGACAATAGCGTTGGTTAGTTATATTTTCAGTATATATATATTTTAAAGGGAGAGATGCCAACTCTCCTCTTTGAATACGACTTGGGTGCAGATGCAAGATGGAGTGAAAGTATTGGCCATTTTGCTTTTATCTATATTTCTGGGAAATTCATATTAATTTAACAGAAGTGAAGTAAAATTCACAAATTTATTTTTGTAATAAGAAAATAACTTCATACAAAGCAGCAATGTCAATTGAAGATTATAAATAAATAAAAAAACAGTCCTCACTCATTTAGGGACAAAAGCAGACCTGTTCTCAAAGAGAAAATGGCCTACCTCCAGATCAGAGGTAGCCTGTAAGAAATTTAAGGCAAGTGCTCATTCACATAATACTGCATTCCTACTCTTCTAACAGGATCAGTCAACTTTTTGTCCTGCGCCTGAGATGCGATAACATTACTTGACATATAGTTTTGCATCTGACAGGAGACAGAACTGAAATCAGGACTTAAAATGGATGCTAAAACATGAATTGGAATGCTAAAACAAGATAATATTTTTAATTGAGGATTTGACATCAATTCCTTTTATTAAAATACAAAAGAGGAACATGTGCCACAAATATCCTTCCACATTTGTTCTGTTAAAATATTATGAATTGTGGACTGGCACACTAATACAAATGGTCAGTGAGGACAATCCCAAAGCAAAAACATACAATGCATTATGAACAGAGTATGTCCACATAGAAAATATTTAACGTTTACCAACACAATGTTGAGTTTAAGTAATTTTGAGCTACTATACATACTGAGAAATATTTCAGCAACCTTACACCAGCCTGGAGAGGAAGCACCGTCGTTTTTCCCCCCCTTCGAATTCAAATTGTGAACCAAGCATTAAAGAGCAAACCAGTTTCATGATTCTCAGACAACAGCCAGCCAATTAAAGCAATGAAGTGCAATTGAATATATTCTCATTTTACACACAATTGCTTTCTGTGCCATAAAGCAGCAGTGCACACGTTGACATTCTACCTTCTAATTCTCTCGAGAAAAACCTGTAATCGCATGAGTCATCAGGGTGCCGAAAAAGAAAAACCACACAACACCAATGTAACACAGACATAGTGCTAAATATTTTGTGTGCAATTTTGTGTGTGTGTGTGTGGTTGGGGGGGGGCACTTCCAACCTTACTCTTACAGACATTTTATATCACTTTAAAGTACCTGCAGGTCTACAACAGGTGGACACTTTACAACACAAAATACACTATGAGCATTCACAAGTAAAGGTCCTGCACAGTCCTCTTAACATTTGGTAAAAACTGAATTATTTATTTGTGGCTATGAAAATTCTGCTGTTTTCACAGGTGATAGTTAAATTTAACCCACTGGGGAATTTGCTATTTTCTAATTTTTCCTGATGGTTTTTTCTGTACTGTGACACCCTAAATGTCACCAATTTAAATACAGTGTCAAAGACTGAGCTTAAATGCAGCCTTCCACCATTTGGGAGCTTATTACAGCATGGGAATATAATTGAACAGTTGTGCATTCCTACTGGCTAATTAATGTAATGTTTCTTCAAGAATAAGAAATTTAAGTCAGTTTTAGGACTTCTTGCGCCATCCTATTACAACACGAGGTGCAATGGTCCTCTTGTGGCTGAATTTTTCCAGTCCACTGCTGTTCCATTTTGTTCATTCACTTGAGAGTATGCTTATATGTGACACATGGAGGGCCAGCCAGGGCACAATGGCAGCATAAATATTGGCATCGCAGACTGTCCTGCACAGTAATACTTAAGGAGACACTTCATAAATTTACCAATTTAGAAAGATCATGACCATTGTGCGGAACCTTTAAATTCATTGACCTAACATTTAAAGAATCCCCCAACCCCACCAAGCCAACTTTACATGGTCAATATGAAAACAGACAAAGAGCACTCATCAAAATCCATGTAGGCATCACGCTTGCCAAACTACTGATGAGAGAAACCAAAGGAGACAGGAAATGGAATGACAGTGACCTTGAGCCAGACAACATTTATGTTCAACATTTGTCTGCAATAAATTGGTGGGTTGGAAACTTGCTCTGAGACAAATTTCCAAAACATTCAAAATTGTTTGCAGCATTTGCTTAGTATTAATGTAATTATATGTGAAGACTTGTGAAAAGCATAAGGCCAAAGGTTCCTTTGCAGAAAAAACTAATCCCACTGAATGATTAAGATATACTAGCTATCAATGATCAAATACAAAAATTAGAAAAAGTTTCAAATGGTAGAGAAATTGGTTTTGTTGCAAGAGTCAAATATATACCAGCATTAAACGATTCAAGAGATTCTGTAGCAGTTTTGCATAGCAAAATAATGTGTTATGGTTTGCCAAGCTGCACTGCTATTTTTTATCTGCATTGTTTTTTAGCATTCAGTACCTTGCCCAGACCTCTAATGCCTTGCATGATCTAAAACCATGGACGCAAGTTTTTTTTTTTTTTTTTGGGAGTATCAACTGGTATAAATCAGAAAAGGCCAGAGATGAGCCTTACATCTGTATCTGTCATAATAGCTTGAGAATGGATAAGACAAGACTTTGGGGCAGCAATCAAACATTTTTCCTTGACATTTTAGCAAAAATCCTGCATCTCACTATGAAAAGCAGCCGCTTGTGACGTGATGAATACAATTTGTAGAGTTGTACATCTACCTGCACTCCTTTCACCTACATTTTGAATGCTATGGTAAAGTGTAACATCACATTCCTCAGCAATCCCACTCCTGCACTTTTTTTTTTTTTTTTAAACTATGGACCTAGAAGCAGGTGACAACCATTTGAAGCATTTTAAAAGTTTCAATTCAACAGAAAATCAAATCTGCTCATTATTTAAGAGCAATACAATTTTATGCTGCCAATTTATTTAAGCAATTTCAAACGCTTAAGTGACTTTGGCATTTGCAAAGACAATTTCAATGGTGTAGACATTCTACACCACTTTTTAAAAACTATTTAACAAACATTTACATTCCTATAGACTCTACAACAACCCTACGCTACTCAGTTAAAATTACAGGTATCCCCTACTTACAAGCCTAATTCATTCCTGGAAACCAGCTCGTAAGACGAAATCACGCAAGTTGGAAATGTAACTACCATTGTGGCTCAAAATTTGAAATTTAATCCTTGCTCAGTTCTTGTTACTCATGCACATGGAATAAAGTACGCCTCATATTTGGTCATAAGGGTGTTAAATTATTTAACTTGTATATGTGAAAACTTGTAAGTCAGAAATTCGTATCTCCAAGGATACCTGTAATCATATTTTTAGCCAACAGTACTAAGTCACAGAAACAGGGATAGTCTTTACATGGGAGTACATTCAACTGCAGTAATGCCACTTGTTCTGCAACAGCTCATTTAGAGCTTTAAAAAGTGTATGGGAGTGTTCATATTAACTTGTCCTTCTCCTCAGACTACACTGATCTGTTGCTAGGGAAATGATGAAAGCACTTTACCAGTATATCATGTTGCACCCCTCCCCACACACTGCCCACAAACCCATTTAAAAGCACTTCTTCCACCCCATGTAACCCAGAAGAATGCTCCCCTTTTTGTATTGTAAAATGTACAATTTCATATCTGTATAGTGGATAAAGATGTGGCTTTAACTGAAGAGATTTTTTCCCTTAAAACATATATTTTTAAATAAAAATGATTACAATTTCTGTTTTCATTTGCTCATGCCAAGTTTGTTAAGATCAGTTTACTGGTGCCACTTAAGACTTTAAGACTAAATACTCGGATATCAGCAACAACATTTAGAGATAATTTCACATTCTAATGGAGGATAGAATATTTTTTAGCAGTTTACAATGACTACCATTCCTTTAAATCAACACTGTGACAATGGTTTCCAATTACAATTTCACTAATGAAGTACATTTTTACAAAAGAGGTGGTAATATTGTAACTGCATATTAGCAAAAAAAAAAAAAAAAAACTGAACCTTGAGTCTAAACATCAGGTTTAACTCCCACTATACTGTATGCATTTGAAATGCACTGCTTCCCAAATGGACCCTAGAACACAGCTATATTGTGTAATGAAAATCCATTTTGTTTATTGAAGACATTTTAATCAAAATAAAAAGCAGAAAAGTAAATATGTTCTACTCATGGTTATAAATACAACATGACATGTCTAATCAGTAAGTAAACTCTGTTCACCCACTGAGGGGAGGGAGAAAACCAGGTAATCCATTATGTTTGGTCAAGCAAAGTCAGCAACACAAACATTAACAGGCCATTTTGAGAGATTTCTCTAAGCCATGATAAAATACAGCAGGCAAATTTGTTACTTTTACATGAGTATTTCTTTACTTGGATTAAATGCATTTGGTAAATTCAAATTCAGGCATCTACAATGTACACAGAGCATCTTTAACCATGCTAAGGCATCATATAACATAATATAGCTTCCCAACCATCTTCCATGATTCGATCAGCAAAAACTGAACATGAGGATCTAGTTATGAACTTGTACTGTACATGATACTCCATTTTTCCTCAAATCACAATATTTCAGTCAAACCTACACAAAATGGCCTCAGGGACCACTCTGGATCAATACCAACAGTTTAAAGCAGCAAGTATAAAACTAAATGTAAAAATACCAAACTGTTAAAGGACCATGGATTTCATTTGCTGAATTAATGTCCCTTTCAACAAATGCAATCCAAAGGTGGATTCCACTGCTTTTTAGAGATTTACTTCTAAGGGTTTTTCAGTGTGAAATTGAACTGAAACCGTAAAGAGCCTACTCCAACACAAGCAGGGAAAACACTCGTCTTTAATTTCCTCGAAAGACATTTAGAAACATGTCCTCAAATCTTTCCCCTAACAGGAAACTAACAGTTTTAACACCTTTTCAGGAAGAAGCACAACAGTTCTTTGACAGCACCGCAGGCGACACGAGCTCCTTGGATGAACGAAGCCATTTCATTATTCATACTATATAAACATTTGCTGAAACTAGTGAAAACCTTTTCAAAAGTTACGTTTGTCGGTTGGCAAAGTATTGAAATTAAGCTTTCCGATGACTCCTTGAAGTTCATGAAAAGCCCTCAAAAACAGTTTTGAATCAGTTAAGGCAAATCCACTCATGAGGTCTGACAGTTCACACATTTTTGGTGCTGAATGTAATATGGTAGAAGGAGCTCTTCTGCCTCAGAAATGCTAAATCCCTTTCCATATTCAAGGATCACAAACAAACCACAATTCTCTACTGAAGTTCTACCAATAAATTCACATAACACCATCTATCACAATTACCTTTGTATTCCCCAATATACTCAATTCAAAAGGCTACAATCAACAGTATCAGACAAGCCAACTGCTTTAATGCAGCTGCAACCCTAGCCCACTGTGAAATGCCCTTTTGCTTATACTGACCTGATGTTACTTAAGGCAAGTGCTTGTTATAGAAAAAGTGTCTGCTGAATCTAAAAATGTACATGCAAGTCTTAGCAGGCAGCACAGGACTTAAGGGGTTGCAAAAAAGGTTGCAGTTCAAGCCACCTCCCCATCTTTTCTCCAGTAACACTATACTATTTACAGCTAAATATTCTTGCCAAAAAAAGTACAACCAAGTCTGGATGAAAAAATAAGCTATGAAAAATACGTTTTAGTATATAGTATTTAGTATACAAAGCATATTGTTGTAATGTTCTGTGAATGATGCACAGCATAACTTGTGGTTCAATCTATTCACAGAAAAAAGTAGGTCCAGCCATGGGTCTGTCAAATGAATAAAAACTCAAATTCTTTGACAGAGAGGGAATAACTGACATCACTGTACTCACTAGCAGTAATACAAATACATTAATTATAAAATGCTGATCCAAAAAGAAACCAAATAAACCAATCAGCAGTAATCCAATTACAAACTATAGGGATGTAAATATACTATTCAGAATTTTTACAACTGGCTGGAAATGCCAGTACACTGGGTCCTCAACTGACAGACATGAGCAGACATCCATTCCATGTGTAACTAGATTATTCTACTTTCAAAGTCACTTTTACCACTAGGCCACCAATTAAAATGTTCGACGACGCATGTCTCTCCATTAAGGAATTAGGTTCCGTAAAAACTTCAGACAAAACCAAAATACTCAACCACTTCCAAAAACTGTGTCCAAAGCAGTGCTGCAGTGTCTGCAGCATAAGACGTCATTCAAGTTCAAATCACATTATTATCCATAATTAAGGCATTTAAAATGACATTTAAAATAGTACCGTTGACTGACTCATCATATAAACATGTCTGACATTTTAACTTCTACTTATCTTTTAATTTTACTAGCTTTGCAGTCAATAAAAGCTTAAAACAGAGCCCCCACAATATATTTACAGGTAGCGTTAATAACGTTAAACATAGCTAAAGCAAAATGAATAGTTTTTAGCATTTATTAATAATTTTAGAATTTAACTTTATACTACACAGTAAAACTACATATTACAAAATGACAAAAATGTATATACTCTACACAAACTCCAATTTAATGCAGATTGTTGACCGATGCATCCTATAAACAAGAACAACTTTCCTCATATTGGTATTGATCGCCAAAACTCAGGCACACAAGACAGAAGCTGTAAACTCTGTGGAAGCAAATGGACAGAATAGTTTTACATTCTATTATAGAGTCTTCTACTATGGTTTCTATTCTGCCCCAGTGTTTTAACCATCTCTAGAAATGCATTCCATAAGAGAAATTTTACAAAATAGGTGGCTGAAGAAAATGCAATTAAAAAAATAAACTGGAACATTCATAAATTAAATATCTGAAACACAAGAAGCCAATACATATATTGCAAATGTTGTTCTCCTTAATGTACCATTTTATTTTCCTGCAATTTTCTATTGCTTAACTCAATGCAGAAGCATAAAACAATCAGACACTGGTATGTTTGCTTAAAAAACCAATTCACAACACAGGCTGGCTGAGTGCTTATGAATCAGTGTTTATTCTGAGGCAGGCCACCAACAATTTGGGCTGACACAAGAGGTTTGCTCACTGTATGGAACCTAAACCTTGTGGCACAAGGCAAAACATAAAATATATTAAGACAAAGTCACAAAGAAGAGGTAATGAGCAGTATGCAACAAAGCTGAGCAAACCCTGTCGTAGCCTGCAACACGATGCAGAGGATTTTAAAGCTCAGACTAATAAAAGGTATCTTTTAACTGTGCATCTTTAATTATGCTAATGTATTGGCAGACACCCTTGATGCCTCTAATCTGGGTTGCAAATCAGTATTCAGCATTAGACATGTCTCCAGATGAGGCTCTGAGCTCATCATTCAATTGCACTGTTTTCAAAGGATAGCTTCAGCTAAGAGCTTTAAATCAGTGCTGACTTCATAAGCCACAGTTTCTCTGAACAGGAATAAATGTGTAAAAATGAGAATCTCATAACTTACATGCTGCACAATCACTGCCAATATCTATGTCACTTAATTTTCTTGTCTATTAAAACCACAAGGCAGGTTAAATACACCACTTATTAAAAGTAAAAATCCAATCTATATGAAACAGTGACTGTTTCTCAGCCATCACATTCAAACCACTGAAAAACCAACAGCACCAGGATAAGAGTCTGATAGAGCTATCATTACCTATGCATTTAAATCTCGAACTATTTGTGCATAAAAATACCAAACAAAATCATTACTTTCTTCTGTGAGGGTGAGGGAAACATTCTTCCCAACTAGAACCAAACTTGCACTACGTCACCATCAGCAAAACTAGGAATGCACAATGACATCAGAAAAGTACCTGTATCACCCATTCATTGTTTAATTTTAACTGGCATGCTGATGCTTAGATTTGACTGTAATTCAAACTGGTATTTGATGTTGCAATCACTGTGTTCTAGAAAAACAGAACATTTAGGCAACACTTAGTGCAGAAATGGAAAAGTTAGGACAGATTTTCAAAGTGACAGCGACATAAAATATTCAGTTTGCAACACTTGAAAACTTAAGTGTTGGCAGCAAGAGATTGTTCAGTATGCCTTCTAATATGGTCCAGGAAAGGTGAAACAAAATTTCTTGCAAAGTTGCTGCTATTGAGTCCCATTTCTTTATCACTGTATCATTTGAACTTTTTTTCAATTTTTTTTTCTTTCATTTGTTCAAGTTTCATGTGGCATTTAAAGCTACATTTCAGGCTACAGCCTGCTAAACAATTCACTATTTAAGGATCAGGCAGCCAGTCAAATGTGGGTCAGTAGATGTTACTGAATGTTCACTGTCTGTAAAACTGAAATGTTACACCAATAAATTCTACATTTGTCTAATTGCTATCCGAACACCATCTCGTCTCACTTTCCCCATTATTTCATAAATTAGTGCATCAATACTGCACATGGAAATTATGGGGCATTGTCATAGAACTCTCATATTGCACATCTCTAAGCTAAACTGTGATATGAGCTCAACTCCCTTTCACAATTAACTCACAATTGCTGTAAAATCTTCACTGAAAGTTTCGGTGTCTCACTGAACTGAGATTAAAGGAACATTAAAGTTTAAAACTAAACACGGCCATTTGCAATATTTGATGTTATATTCTGCTGTATCCACACAAGATACTGTTAAGTGCTTGAGGTACAACAGAAGAATAAAATTGTATTAATTCATTCAGTATTCATTAAATGTTCCGACTAAATCTAGAAAATGCTTACTATGATTTTATATTGATCTAGAGCAACCCTTCTCAAACACACTTAATATAAAATACATTTAAGGTACCCTTTACCATACTCTTGATGGATCCACAGAGTTCAGATTTCCATTAGTATGACATAGTATGTATCTTGGGTCATTGGCTAAATTAAGAGTAGAAAAAGAAAGATGTTGAAAATGGAATATTGTGCGGAAATAAACTGAAGTGATTTTACACATAAGATTGAAAAACAAAAACTACAAGACTACATATGAAACAACAGGATTCTTGCCCCAACACCACTAAGGAAACTCATAGTAAGATTACCGAGTGTCCAATTTTTACTTTAATCAATTGAGAAGTCTACAGAGAATGTCAATTTGGCAGCTAGAATCCGGGAGTTTAAAACAGTCGGGTTCAAAGGCACTTGAGATTCTGCTCTGGGTCACAGTGAAACGTTAAATTGTTTCCTCATGCAACCTGCATACCAACCACAAGGTTCAACAGTTTTTTTTAATGCATCTGACAACTTTGTGATTATCTGAAAAGTCTGTGACATTTCACAGTTACATACTATCCTGTATTCCTCAAGAGAAATAAGTCAAGGGAAATCATTCCTTAATGTTTTTTTTTAAAGGCTTGCTGGCAAACTATATTTTTGCTTTAGTCACGTTTTCAGTTATTACAAGCCATTTGTTACCATATACACTTATAAATATATTCATACATACTTTGAGATTATTCCAGTGATAGGTCCCAGATGTTCTGGTCATATTTCTAATTTAATGTTGACAGTTATGCTGTGCCATAAAGCTTCTGTTCTATTGTTGTGTACTAAAGTTAGAATGTTTGTTCCTCAGTGCCATTTATACACTCAGACACTACAGCTGTGTCTCAGCATATTAAAAAATTGAGGTTGTGTCACCTCTAGTAGTGCAAGACAGACGACGGTCATTAGCTGAGCTCCAGGGAATGAGATACCAACTATCTACTGTTAAGAGTCATATTCTTCATATGCAGTACTTCACAGCATTTGGTGGGTATCTCACATCAGTGTCCATACAGTAATTCAGAAAAGAGCTATACAAATCTTTTGACTGGTGGACTTACAAGTCCCAGACCAGAGTTACAGGTTTTTTAAAACAAAGGTTTACCGGGTATTTTCAATTTCAAAATTAAAGCAAGTGATAGCTGTACATTAAAGAATGTGTGAATAAATAAAGGTATATACTGTATCTGTTATACTTTTTGGACTACAAACTAACAAAGACAGGACATTCACAAACGTGTTAATTTGGCAACTTAAGACACTTCTTCAGGACCAGTTTTAATGCATCAGTGTCAAAAGACAGTAGGATTCATTATCCTTTACCTAGTGTTTCATTTTCTTTTACTGATGCACAGGAGCATTCACTGTCTCACATGTATAAAACAGAACAACAAACAGGATGCGGTTATGCAATTAATGCAACTTTGTGAACACATCCAAGATTTAAGATTAAATTGTACATTACATTTTTTGCAGTACACTTTGAAACAGAAACAATCATAATACTATTTCAGGTTATACAATTACAGCAGCTCAAGGCCAGCAAGACTATTTACCTCCTAAAATATCTGGTCTCCAGACAGCACGAGCAAAGATTGCATTCCCCTCCACAACATACTAGACAACGTGCCATTGGAGCTGGTTATCAACTTGCAGGATGAATGGCCTTTGTCACCTCAAACAGGGAAAGAAGCCAGCAGATAAGCATTTCATTAATTACATACAATAGCAGTAGATATGCAAATGCTTTTGGATGGGCAGAAAGTAATGGCATTAACTAAAGCTTCGAACTGGGGAGGATTTGACAGATTTTTAAGTCACTTCATTCCACACCAGCTGCTAAACAGAATGGCAGTTATTAAAAAATTTCTGCAACATAAAGATAGTTGCAAGCACGACATATTTTGAAGCACTGCGTTGACAGTAAAATGTAAACAGCTAGACACTTTAGCTCATGAAGCATTTTATTATGCAGGCCTAGCACAGGATTTTGAGCAACAGCTGCACAACTAAGAAAAGGCTTCACTTTAGGATCCCTAACATTTGCTAGTATGTACCACGATTTGTGTTTCACTTCAACCTAACTGAAATGTTTGGTTTCTGAACTTGGTTACAATTAATCTTCCCCAGCTTCATATAGCTATAAGAAAACTACACGAGTGGGGCAATGTAAATTCCTAAAGCTACCCTTACAAGATTAAAAGGCTGACGCATTAGTGTTGAATATATCAGGTTAAAATCTGTCCAAATCCTGGCATTAAAAATGACACATTTTAAATCCTGTCACAATGCAACTGTTTCCTCTACAGTCAATTTTTAGTAATAAAGATTTATTATGAGTCCATGTTTTACCAAAACCATTTAACACTACTTTTAAGGTCATCTAAATTGCTAAGCATCGCCAGAATATAAATAACAAAACAAAGAAGAAAAAAAAGGGGATTTTAGGTGCATTTGAAGATCCATTTAGCGCTATTAAAAGCCCAAACTCTCTCTGAGTACTATGTAACTGATGTGGCATACACTCTTTTTCCTTCAAAACTTACGGAAATTATATTTTCCTGCATTTTCACCAGACATATTATAGTCATTTCTGCGTCACCACATTCACACTGCTGAATTTTTATTCTCTGCTGGCAAGGTCAAGGTCAAATCTGTGTATCTGCCATATATGCCAATATAGATTCAGTTCTCTGCCTATTAAATGTTAGAGCAAACAATATATTTAATATTTGTGTTTTTCACACATTTACTATAAAGCCTATGGTGAATGCATGCCACTGATATTTTACCATATATGCCCAATGATTTGCAACATCAGCAGCACCACATGGCAGCCAGAGACAGAACTTCCTGACTTTGCAGGTTAAATCCGTTCAATTTGTAGTTTTAATACCAAACTTAATAGCAAGGGGCAAGATGAGGAGGGGAATTACCTGAAATTAAAAAAAAAAAAAAAAAAAGCACTGATTTGTTTTGTTAAAAACAGAAAAAGGAAGAAAAAAATAGAAACGTCAACATGGGACCCATTTAAGACTTTCTACAATTTCTCCACACATTTATTATGGCTTGGAAAAATATACAGCATAAATCAACTATTTTAGCTGGAAGGAGAAAAACTGTACATGACCCTCTCCCCGATGTTAGCATTAACCTGTGGCCTCTATGCTTTGGTATCTTAATGGGTAAGTGTAGAACCATGGCTTTTCACCCTAGTGCCAGTGTTAGTGGAGAAATGTGCAAATATAAAATCTCCTAACACCATTGGTGTTGCTGCTTCTAGCAAAATACATACCCTAAACTGTGTCATTAAGTTTCTTTGCCATATAAACTGGTATAAAACAACATGATGCACTTTGGAGAAAATGCCAGCTCAATAAACTGTGAAGTGGTTGAGAATCAAAGTGTAAGCTGTATCAGGTTTATGTGGGCATCTCATTACCACTCATTACAGAAAGCATTTGTGGTGAAAGTAACAATGCAGGGGGGAACAGTAGTTAAAGACCAAGATGCAGCTGGTTTCACGAAGCAGGTAGGAGAGTCGCCTGGGCACAGCAAACACACTCTCTGATGCACATTATCAATGACCACACTTTTCTCCAAAGCCAGTTGGATTTAGTCACATAAAATAATGCCTAAAAGTGTTTCTCAAAGTTATTTTCAGGAAAAAAAATTGACTCATTTGCAAGCAGCAGGTCCATGCAACCAGGCATACTTGAAAACCGAAGAGGCCGCAATACCAAATCACAGCTAAAAGTAACGTAATCATGTTAGTGTATTGGCTCCAAACATCTGAATTTACAAATAGATGAGTCAATATGACCATCACAACCTTTACAGGATTATCTGTCACCACCAGCTAGGTACAGTCATTTATTTAACTTCACTGACCTTGCTGACATGGTTGACAACAGAAAGCAAGCTAAGACAGTTGCTATATCCTTCATTTTCTTACAAGTAAACTCTGCAGCTTACAAGAAAGGAAACGTACATGTAGGAATAACTTTTGGCACAGCAGTCTAGAAGATGATACAGGAATGACCAAAAGACAGGTGCCCAGCAGCCTTGCTGCATGCTCCCACTGTTTCAGCATTAAGACCGACACTACCTTCGACAAATATCCTTCTCTGTAGCCACAAGCGTTGCATTATTCTGTAACCAATGTATGGAAGATTAGGCTTGACACCCACAATTCAAACAAGGGGCACCACTCCTTTTTTAACAACTTTAAACAAACTCTTAAAACAGCCAGAAAAGTATTTTAAAGGGAGGGGGGAAAACAAAAAACAGGCACTGCAGATGGACTTGTAGGTACAGGTCTAGCAATGACAGCAAATGTATGGTATGCTGATTTCAGTATTATATGATTGCTAATTACAATAAATATCCTCAAGTATAATAACATAGCAACTTTCAGTACATTTCACCCAGAGACAAGAAAATCCTCGATTTCTGTCTTTTGGCACTGATGGCATGAGCAAAACTAGCTTCCATCCTGTACTGAACCTCCACTTATGAGCAGAACCACACATTCACAATTACAATAAAGTCCTTTCATGAAATGTTCAGGTTAGAGTATCTTCTAATACACAGCAGTAAATCTATGTCAAGCTGTAAGGTCATGCTTAGTTCATTCAACAAGCAAAGGCTATGCTCTTACCCAATCATCACCTTTAAACACACCTCAGAAAAACAGCAGCATCAGCCTTACACATTTAACAAACACCAAGGATGCAAAAAACAAAAAATAAAAAGAGCAACAAAAAACATGGACCTTTAATATTTAACACTGCAATGTTAAATATCAATATCTATCAATATCAAGCAGCAATGTTCATGAGCAGTGTCCCTATAGTGAGAAATGTCTTAACCCTCTACTTCTGCAAAGAGCATATAAATATATTTTAATAAGGCCAAGATAACAGGTGAACAACCATTTGCTGTTCCCCATCTCCAGTGCTGGCAAATCATGTATGTTTTTGTTCCTAAGCTCTTTTCCTGTCAACATTTAACTAATGATTAATTAATTGTAATTCAACCCATTTTAAATCAAACCATGTTTGCACTACGTTGATTTTCATTTGTGTAAAACCCAAGATGTGAGGTGGTTATTATAATTCTTTAAACTGAATTACAGAAACTGAAACATATTAGGTCTTAAAAATTAAGTGCCTATGTGCTGCAATAAGCCTATTATTCGTTTTAAAATGCAAACATCTTTGCTCACATTTCACCTTTTATATTCAACCAGAATTTTTAACATTAAAAGAGCTCATCTGTCATTTTAATATTAAAAGTCACTAAGCCATGCATTTAGCACCAGCTGAATGGGTGCAGCACCAGGATTTGGCACCGGTGCCTCTAGTCCACAGTTGTTAGGGAAGGAAACTAGACAGGGCTGCAGCAGTGCTCGTCTCCCCAAGCCTGTATAATTAAAGCAGAGCGAGGGACCGTATCTATCCACCTGCCAGCAAAGCCAATCAGAGAAGCAAAAAATTTCCACAGCAAAAGATCAAGGAGCAGGTCTGGAAAACCCTGCCCGACAGCTTGTTAGTGACAGGTTTGTGTTTTATAGAGGTCTTAAATATTCCTAAAGCCAAAGGGACATTAAATCTTCCTCATGCTGCATTGTGCATTATGTAATTTGTTTTAATTATGCATTTAAACAAGATTACAAGAAGACTGATTGGAAAAAGGAGGAAAGGGAGAGCAGTTGAATTGTATTGCCCTTTCCCATCCATAAATGTAATTGTAATGCCTATTCTGCCCTGCAAACCAATAAATAAATAAACTGCAACAAAACTGGTGGTTGGGAGGGGAGGGTTACCAATCATCTCCCGGGGGGTTGATGAATTATAAGCCACCAGACAGAAAACTACAGCTGAGATCAGTCAAACATGCCTATTCAAAATTATGTTAAGTCTAACCACTGGACAGTGAAAGCCACTGCAAAAATGAAACAATTTCCTTGACTTGCAACATCATATAATATAGTTTGGAAGATGCATGAAGTAAAGTCTATTTGAAACTACTGTAATAGCCCATCTAGTTTCAGTCAACCAACCAAGACTCAAAGGGTGAGTGGGTGGGTGTCTGTGGTGGTAGTGGGGAGAGGGGCACGCTATTAAAACAAGGATGATGTGCGTTACAGAATCTAGCCAGTTAAATCTGTATTTACATGACAAGTTTCTGGCACCACCAAAAACCAGAAAGGAGGAAAACTAAATATACCAATACCCTCTCCAGAGCAACACTAACCTCAGTCTGGTAATATGCTTTGGATTATGTTTGCCACTTTCTTTTTTACCTGTTAATTGCAAGTTGCTCTTGGGAATGGGGGCAGGTTGGCCTGACATCAGAGAATTGCTGGCCTTCATCCCCACTGCTCAACAGGATAAGTAGTTACATAGTCCGTGCAAAAGTGTTCACCTATGAGCGCTTCTAGTGCACTACATAAAAGTAATAATTAAACATCTTTCAACATTAAACCAATAAAGTAATAATATACTTTATAAAGTAATAATATAAAAAAAAGTCTCAGTAAGCACCCCTAACTGGATATAATGTTGAGAATTATTGCTTTGACAGGTTTGACTTGTTTTTCTTTACATACCAGGATTTCACATTCAACCACAATATTTCAATCCAAAGTCTGGGGTGTTTCCGGAGCCAAGTCAGTATTTATACCTCAACTGTTTGAAAAAAATTCAAAGGATTGTCATTGTCTGGAAAATCCAAATATGTCAGAAAAAATGGTGAGTAGGTATCCATCTCATTGGCATGCAGACATTTTAAGGGGAATGGCACACATCTCTGTGGGTAATACCATGGTTATTCTAAGCAAAAACCTGTTTGTATTGACACATAAAGCAGATCCGCAGAACATTTTAGGCTCTTTAGACCTAACATTCAACAGATTGTTAAAAATAACTGCTACCCTTTCCCTTTGTTGTACCTGCATTAAGCTTTGTCCCTGGGTAGCAGGGGTTAATGCAGGCATTTTGAAACCTGCTTAAGTTAGTTTCCCTACACATTACATACATCTGGCAACAACTGTCAAAGTGAAAGGGTACATGTTTACGTACCAAGCACCAGCTCTTCTAAGAGGAATGCAAAACCTGGCTGCCTTGTTGCTAGGTAACCTGCATGCAGCACTGAGAGGAAACTTAAATCACAAGCTAGAATATGAGCAATGAATTATACTGCTAGTTTTGCAAGCCTTCACAGGCTAAAAATATAGGCTAACAATGCACAGCACAACCTCTGCACAGTACAGGACTGTATACCAACCCTACTATGTGCTCTATTGAAACGATCCTATATAAACACGTATTTGCATAGGGGCAATCAGCACCTTTTCTTCTTACCTTCTATTAAAACTCAAATAGTGAACCCTAATACTTTTATATTACACCATACAATAGAAAACCCTTTAATCTCTGTTGGTGCTAGATTTATAGAATTGGCTAAATCTTAGGATCAAGCCCTGATTATACTGTATATTTGCCCATTATCAAATGATTAATGGAAACCACACACCTACATTCACATTTTGTGATTAGAAACTGAAGTTATTATAAAATTACATAAATTGTCATTTATTCCAAACAACTACTAAGTCAAGGTACTTCTAACTTAACTAAGCAAAAATATTCCTCAAAAATCTCATTGTTAAAAAAACCCAAGTAAATCATGCAGTAATTAATGCATAAATAGCATAATAGTACAAACCACCAAATGCAATATACACAGCCCCAACAGTACTTGCCTGTCATCACGCAAGCTGCACATCCAGCATCAAAACACACCCGAATGCACACATATGTACGGTTACCACCCGTGTCATTATGGTTTGATGGAATGCACACACAATGCACAGCATGTAAAGCTATTTCTCTGCACCCTTACCTGAATTTCAGTTGCTGTGTTCATGCTGACAGTAAATGAACCAGAAAGGTGAGCACTTCCACTTGCAGCCAGTCATGATACACCATGTCCAGCAGACAAAAACCATTAAAATACAATAGTCTCCAATAACATAACAAAATGCAAAAAAAGTATGATGGAACCCAGCAGTAAAGCAGACTACTAAGTACCAAAACACTTGACAGTTACTATACACTTTGCTACTTCCCTTCTTTAGAGAAGCACACGAAAGCAAACAGTCTGAAGAGTTTATTAAAAATGTGAACATAACCATATCACAAATAAATCCAGAGAGCAGCATGTAGTGCAGCAGTGAAAGATAAAGATTTCAATCATTGGTTAAAGCACCACTCTCACTATATCTTAACTAAAGCAAAGGATTTATCCTTAACTACATCAAAAACCCAAATAGATCAACAAGCACCTCAAACACAGAATGAAAACAATGTCCCTGAACCTACACAGCAATAAACAGGCAGATGAATTTAATTACAAATATTTCTCGCGTGACACTCCGATTGAGTAGCAGTTCATGCCAATCTGTCGACGAGGATAATTAATTTCATCAACATGCATCAGCAGCCAGGGTTACAATATTTAATGGAAACTGGTATAAAAGTTGAGGTCCATAAAACACAGGCGACACCATTTTGTGTTACATGGAAACACCCTATGAAAAAGTCGTGCACATGTCAACATAGCTATGATTTAAAAGGGTACCGAGAGAAACCGGACATGAACAAGCCAAATTTGGCTGGCTGATGATTTCACAGGCTGGCAACTGTGCTGTTCAGTGACAGAGAAACGGGGGAGCATTCAGCCAGCTACTGAGCAGTGCAAAACACAGCTCCCTGGGCGCTGGTTCAGAGCAGAGTACTGCAGCCATGTTTCACACACAGAAGGCAGTACGCCGCACCACACACCCATTCCAGACTAGTCTGCAATACTATTCCATATCTTCCTGAAAACATCTCATCTGACAAATGGCAGAAACCCTCATGTATCATCAGTAATTCAAAATCATTTTCATAACAAGTCCTGAGGTACACACAAAGGTAGGGAACAGAAGATAAAAATGAGGACTACAGTGCCTTTGGGGGTGGGACAAAAGATGCAAAGCCAGTAAAATTATATGCATGTCATCAACATTAACAATCAGAAAAGCTAATGAAATTTCCTGACTACAAATAGGTGTTTAAGATGTGCCAAACAATTACTAGTTTCTCAAAGCCCTAAAGCAGCACAGCTTAACATATCTGCAGGTCACATCACAGGTCAAGTATTACAGGTATGCTTGACTGTGGGGATCCCTTGGGTACAAACACAAGGTCTCTACAAGTCACAGCATCAAGTACCACCACTCACACCTCATTTTATAAATGTAGGGTATAAATTCTGCAAAGCAACATAAAATTCAAGAATTAAAAGTGCATTTCACATAAACAAAGAGACAGATGCAGAGACTGATTCTCAAAGATCAGTCACAGTCTAATACAGTAATTTTTGCCATTATTTCTTGTTTCTCTAATGCAATAGATATTTAATATTAAAATGTATGCAAATTAAAACAATACATAAAATACAACATGTTTTAGCTAGCATAATGGGGTGTTACCAATGACACTGTTCTCTGAAATTACTTAAAATGTAAGGTGAGCGTAAAATACCAATATACAGGTAGGCAGGCTAGGTAACATTTACTGAGGCACTACTCGTTGCTCAAGAAGTGGGAGTTAAACCCAGGTTCTTGAGTGTAAGGTGGCAGCGCTAACTAACTACTATACACTGCCCAAACAACAAAATCAACTGAACACTAAAGATAAAGTGTTTACCAAAGCTGAATAGCACTTCTGATTCATAAAAACCATCTTCCAGGCCCATGACAACTTGGAAAAGCTCAGTATGTTTTACCAGTGAAAATTAATCCACCCATGTGCTAAACAAACATTTAAAATAAAAAAGATCAGTTATTAATAAGTTGAGAGAATTTTAAATGGTAGCTGTAAAGAACTACAAAAACAGGTTATAGAATGAATTATTATGGATTCAGACAAGTTTTGAACCTTAAAAAAATTAAATATGTACACACTGTGTAACGATTATTTTAAGGCAAACGTTATAGCTTGTATCCTTTATATGTGCAAAAACAAACTAGATATTTTCAGGATAGAAATGCTGTTAGTTTACATACTGCTGGAAAAGTTGGTCCCAAGCAGCAAAAACAAACTAAAAAAAATACTGCAGAATAAAGTCCAAAGGGTAGGAGAGTGGGTCAATGTATTTAAAAAAAAAAAAAAAAGGAAAAAAAAAGAAAATAAAGACTGACCTCTGGTGGCTGCAAACCAGCCCCAAGAGGGAAAATGTGAAGTGGCTTCAAAGAGCTACCTGAAATATGTGTGTGTGTTTTTAAGGTGAGACAAAGGCGGGAGGACTTACGTTGCCCATGTACTCAGACAGAAGGTCCTGCAAGGCCTGCCGGACAGAGTTGCACTCGGCTACTATCCGCTCCCTGCGGTCATCACGTGTGCAGGATGAATCGGCCATCAGGGCAGCACCACTGATGATGCTCTCAAGGCGCTCCTCCAGGGATGGCCGAAAACGCTCCTCACTGAAATTCATAGGGTCTACAATGATTTGTTTCTGTGCCAAGAGGGTGGGGGGGAGAGAGAGAGAATGACAGGTTAAGTGGACAATATTTCCATTTTTAATCTTCCAAGAATTCCACAGCTGATGCTGGGCCTTCAAATAATTTTGTGTAACAAATATTCCATATTGATTTGTGACATTTTTGCATGGAATAAGACTGTCCAAGACAACATGTTATCTGTACACATTAAAACATTCAGGAAAAGCAGAACTGTTCGCTCATCAGATGGCCCTTTTCTTCAAACCAACTCAAAATGATTCCCCCATTTTTTGTAAATCAATTCAGGAAAAGTGCATTTACTAAGGATACTATAGCAGAATATGGGATTCACATCTAAGTCAAGGTGACAGCTCTAATCACAGCACCACCTGCTGCCACCTCACATGCCTGTAGGACATGTCAGTTTTACAGCTTGCACCATTATGGATTCCAGTTTCCAGTGTACATCAGATTACTAGAGGCAACACATTTGGCAGAAGTTAATTTTACACCCTTAAGATGGGATAAAGTGCAAACCTTAATGTAGTCGTCGTAGAGGAAAAAAAAAAAAATCCTGTGCTGGAGCAGCAAGCAATTTAAAAACATGAGCATGAACAAGGCCATGAAAAGCCTTTATCAGTCAAGCAGCCATCCAGAACAGACAGCAACTTTATAGTAAGAGTTTACTTTAATAACTCTTGATCCCTTTTCTATAAGGGCTGCAAAAGTGAGGCATGAAAATTAATTATTTAAATAGTTATGACAAAAAACTCCAGTTGTGTAGTTTTACTTATGCCAAACTGGGAAAATTCAATATTTCCAGTGCTTTGTGGTGCAATGCTAAAATCCAAATATGCCATGAAGTTCCATAAAGGAAGTCAAGTTACAATATTTTTTCATCAAATGTATGTTAGAAAACCCACAAATATGTTACGGCAACAGTGCCATTGAAACTACCCAGTATTCTCTGATAAATATGCTATGCATTCACAACACAGTCAGCCTATCCAGGTACACAGATAAAAGCAAAAATGTACAATTGACAGTGCTGGTAAACATCATAAGCACACACATACACAGATGACAAAAGGGGGCTTAACACTGTCCCAGTGGCCATCTATTCAAAACAACCAGATAATCTAATGTTAACCATAAATTACATTAATACCATATTCTGTGCATAAATACTGTTTACCCGGAAACATCACAGCCACAGGTGTAGCTGTGAAATTCATGCTGTTACAGGTTGCAAAGCCATAGTACATCCTGTGATGATGATGACGACACACTGCAGTGTAAATGCTGATAAAGCTTGCCATAATGTGGCAATCTGCACTAGATTTCATAAGTGAAACATGGCATGGTTGGTAGAAATTTCACTTTACTAGCCTCATCCTTTCTTGCTTCTGTGGGCTGTACATCATGTTTCCAGGGAAACCAGACTATGACTCACTCAGTTCCTTTAGTCTGCAACTGGGTACCAGGAAATGATCCAGAAAAAGGTGCATGCAATCTGACATGCCTGAACAGGCACTGATCACAAAACCTGTACACTGCTAGGAGTTAAACTGTTAAGCAATCGACACATATGCTTCATTTATGCTGGGTGAAATGGAGGCAAGCAATACACTGCATTAATAGACACCTTCCACCCTTTAAGCACCTATTATTTTTAACAATGGTAGCATCCATCACAAATGTAAGGAGATCCCAAATCTTCAGTGCCTGGACACATTGTTAAACAGTTTTAGGTGGATTAAATATGGATCGCTTCAGTTTTCAACCATTAATTTCTCTTGCATTTCCTCTACACATTTCGAAACATAATGCTTTACAGATTTGAGAGAAAGCCAGATTTAGCCTGAGGGCACTTCCCTCATTGTGACATACCAGTCTAGAACTGACCAAATGCCATCTGTTTGTCACACTATTTTGGTTTTTAATGCTAAAGTCAGTGCAAATTCAGTTGACTCACTACAATCCCACATGGAAAAAATAAGGCCAGACAACCAATATCAAACTGCACCATAGTCAATGTTTCTATCTTGCTGTAACAACTCATGTCACCTGTTCTCCCAAGCACCTGGATCACTTCAACAAACAATTTTACAAATTTGTTCCGTGCCTTCATAAATGTGTCAGTGTGACTTGAAAACACAATGCTTTCAATGACTTATATGACAGTAGTTGACTCATTTTGTAGGACATCCCTGTACCTTACCAAACATGCAACTTCCAGATGTCCAAAACACCTCCCAGTTTAATTACACGCTCTTTAGAGTTTTTCATAAATGTCTACGTTGCAGAGCAAAAATAGTCTGCATTTTCCACCACCACAAAGCCAAACAGTGGCCTCAGATTAAAGACACATACTGCTGTTGGGGAAGAGGAAACAGGCTCTGAGCTAGATCTGTGTTTTTTTTTTTTTTTTTTTTTAAATCCAGCATATTTTTATATATTAGAGCAGTATCACAGAATACTTGGGATCAACAGCTCAGAGTAACAGGGAGTGTGGAAAAGAGGTGAAAAAGAGAGTGCAGGCAGGGTGGAGTGGGTGGAAAAGAGTGTCGGGAGTGATTTGTGACAGAAGGGTACCAGCAAGAGTGAAAGGGAAGGTCTACAAAATGGTACTGAGACCAGCTATGATTTATGGGCTGGAGACGGTGGCACTGACCAAAAGACAGGAGGCAGAGCTGGCAGAGTTAAAGATGTTAAGATTCGCATTGGGTGCAACGAGGATGCACAGATTAGGAATGAGTATATTAGAGGGTCAGCACAGGTTAGACGGTTTGGAGACAAAGTCAGAGAGGCGAGATTGCATTGGTTTGGGCATTTGCAGAGGAGAGATGTTGGCTATATCGGGAGAAAGATGCTAGGGATGGAGCTGCCAGGCAAGAGGAAGACAGGAAGGCTTAAGAGGAGATTTATGGATGTGGTGAAGGAGGACATGCAGATGGTGGGTGTGATGGAGAAAGATGCAGAGGACAGGAAGAAGTGGAAACAATTGATCCGCTGTGGTGACCCCTAACGGGAGCAGCCGAAAGATGAACAGTATCACAGAGTTTAGAACCCAGGAAATAAACATTGTGTGTAACGCAGTGGGCATTTATGGTGAAACACCAATTTGTTCTTTCCCCTCAAATGTCCATTACACTGCACCTCAGACTCCTTTGTTTCATTCTCATGATGCCCAAGAGAAACATGGCATTGCCTCGTGGTGGATTACACGCAGAAGTTTTACAAATGATAACCATGGAAAAGAACAGTTATTTTAATTACAAACTAAGGCCCACTTAATGAAACTGATAGGAGAAATGAAGTCATCTTTACACAATGTGCACAAGGTTCTTTCTGGGTTATACTACCCATCTTGGAGTAAGGCGCTTATAATAGAACATTTGAGTTTTTCAGTCATTATGCATCTCATCAAAACTCTACAAATCTCAGCAAACTAAAGACTGAACAAGATGTAGATTTAAGACCAGTCCAAAACTATAATACTGCAACACTTTAAACAGAGAACATGACAAAATAGCCTTTTAGTTAGTAACCGTTACTTACATCAAAGTTATTGAGAGCATAGGCAAGCTCGCCTCCACCAGCAGATTGATTTAAGGTATAATCCTCAGATGCAGTGGCCTGGGCAGCATTGGAGATTCCCGAGACAGCATTCTGGAGCTGTTTATAGATGAGGTCACGGTTGGCTTTGTACGCAGCCACATCAGGGTGCTGGAGGCAAGCACGAGAGGCAGTGTATAGCATTGGGATGTTCCTCTGTAGCACACCGCGTGCAGCCGCCATCTGGTCCTTGTGGTGGACATCCTTCAGTTCCTGCGGCATAGAAAAACCAGTGTCCCCACAATTTGTCGCTATAAATACTAGCAGAATGTCAGCAGAATTGTCATCTTAGAAACAGTTAAATGTTCCTTTGTCAATGGTAATTAAAAAGACCAAAACAGCTGAACTGCATGAGGGCAAAGCATAAATAACCATCAAGCTGAAGAACAAATGTAAACTCATCAGTGAAAGGTTGTGTACATCAACTATTTGCTTTAGTCATTCTGAGATTAAAGCTTGACATGGGCAACATAGTATGGGAAGTGCATCTTCCTCAAGTTTCTTCTCTGAAAAGCAGATTACTTTTAATAATGCAATTAAATAGTCGACCATAAAAAAAAAAATAAAAAAAAAAAAAAAACTGTACATCCCCCTGTGTCCCCGTGAAAATCATGCATAAAATACTTTTCTATTGTAGTTTTAGATATTTTTTTCTAACAGGAACTGATTATCCCCAAATTAAGTAATGCAGCAGCTATTTGAAGTTCAGAATACACAAAGTTGCAACAATGTACTGCCAGCAAACCTGCAAATACAGTACCTGCTGTCTTTTGGCAGCCATCAGATTCAGCTTGTCCACTTCAGGCTTCAGGGCCTTGTACTGAATGCCCAGATCTTGCTCGGTGCCAGCATTGCGCACCTTCACCAGATTTTCCTCCACCTAAAATACCACAATAAGATACATTTACTTTGGATGATTGCACATTTATAAGGTATAGCAAAACAATCACATTTCACTTACATGACAAAGTGACATACACTAATTTTCATGTTTTCCTCAGTTACTTCAGCTGACATTAGCTCTTAAAAGTTGAAAATGGGATGTAACCATTTACGTGTGCATGCACGTTTTAGGTCAGCAAATGTCACAGCCGGCTCTGACCAGAAACAAATATGCTTAATGATTTCTGTTAAACTAAAGGTATTATGGAAATTTAAATTATAGAACAGTAGCCTATTCAGTGAAAGGGCAAACTTTTTTTATTTTTAAGTGAAAACACAAAAGAGAAAGTTTGTATGCTCAGTTATTTTAATCAGCACAAAAATAATTATCTGTTGACCAAAATGTGGGCTATAACAAAGTAAAGTCTATGGCTGAGAAGGGCATTTCTGGCTAGGTGTCTAATTAACCAACGTCACAAATTCGGATTTATTTTAATAAAGTGAGTATATAAACATTTCCAGCAACATTAATGAAATGCTTAAGGCTAAGATTTGCATGAAGAAAACTTTTAAGACAGCTCAGGTTTAAAAATTTAAAAGAAGTTGAAACAGCAGTCTGTCTGGTTTGCAGCAAACTAACCTCCTGCATTAACAGAAGTGTTGGGGGGGGGGGGGGGGGAGGAAATCACATCAAAGTGGCCATACACACTTTTCATTGGTCAATATGAAATAATCCAAAGAGCAGAACATTTTAGCCCTCAATCAAAACACTGAACACAGTCTGACTGCACTGTCAATATTTGAAAAACCCTTAGCTGGTTAATGACTGGTTGGGATGGCTGTCACTGCAGTGACTTGTGATTGTAGCCACCTTGTGCAGCCTGAAGCCACAGAACCGCCACTACTGTATAGCACTCCACCGTTTAAAAAAAAAAACACTTTACTGTACGCACAAAAGAGAGATTTTACATTTAGTAAATGGCAACAGCAGACCACATCTGCCTTTAAATGTATGCCTGGTTGAGCACCAGTCACTTGCTTTCTGAGAAGTGAAATATATTGAGATACATCCATTCATATCTTAAGTATATACAAAGAACGTTTGCATTCTGTACAACACCTGAGCACAAAGCATTTACTCTTACTGATTAGCAGACCCTTTTTTCCCCCCAAAGTTACCTATAAAGACTATGGTGTAGTACTTAGCTACCACCTTTAGCTAAAGTGAATGGCAGTGTTATATACACTATAGTAAACTCTTTGCAGTTATTCACACATTTATCCATCAGCTCAACATCTCTCTTTCTCTCTCACTTGACCTCAGACACAAACACACTTGTAACTCCTGTCATTGGACTATGAAAGAAATCCATGCTTTAAGTGTACAAAATATAGCAACTATGAGAGAGCTGAGTGAATGCAGGTAGACTAATAATTTTGTGTGCCATTTCAGTTTAGGACACCAGTAACAGAATTTGGTGGCATTTTAGCAAAAAAAATTTAGGGTTCAGTAATGCATAAAAACCACTGAAAACAAGAGTAATTACTTTTTACGAGAGTTCATGGCACAACGAGTTTTTCAGGAATAAATTACCTTAAGTGTCATAGAGGAAAGTTAACACAGATGAGAATAAAAAAATAAAAATAGAAAATGAATGAAAAGATCAATGCTAGGACATACGATAAAAGAGTCACCAGTCTAAATTAAAGTATAAATTTACATAAAAATTACATGAATGCATGCATGACACAGTGAATCCTATAATGCATGGGGGGCACTTCTTTTGACCACTGAAAACGGAGCAATGCGTTTTCGATACGAAGCCCAATTTGTTTAGGTAGTTTACACACTGCCGACTGCAAAAAGGGTCAAAATTATGCCTGAAGCTGCCAAACACTCCATTTTCCATGAGGAGACCAACCAGTAAACCTCATGAGAAGACACGGTTTAAGACTCTCTGTGCAAAAAGCTGGGCAAATATGGCACAATGGTACAAAGAAGGCTTGTAAGTGAAAAACCTGTTAATCTCTCACCAGTTTGAGCTGCACCAGTAGCTTGTAGACATCAGCCATGTCTGCCAAAACCAGCAGGTGAGTAACAGCAGACAGCAGGGCCCGCGCAGCACGCACCATGTTCCCCCTCTTCACAGAGGAGCAGGGGTCCTCCGCAAACTCTCCCGAGGCAGTTTTCATTGATTCGCCTGCAGACACATAAAGCCAAGGTTACACAGTTATGGAACAAACAGCATAATAGAATGCCCATGAGCATGTAAGATTTAAAATACTCTGCTGTACATTCTGAACTGAGGGTTTTATTAAACAAGATTGGCTTTTTGAAAGTTGATCACAAAAATATTGCAACACTGAAAATTGTAACAGTAAGTAATGCCAAATAGACAGCAAGCACAACAGCTCCTCTCAATATTTGTACTGCTTTTCTAGTGACTTTCACCTCCCTAAAATAACTGTTCTAAGTGAAAGACCCAGGCTGCCAGAACCATCTTTCCTGCAGAGCACTAATTAATACATAGGTATGCAAAGCAACTTTACATTTTGTATTGGAACAAAACAATACTGAACTTTAACTACATATCTCTGCAGGTATTCAGAATCAATGTGTTACAATTTATGTAGTAAACTCTTCTGCCAGTAATTTTCTACACTTAACTATAATGCCCAAATTCAAAAAATTACTCTACTCAAAAACGAGTTAGATTAAGGCATGACTACCAGAACGACCTATATCTGAAAGCACAAAACAGAACCCTGAAAAGGGGCCACTTTGTGAGATACTTGACTCAGGTTTAAATGTATGGAATTAAACACTGCATGGAAAGATAACCTTGCAAAAATAAGTGAAATGATCTACCAACCATAGTTTGCCAAAAAATTCTAACTGACCAGCTGTACAGTAAAACTCCAGTGTAGTGTAGCATGTGAAATCTAAATGAAAAAAAGTTTTCCTTTCTCATTTATTAAAAATGGATGAAACAGACCACTTATTAAAAACTTAATGTGCACATGACAAATATAATAGAAATATAACACAGCAATGACTCACTTTGACCGTGTTGTCGGTGTTATGAAAAAATATCACAACACAAGCTGCTTTTCTGCTGCATATTTAAACACTGACACTCACAGAGCACAGCAACACATCTGCTGCTAAGCTCTTAATACAGAGAGGGTTAAAAAAATCCCCCCTATTATTCCCCACAACAATTACACAACGATCTACACACATGCAGCAGCAGCAGTGCATTATGGGAGGGCCGCAACTACCCCCAATACAGTATTACATTAGAAACATTTACCAAATGTACATCATCTTCAGTAAATCTGGAACATACATCACATCAAATGTTCCTGGTGAATGGAAAGGGAGGCAGATTTCAGGAAGCAAATACTATTAGTTATATCCAAAAATTATCTTATTACAGGGCACCTTATTGCAGTGTTTTTTCTGTATTTATACAGAAAACTGCAGGTCTGTCAGCTCCTTGTCAGTCAGTACTAGTAGTTTTGGTTCAAAAGCCAGCTACGCTAGGAAAGCAAGAGCCTGAATGGGACAGCAACGTATTACAAAGTAACCACAAGCAACACTGACAACTTTTAGTTCTGTTTCCAAGGAGCACTGACATTCTAAGGATCACAACCTGAAACATGTTCTTGGACAACATGGGAGAATATTCAAACTCCAAATATAGACAACTGCCCAGCCCAAGTGCTACGAGGCACCCACCATACCACAAAATGAAACCCACACCTCTTAGGCAAACCCAATTAGCTTAGACATTCCACCCAGCAAGCTACAGGACAGAGACAAATTTCTGCAATGTCAAAGCCAGTGAACAGCAAGCACATCTGAAAATACAATACTTTCAACATAAGGTAAAAGAATATCTGCGCAACAGAAGGAACCTGACCGTAGATTAACAGTGTGATTCCCTACAAAAGTCTAAGGGGGCAGTGATGCAAAAAAAGGTTGGAAAACCCTTAAGGCAGCACTCAGCCTGTCACAGTGATGCAAGAAATACGCAGGAGATGACACCGATGCATGAAAAGCAAAGGACAGCTAAGATGGTGCCTCTTATTTGCCCGCACTGAACTCTGCCAGCACCAAATTAAGAGTTAATTTGACTTTTCATCTAAAGGTTCATTCACAGCCTCAGAAGAAGGAAATATGCTAGAGGAGTGCGCGCTGCCTTTTACTGATAGCAGCAGCCCAGGAACAGGCAGCACTGAGGGCAGGCAGCGAGTCAACCACAAAGGAAAAACTTAATTATAGATGTGAACAGAACTTGAATTCAGGACAGTCTAAAGTATCACACTGGCTGGTCAAGGGGACGGTGAGGCTGCAGCAAGCACTAAATCACTACATATGAGGCATATGACCTTTACACAGACAAGGAAATAGGGGGTCATATTACTGAGACGCTCCTAAAGAAACCCTCTGAAACGATGACTGATTTATGTCCTGCATATTACACCCCCAGGCAAGGTGAGCTGTTCACCACAGTACTTGACCCAATTAGTTTTCTTGTTTCTATGCTTGTTTAATATAAACGCAGCACACTGTCCATCATGTTTCCATTTATACACAATAAACAGCAAATGGGAGGGAGGCAAGGGGGACTGAACATCAGAAATAAGGGAATATTATCACAAGTATAACAGAAAAAGCTAATAGGTCCATGTGATCCCATATTTCAGACTCTATAAGGTGTAACGTGCGAGAGGCAGTTTAACACAAGCAAGTAAAAGACACCTTTCTATTGAATAAAAAGTTTCATAGGGAAAACAATGTTTGTAAGAGGCCTATACTACAGCAGCAATATATTTTTTTTTCCCCAAGACAGCTTTGGCCTGTAGGGAGCAGTAGCAATTTTTAGGTTTTACTCACTGAAGTAGACACTTCTCAAAAGTTCCTTTTAAAATACAAACATTATAAACACGTGAGATTCCCTCCTACCCCTGGCTGTATAACAAGACTGCTGTACAACATGACCAGTGTTCCTAACAGCCATCTCTATGTTTCATTAACAAGAGTGCATCAAGTTATGTTGCAAATTGGCTCCCGTTTTATAGCACCTCACAAACATCAGCAGAAACTCACAGTATGTTACTGGTGCTTTCATTTTAATTTATTAAAATCAAAATTATACACACCAACATGTCGGGTAGGGGAGAACCTGCACTTATTTTTCCCCCCATTTCTAGCACCACATACTAAACAGGCTCCATCCTGCTGTGGAAAAATTGAGGACACCTGAGTCAGAGTAGTAGCCTTTTTTTCTTCCATAATATTATCTCTTCAACACTCTTTCAAATCCAAGTCCAGTGGTTGACTCAGTATCTCAATCTCATACATGAGTTCAGCAAATGCCATACTCAAAGGAAAAAGTTTCACTCTGATACAAGCGCTCTAATATCTGCAGACAATTTCTGTAGGAAATGACTGAACTGCGCTGACAGCTGTACGAGCCACATGGCGCCTTGTGGCTGGTCATCACACTGCTAGCAGGGCAATTGCTGTACTTTTGCTCTATGTGTAGACACGCAGGAGGCAGCTGCACATGAAGTGACTTTGCCACTCTAACCCCCTTTTCCCCAAATAATCTCAAAAATGGCCTGTATAAGATCAATATAGCAAGTGCATGGTTATGACTGAAAACTTCACACAAATAAGGCTATGTACTGACGTTTCATAAACAGCTCAACCAACGCAGCCATAACCTTAAAAGAACTGGAAAAGCGCATAATGAATAACTGTTAAACTTCTGCTATTATTCTGATCTTTTTTTTTTTTTTTTTTACATAATAGTTGTTACAGTGCAGCTGGGTGGGAAAAAGCATCTTCTACTTGGAAGACATTTAGTTACACTCAGCGGCAGCATTATCAATCTGAGCACGCACTGCTGCACAGCCGCGGCATCGCTGAGCGTCACAGGCACCAGCTAACAGCAGTCTCTGAATTCCACGCTGATGAAAGCATGCCAGAACCAATCTGACATTCCAGGGCAGTGAACAGTCCAATGGGCAGCTGCAGGCGCATATTCTGTGCTGCAACTGGGGCAGTGACTGCAGAGGGCAAAAGCCTGCGCACACCGCCTGAAGCCAACACAGACGCAAAGTCAGCTGGTGACAACCTGCCGAAAGGCTACACCAATCAGCTTGGTTCTGTCCAACGTCAACCTGATTTCAGGGACAGGAGGGGCTCGGCATTTCATTCAGACTGACAAAAATAAAAACTGTTTATGAAAGATAATCATTCCGACAGGCGTCATTACTCATTAAACTTCTTTTTACTGTAATTTGGTCTCATATTTACCGATCAAGTGCAGGGTGAGCAAGTTTCTGCTTGAGAATCATTTTATTTGTACACTACTGAGGCTGAATACAGACATCCTAAATGTGCTCCAGGGAACGTGGCAGGGTAGCTGTTGGCCACTAGGTCACGAGAAAGAGAAGCTTGTTTTTGGCCCCTCTGCTCCCCCACTGTGGTCTCTAGACTGGGAGCCAAATAAACTGCATGTCACACATAAGTAACCTTCCAGAACAGAAAATGGTCAAACAGCATCAAATGCTAAACCTGTACTATATATAGTTTTCAATCATTCAGTAATTCAGGACATTGTGTTTGACCACAAAATGGATTTAAAACGCATTTTTAAAATTTCAACAAGTGGATAACAAAAAAGACACTGCCTGGTTAACAACAGCATTAACCAACAGCATTGATAAACCCTTTAAAAAAAAATTGGCACATATTCTAGCCACTGAAGAAGCTAACCTATGAAGCTAAGGTTTCCTCAAAAACAAAAGTAAAAGCAGAAAAACTGTCGTCAAATTTCACAGGTTGGAGACACCCATCTGAACATACGAACATCCTGCAAAATAACCCCATCAGGCAAATTCACTTTATGACATGGGTCATATTCGTTCATGGAGCCAAAAAAATTCACTTAAAGTGTAACATACCATAACAAAATATATTTTATGCATGACAATTTTTTTAATAAGTTTAACTTTTAATGTATTTTCATTCATTATTGACTACTTGTCCATTGCAAGATTACAGTGGCCCAGAGTCTATCCCAAAACCTTAGGCTGTGAGGTTATGTACACACGTACATTTTAATAATTTGGCTTACATGTGTCTATATTATATAGAAATCAACTTTACAAGATCCCTCCCAAAAGCCTTCACTCTTCAAAGCACAAAGACATTACTCTGTTAGTAGTGTAGCTTCCTTGAACCAGATACTCGCACTGAACATAGTCATTGTTTTAGAGAAAAGCATCAGTTAAATGAATTCATAATTCCATTCAATTTGCAATGTCAGTTGTGACATTCACCTAATTCAATGCTGTAATTGGTTCAGATAATCAACGACAGTAAGCAGTAATGAAGAAGCAGTGCCCACGTGCTTTGAAGCGTGAATGACATACTAGGCCGTAAATAAAATATTGTGGACTTAAAATGATCAAATAACCAGGTTTGGCGATTGTTCCGTGAATAAGCCCTTTATAATAAGAGTACACATGTTCACAAGTCATTGTAGTGATTATATGTTGTGCAGGCGGGGTGCATTTGCAAATGCTTCTCAGTGATCACACATGCTTTCCAAACACTGTACAATTTACTTCGCTTTCATATTCACCCTGGAAAAGATTTCAGCTTCTTACTATGAGAAACATATGGTTACCTTGCTTACGCACATCCTCCACCGCAGCAGTGAGCTCATCCTTTAGAAACTGGCTCTCCTTGGCAATCTTGTCCCCTTTCTCGAGGAAATTCTGTGTAGCGGTCTCCACTGAAGCTGCAAGGACATGGGCTTTCTTGGACCTACCCTTCTTCTTATTAGATGGGCCTTTGTTGCTGGTGTTCACCAAGGTGGTGACCTGCAACAAAATACAAATCTTACTAGTGTGCAAGAGCAAACTATTTCACTCATTCCATTCTCTGCACTATAACAAACTTGGATTTAATCCATAGGAAGTAACAACGCAGACCAGTGAAATATGGTTAAAAACACAACATAAACACAAAGACAAAAATTGTGATTCTCACCTGGGTAACCAGGGGCTCCAGTAATCTCTCCACTGCCAGAGTTCTGATCTCCAGGCTTTTTGGATCCCATTTGAAGTTAATATTGGCTGTATTAATGCTTGTCATTTTCTTGCAGATTCTCTGGAAAACCCAAGATAACATACAAACTCACTTTTAATATCAAATTTCATAACAGCCTCAGCAAACTAAGAAACCTCATAGTATGAATGCAATCAGTATGGCATCCTAGAACTCAAGAGAAATTATTCTGGATATTCATTAATCACTGTAACAGTGTGCAGTTCCTCCAACCACAATTGGTAGCTACATCAAATACTTCATACAACATGTTTAAATAACTGCCCCTACCAAAATGAGGCAAATCTGCAGATCCCTGAAACCAAGAAGGTCCTCAGGTTGACAATAAATCTAATACATCTCGTCTGTGGCCAACATTTTTTGTAAAAGGAAGGTTTAATAAACATTAAAACAATCTCTGGAAGAACAATTGCGCTATATATATATATATATATATATATATATATATATATATATATATATATATATATATATA